>WUAM01000159.1:7734534-7753597 GCA_024336885.1 Actenoides hombroni | reverse complement strand
GGGACCTTAAAGATCATCTAGTTCCAACCCCCCTGCCATGGGCAGGGACACCTCCCACTAGAGCAGGTTGCTCAGAGTCCCATCCAGCCTGGTCTTAAAAACACCAATTTGCCCAGGTTCCCTTAGTTTCCCTTCTCTGACAACCCCCTCCTTGTAGGTATAGAGAAAAAAAAAAAAAAGCAGCCTACCTGCTTTAGAATATTCTGTTCTCTCATCAGTTTTTGCCGTTCTCTGTTAGGTTTAGAAAATACCACTTCAAGGACATCTTGTCCAGAATTAGTTCCACCAGTAACAAAGTAGACCAAATCCTCCAACAATTTGGTAACAGATCTATGGAAAAGCCAGAAGCTGTTAATGCTAGACTACAAATTCTGAGAGAAGGACAATGCCAGTGTCAGTTTATATTTATTTCAAAACACTGAATAACAATAACAACAATATAAAAAATAACATCAGAGACTGACTTAGATGTCAGGTAAAGCACAGAGGCTTGTACAGAACTCCTAAGGCTCCCTGTTGCTGCAGCCTTACTAACAGCTAAACCATAGGAGCAGTAAGACAACTGTATCACTTCAGGGCCACAATATGCTTGCCAAGTTCTGTTTGGCAGTTCTTTAAATTGGTCTGGGAAAAATAAAATAATTAAAAAAAAAAAAAAAAGAATCAGGTGATAATCTCTCCTGAGGCCAAATAAAAGGCATTGGCTGTAGAAGCAGATGGGCCCTGGATTTCCAGGGCTGACTCTGCGCTCTTTTTGTGTGGCCACGTACTTTTCACGGACACGATCAGAGGATTTGTAAGAAGTCATATGTTCAGTCTTCACAAGAGGGATTACAAATTCCCACACTCGATTTGCAAAGCCCATCAAGAAAAGTATGCTGTGGATTATTCCTCCAAGTTCACAACACCAGTTCTCAAGCTCTGGTATCACAGAACAACAGGGAGGGCTGGACAGAAGAGGCTTGAGAACCTCTGCTATGGACACGTCAACAGTAAACCCACCAGCTTTAAAAAGTAAATGAATCTCATGGAGGAGGAAACAAAATCCCTCTTCTGCAGACAGCATACATATTTTCAAAGAAACAGTTACTGACTAAAGGAAACAACACTGTCTGAACCAAATTCCTGCTTCCTTACCTCCTTTCATTCTGGGTTATCGTTCCCTTCTCCAACTTGCCAGCGATGGAACCTAAAACCTTACTTGCATCATTGGCAAAATCCAAGTCCCGAACCTCTGCAGGGGAAACTGGTACTATGGCAAAAGCTTCTTTGTCCTCTTTCACTGGAGAAGTACCAATCTGAAACCCAGAGAAGTTTTATCATCAAACCACAAGGCAGCAAGCACAGCAGTGATTCATGTAGTCAGCGATAGTAAAGCAGAAGCAAAGCCACATTCCACTTGGACTGTATGAGGCTACTGATGAAGTCAAACTCTGGGAACAGAACCACGCTGTGCAAGCTCAAAGCTGGTCCTAAATCCAGAAAAACATCAGGTGAGATTGCAAAATGCTGCTGTAAATAGTGGGGGAAATAAAAAATCCTCCTCGTGATGGCTGTTGTACAGTAGAAATTGAACAGCTTAACTAGCAAGCTGCTGTGAAAACCTACTCTCTAAGGTGAAATATTTTGCATAGGCACCATGCCTTACTGCTACACTGCTTGCTGGTCAACAAACCCAGCACCCTCGAGGGACTGAGCTTCTCCTGCCACCGATACTCCCGTGAAGTGCAGGAGCCCAAAGCCGTGCTCACACCCACTAACAGAACTTACTTTGAGCATCACAGGTTTCTCCTCTTCCTTATCAATAGGGATATTGGTACTGTGAACCCAGGTGTTAGTGCAAAGGTGCCGCAGTCTGACGTAAGAGTTCCTGAAAGCAAGGCAAAGGTTTCAAAGCATGAGTCAGTGTCCCAGAAGGGAAATCTTCTGATTATTCCAATTGCAGGATATTGGCAGGAACAAATGGGGGAAAAACAAAAAAAAAAAGGTGTCATCTTAATCCATGTCACATACCATGATGGGAATAAAACTCTGCTTTCCTTATTTCATTCTGTACATAAGAAGATCTTTTTAAGGTGAATTTAAATAAGGAGGTTCTGTTGTAAACCAGAACTGTAGTGGTATTTTTTTCTGTAGCTGTGACTCAGGTGCTGCACAGTAACAAATGAAAAGCCTCTTCAAGTCCTCACGTTTCCACATGCTAGAGAGCATGTGAGCTCTCCCTTACCTTGGTGTTTTTCAGCCCATAACTCCCTGATACCTATATTTTCTAAACTGCTAAGTTTTTTGGCTCTTTTTTAGTGTTGTAAAAGCATCAAAGGTCCATTCAGAAACCAGAACACGAGACCAGCAGGCAACACTTTCTTGCAACAGAAATCCTATAGGGACTGCAGTTCCCAGACTGTTTTCTCAGGTATTTCAGGCCATGACACGTTTTGCATCTACCAGCTCTTGGGTAAAGCATGTCAAGCCAGAGTCCAATGAGCATCTTAAGCCAGGATAAGGAATAGTCTCTCGTCTGCAGTACAACCTCCTCTCTCCATGCAACTGTGGCAGCCCAAAGGACAGAAGAGGCAGCCAGCACAGATGCTTCTGGTGGCCACCTTAACTTCTGGTTACTTCAGAATATCTGATGATTTACAGTGTCACTTTAAGTAGATGGAACAAATAGTGCCATGCTTTCTTAGTGGGAGCAGACAGCAAAGGGCCCACATGCAGACTGTGTATCTTGGAAGGCTACAGCATCTTGAGTCGCAAGAGGTGCCACACAAACAGTAAAGGACATGGCAACAACAGAAAATGAAGTGCTGAACACTTCATGTCACATCCCAGCTACCGTAACAGAGACCCATCACAGGAATGGCTTGAGAGGACACCCAAGGCTTTTGGTCCCAGTTTGTTCACAGGCAAGGAAGTCACAAACTCAGTTTTCCCACCTGCAAAGCAGCATTCTGTTACAACTCAACTGTAAAGTACTGGACTGAAGCTTCAGGCACTTGCTAAGTATTTCTATATTAATTTGAATAAGAACCTCAAGTCCAAAGATACCAGAAAAATAGTGGAAGGAAGCTTTACCTTAATAAAAAATGAAATAAACCAATCAAATGACCAAACTCCGAAGCAGACAAGTCAGTTGTATCAGTACACTCAGCTGTACCTGGGGACAAGGCTGTCTCCTCCTCGCAGGGTGGTAGGGTCCAACTCAAATATGGAGGAGATATCGTTGCCTTCGGGCACGGACACCAGGGAGTAGGCCATCTTCTCCTGAGCGCTGCGCAAACCTCTCCGGGAGGCATCCTGCTCGGGGTCCAGCTAGGGGAGAAGTCCCAGCACACACAGTCAGACCAAGTCCTCCAGACCCACCTGCCTACTCTTAAATAGATGTGTCCTGTCATTTGCAGACGTGACTCTGAATCACTCCAAGTACTGGTTAAGACAGCTGGGCTGTTGGATACCAGTAAAACTGACAAGTAGCTGCTCTCGCCAACCATTTCTTCGCTTTCCCTGGGGGGTTAGTAACTTCTGAGTATTTCTGGATCACAAACACAATAAATCCTAAACCACAGCGGTCATGTCCTGCAGGCAATGCCAGAAGAGACTCAGAATCCTCCAGGCATTCACCCCACTGGGAACTCTGACTCGTTTCAGATGACCCACATCTGCTAAGATGCCCACCCCTGACACTACCAGCTCTTGAAACGTATTCAACACACTGCAATTACCACTCTAGCAACGCAATTATGCGAGCTGCAATTACAGAACCCAGCAACGCTATCAGCCACCAACAACCTTGCTGGGAAATAGTCACCTTCAGCAGCAAAAACGGGACTCACATCTATCAATCACTGACAAACAAAACGAAACAGAACGTTCATCAAGAAGTTGGCTGCTCTGGCTGTTCACACGAGGGCGTGCGATGCGCTCAAACGTAACCACGCGCCACAGACGTGATGGCATCAGAAGTATCTTTATTTCCAAGGTGCTAGCAAATTACCAGCCTCCTTTAGGAAAAGTAAAGATACCAACATCAACCGAGTAAAAACATGGGTTTTCAGGTGAAAGGACAACAGGGTAGGAAAAAATACAGGTGAACTGGGCAAAAGGAATAACAACTTCCTCTGCAATCTTTCCTAGGGAGCTACCAGTTATCACCAGTCAATACAAAAAGCTGCCAACTGTCTGACAAGGCAGGAGCCAGCTGTCCACATATAAACATCTAAATCCTGGATGTAATTTTCAAAGCCAGCAAGCAACCAATTTACCAGCTTCTCTGTGATCACTGCACCAGTGGAAGGCAGGCAGCACTCAAGTACCTGTCCTGCAAAGTCCTGGTGTGAGGCACTGCCATCCTGAAACGTATGGAAAAGGTGTCTGATGTTGCTTGTGCCCCAGGATATTCTGTAGTTAGCACATTTGTAGTCAATGAACTTGGCTGCAAAGCAGTGGCATTTAAAGTCTGGTTTTCCACATGGGAACAGACAGTTAGCTGTATGGAACAGAAATACACATTGGGAGAGTGCCTTCAAGAGAAGCAGCAACTACATACTCAGAGTCCATCTGGAGGCTTTACACCAGGGGAAATTTGCTCACTTGGAACAAGTTCTCCAAATTTCAGCTGTCTCCTCCATCCCCACAAGAAGGCAGCTACTCTGTGTTCACAGTTTGTGTGTCAGGAGACAACTGGTCAGTTACTGATACTGTGGCAAAGCTGAAAACGAGTAGTAAATCAGAAAGTAGGAAAAGGGGCAATTTAGTGAGAAGTAAAATTTCATCCCCAAAGCTTTGATGTCAAAAGGTGCTCGCTGGCATCTCACCTATGCCCATTTAAACCCCATTCTTGTACGGCTCACTGAGGTATTAAACCCAGCAACAAATCAGAGAGCTGTGCAAAGAAACCTGCAGCCACGCAGACCGCTCACGTTCGGATCGAGCTGGAGTTTGGAGAAGGTTGGGTAAAGCAGCCTATACCATCTCCTGGCACTAGTGCATGCTAAACGATACAGTAGTTTTGTGTCAGAAGTGAATTATGTGCTCCTGATCCCATTCTTTATGGTCTATTTTTGCCACCTAGTGGTAAAGAGACAAAAAAATCAGTCCAGCTCTGAAGCCAGTGTGCTATCCTTCTTACTGCACTTGTCAGGAGACATTAGCATACCACCAGTGGGCTGGATGTCCACGTAAGTGACCTCAACACTGATCAACTGTCAAGAAGTTAGCTAACAAAATAGTTTCGTGTGGGACTGTCCCCTATCCCAAAATATCTTTTTTGGGGGGTTTGTGTTCATTTTTTCAGTATACTTACTGAAGTCAAGCTGCCAGAGATCAGTGTCTAAAGCCAATACCAGCAAATACTAATCAGGATAACAGCTCAATATCTGGGGGCAAGGGTAAGCATTTTAATGGCCAGGATAAAATAACAAATCCTTTTAGGAGGAAAAATCCATCCTGCAGGATTTCAACGCATCACAGTGCATTCTTCTTCTGAAAACAAAACCAGAGTAGCAGCTCTTGATAATATATCCAAATGGAGCAAGTCTTCCATAGCACAGGATTAATGACCGAGAAAGCTGCATAATCCTGCAATCAAATCCAATTAAAAATAAATAAACCATAATGCACAATGGAAAGCACTGTTCCAGTTTTGTCTGTTTTCAACTACTGAAGCAATGCTGTTTCCCTTTGACGCCAAAGAGAAGCTTCTACTAATACAAAGCACCAGATCACTCAGTCTTTGACACGACAACATTTACCAAAACAACACATACTTGTTTTCACAGGAAAATCAGAAGAATGGCACGGAAATCATTCTCACCCTGCCATTCTTGCTCTCTAGACCCTTTATCCTGGCTTTCCTGTGACAAGCTAAAACGAGAGGGAATTGATTTCTTAAACAAGGAGGTCAGACAACCGACTGGCACAGCACTATGTGAACATCCTGTTAGGGACACTTGCCATCTGGTGTCACCTTGAGCAACTCGCTTTTCAGATCTATTCAAGAGAGTGCTTCAAAGAAACAAAGGTTTAAGAAACAGGAAGACAGGGGGAAAAAAAAGATGCTACAAAGGGAGGAGGTGAGGGGGTCCAGATAACATATAATTTGGTTCCAAGTGCATTGCTCTTCACTAAAGTCTAATTCAGTTTACGATATCCACTCATCTGGATTGGCCTTAAAACACCTTCAAATGATTCTCATTGTTTTTAGTTTCTTCACTAGCAACAAAGGCAGGACCATCTACACACTGGCCAGGTAAATACCTGGGGGCCTGTGTCAAGCCCTCCTCAATTAGGGGCAAGATCATACTCTTGCCTATACTTACTGAGGATTGACACTCCAGGTCATCTTCCTCATAGTCAGGGTTTACCTGATGAGACAGAATCACAGGCACGTCAAAACTCTAATAGAGCTGGAAGTGGGAAATAACCTCAGCACGGTTTAAACTTACTTGGTTAAAAAAAAAAAAATTTAAATAAAAATTGCACTCTACTGCTACAGCACTACCAGGCATGCAGAACTAATACAGTGTGCAAACCCATTCACTTCTGCTTGGGCATCTCTCTGCCCATGGATTAAGCAGTGAAGTAATCTGCAAATACACAGAGAGATTGATCTTGTTCAGGATAATCACGAAAGGAGAAAGAGGGGGAGAGGGAGTTACCAAATTGCAAGGGTTTTTGTTAAAATCCCAAGTGGAATTTCACCCAGAAATTAGTGGTTTGGCAGAAATCTTGGAGAACAAATGCTATTGTAACCACGGATCAGGTGAGCAATCTCCTCTGCTATAGTTCTGCATGATGTAAGACCATGTTTTTGTTGTGGCCGATTAGCAAACATGAGATTTACTGGAAAAGCTCTCCACTGGATCACTACTGAAAAGGATTTGCAAGTGTGCATGTGACAAAACGCTGCTGTTTCTCCAGTCTGCTGATTAGAAGCAGCTAAAATGGGATCTTTCATCTGGACTTTTCCCATTGAAGCTCTCAAGTCAACGGCGTGGGCTGAGACAGCCCTTCTGCCCTGCTACCCCCTCTTATAACCAGGACAGCGTTCACTTACAGAGCTGTGTATTAAAGCATGGTCATATCAACATGCCAAAGTAAACAGAAGCGCTTTTAATACAGATTTACAAGTGTTAAGCAGCAAAACTCACAAAATTATAACCCTTAGACTATTTTTTTAAAAACTTTTTAAAAACATAATGTCTTGAAATCCTAATTCAAAAGGGGAATAATGTTGACTATGGAAAGAGAAAAAGACTTACTTATTTTGTGCTCGGCTATATAAACGTTATCTACAGTTCTCACAAGACCAGTCTAAAAATCTAACTGCATTTTCATGTTACAGTCAGTCCCGTAATTCTGCTTGGAAATCAGTTATTCAAGAGAAACTAACAATAGCTGAATTCATTTTCCCCCAAAGGCTCTCAATTATCTCCAATTTATTCATCTGTTAATAAATCCATCTTGATTGTACTGCCCACATGACAGGATACTATTTAGTGTCTATTCTTTGCAGGAGAAGAGTTACTGCCTTTGGAAGTCATACAAAAAGTGAAATAAGCTCAAGTCTACCCCTGTGTCGTGGTATTCTTTCAAGTCTCTTTCTCCCAGTTTTCTGTGTTTAACCATCTACTGTTGTACTAATCCTCAGGACCCAAACACCACTCTCCTCCCCTCCCCTGTGTCTATTTTTAGAGCAGGAAAGGAGAGTTTTTCAGAAGGTGTAAAAGGAAGAAAACAGCGTGGAAGGAAAGGCAGAGTTCCTAAGCAAGCTCCAACACCTACCTCTGCTGCTAGGTAGTGTCCAGTAGCAAGGTGTTTGAACCTGAAAAGGCTATTCCAGTACCCTGCACCACCACGACAAGGATCATGCTGCACCACCTACAAGAAAACGAAAACCAGATTCACCCCCCTTTCAAACCCAGCATTTACCACATTCCATGTGCACGGAAGAGGAAACAGAGCAAGGAGCTCCAGATAAGATGAAACAACCTTTCGTAAGTGAACGCTGCAGCAACTACTTGGAGCCAACTATAATTAGTTCACCTCAACAATTAAGGAACATTATTTTCTGCTTGTTCTCAAGTGACAACATCTGTTTGCAAAGACACTGTTCAGAGCTGGTACTCTACTGGAGTCCAGTGAGTGCTGGCAAGAAAACTACGGTCAACTGCAGAGGATGCTCTAGATGTGCATGTGTTGCTAGGTCTTGAAGTAGACTCCCCAAAGAAATGCTACAAATCCTTGACTTTTTTAACCTTCTGGAAGCAGGTGAGGGAAGGCACATGGAAATATTTCCGAGGCAATGGCGTCGTACAAAGGAATGTGAAGACTGCTGCACGTACTCTCTAGCTTCTCCTGTGGCAAGCAGAGACTCCAACATCAGATCATCTGTTACTTCCCACCAGCTGCTCTGGGGGTGCACCCACTTCCTTAGGGATAACTCAGTAGAACTGAGCTGTACCTTTTGGGGATGCACATGGACAGGGACCACAGAAGCTACTGATGTGCTGTAACACGTCAAAGTGACGTTAGTTATAGGGAGCCTTTCAATGTGTACCAAAGCAGATACTTTTGGAAAGAGCTCTGAAATACACCTATTGGCCATGACAATTAATTTTAGTTCATTCTCACAGGCAGTTCACAGGGCAAACATTTCAAATCATAGAACAACTCTAATAATACCAATAGATGGAGGAGGTTTTCAGAAGCCAGCAATGGCTAAGGTGTTAATCACCCTATGTAAAAGCCAAAAAACCAAACCCCAACCCAAAAAATAATCCAGAGACTATCAAAGGGTTGCAATCTCCTGTCCAACAAGGATCTGCATAATCACATTATTGCACACCAAAAATAGAGTGTTCGGTACACTCAGCAGGACAGTCGAAATTATTAGCTGGTGTTTAGCAACTGGTAAGAAAATGACTTCATAGGTGCTTCTGTCCCCTTTTACTGAATTGTCGAGAACTTGAATTTGAGAGCTATTTGCTGCACCATTAGAGATCAGAACTCCTCTTTGATTTTGCACAGAAGTAAGTAAAGGAATTTCACGATTCAACTTCTAACACCAGGAAGACTTCTACCTAAAAAAATGAAACCCAGGTACACCACTGTTTTTTAAACAGAAACATCAATTGTTCCTACAAAGCCACCCACGGCCTGGGTTACAATTCTTACCTCTACTTCCCACAGGGCCTTGGAACTGGTTGCGGACGTGGCCGATTGCCTCCCCGTTGTCCTCAGGAAGACGTGCTGCTTCTTCCTGTGCTCATCGCACGTCAGGAACTTCTCCTGTTCCGCATGGAACAGCCTCACCACATCCCCCTAACAAAGCCCAAACAGCACAATCAACACGGACACTGCCCATCAGTGAGTAAGTTACAGGGAAGGAAAGTTCTGAGTCTTACCCCTTTGAGAATGTCATCTTTGTTATCACTCCATTTCATGAAGAGGACTATTTTCCAGCTTGTATTGCAGTTCACAGAGTTGACCTAAAAGGAGAATTAAAACCATTAGCCCCACTGGTTGTATCTGCACAAGATAGTACCAGGAACTACCACCTGACTTCTACAGCAATTTTCAACAAGTGCCTGTGGCATTACTCTAGGGAAGGAAAGTCCTTCCTGTCTTGACTTCACAGATACAGAACTGACTTGCTAGGAAGTCACTTGCTATATATTACTGGGACAACACTTTGGTTTTGAAGGGAAAAAATTAAATAAAATTTAAAAAAATCTTATTTTTAGCCAGTCAGGCTACAGGGATCAAGCTCAAACCTCTGTCCAGCACCCAAGAGATACAAGAAAACTCTGGTAGCTCTGCAACGTTGCCGATTGCCAAGGTAACCACTCCAATGCCATGGGTACCAACCAACTTGCTGACTTTTATAAAACAAATCCAAGAAGCTGAGAGTCTGACCAGCTGCTCCAGCTGTGCCCCTCTGCCCTTACCTCATTGCACCCTGGATTATCAACAAGCTGGTGACTGCTGGCGTGGAGAGGCTGGCCAGCGTTGACAGGATTCAGGACGACTTTGTCTCCAATGACAACCTGTAGATAAGAGCAGCATCAGACAGAAATTTGCACCCCAAGAAAGCTCTTTTTCTTTCCTTTTACTTTTTTTTTTTAATGGGAGCAATGGGAGGAAATCACCTTCTTGCAGTTTGGAGAGATTCCAGCCCGAGTACGAAAACCAGGATTCTGTTTGCTTCAGAATTTAGCTCATCATACACAGTCATTCAGGCAGGAAAAAACACCACCACCTATACTGCTGGATTCAGAGGCTCACCCAAGAACCACAGACTGCAATGCTGGCAACTTATCTATCTGCTGCTTTCCATGAAGGTGCTTCCTTAGGTAACATTTAACAAATGGTTTCTATAGCAAAAGGCCAGCCAAAAATCCTCCTCCTCCAAAAGGTGCTATCATTTGTAAAATCAGATTCTTGACCAGGCTGGCAAGACAAATGCACTTTAATAGGGAGTTAAGTAAAAGTCCAGTTCTTCCCTTCTTCTTGGAAGAAGTCTTTACCTAAACTAAAAGCCAAAAAGCCTTTTCTGTATTGAAAAGAACTATTCATAGTGATAAAGTGCCTGAGAATTGGTGTGATTTAAAAGCACTTAATGGCCACTAAGACTACTCTGCCTTGTGCTTTGGCTTGACCGTGCGTGTGTCTGTAGAAAAGGAACAGTCACATCAAAATATATGGGGCTACAGGATAAATTAGCCCTACTTGATACTCTGCTGCATTTAGGTGCCAAATATATACCTGGACTACATCACAGAGCATGATGAAGTTTATTACCTCCTAGTTTTAGGTATGTAGCATATCCAGGTGACTCGGATTTTGTAAAACTGAGATGGAGGAGATGAAATTGGTAATGCATTTAATTCAGAACCAAATATTTCCCATGGACAGGACCATTTAACCTCATTACCACCTCATTCCTCACATACAAGGTGAGGATGAGTTTTGACACCCAGCTGACAACACTGAAAACCAAGATGCTAACTATCTGTTCCAAAGCTACTGAAGGAACTCAACAGTTGCTACCACTTTGAATGGGGCAGGCATTGTGAAAGGCTAGTGTAATGAGGTCCCTTATTCCCTCCAACGTTAAATCGCTCCACGTTTCCCAAATACAAGTTACCATAGCGATTTTCCTCCCCCTCATGACAGCACAGGAAAAAGGTTGTTCCTGCAACATCACGCCCTAGAAGATCTGTGCATTTCATTAATCACAAGCCAGGCCTCCTGAAAGAAGCCTCGCCAAGCTGTGCAGAGAGCAGCATGTGAAACAGGACTCGGAGCACTTACGCTGTCTCCAATGGAACGCAGTTTGTAGAAGGGCTGTATGTAGAACCAGGAGCCTTCATTGCCAGCCTCATCCAAGGTCACCCTCATGGCATTCTTCTCTAGTAGAGCTGGAAGCCTCTTATTTACTGTTAAGTATTTGTTACTTTTTAAGTGAAGCAGCTAGAATAAGAACCAGAGTTCAGTTCTAAGAATGCTCCTTCTTCCTCCCCGCGGTCAACAGCGAGCGAGCGTAAGACAACCACAGCATTACACAGGGATTCAATTATCAACGATATAAAAACATTGATGAATTCAAGAACAGTTTCACACTTCAGTCAGTATCTATACAGCCCTACAGCACAGAACACCTTCGGCTAATCCAACTGTCCCTCCTCCAGTAAACCATAATGCTCTCAGCACTTGACTTGCAGAAACCAGTTCACAAACCCAGGATCAGGAGTTGTACAATGCTGGGTTCTAAGTGGCTTTCCCTGGTAAGAAAGGGGGTGGTGAAAAGTAAAACTGCTCTTGTCGTGCTTTGCTCTGTCATTTAACAGAAACGTGGCTGCTGCTTTGAAGACTTTCCTCAAAAAAAAGTCTCATTCTTCAACCCTCCGCACACCTCGCAGCCAGCCTCCTGCGTAAGCTGCAACAGGTCACATCCCAGCTCCTGACCCACCCAGCTCCCACCAACTCCTGCTAAGTTTCCAGTATATTTAACAGCCATCTCCTTTTGCACAGAAATCTGCCTTTTTGGCACCCGACTACCATAAATATTCACAGAACTTATGGGAAAACATGGGTAAAACCTGATAGAGCTTAACTCTTAACAGCACTGATGTTTGTAGTCTAGTCAAGAAATGAGTATTATTCTACTTTGATCAGTAAAAGCAGATGGATTTCTTTTTTTTTCCTCAAACACACAGGCCAATGGCACTCTTAATTCAACCAAGGCAGGGACTCCCTGCCCATCCTCTTTTTTAATCCTGCAGTTACTGCATTTCCCATTGTTCTTGGGTTTGAAGAAGGATTCTCTGTTTGTTGGGGTTTTTTTGTTGTTTGCTTGCAGGGTTTATTTTTGTTTGTTTGGTTTTTCTTTTTGTTTTGTTTTTTCATTGTTTTGGTTTTGTTTGTTTTTGTTAGGTTGGGTTTGGTTTGTTTGGCAGTTGGGTTTTGTTTTGTCTTGGGGTTTTTGTTTCTTTTTTTTTGTTTGTTTGTTGTTCATTCTCAAAAAAAGCCCCACAATTAACCCATAATTAAAGAAGTGACTCCATCACAGCTTCACAGGATCCCACTTCAGGACACGGTCACCCCCTGCAAAGCTACGAACTCCTGGCCATGGATTCCAGAGATTTCAACCCACATTGCTGGGGGGAGTTGGAGCACAACCCTCCACAGCTGGCAAAGACGTTCAGAGCCTACCTGGATCACGTTGCCGTACTGGATGACTGTTCCCAGCAGCTTTCTGTTTTCAGTTTCGTTCTGTTTCTTTTCCAAATCCGCCGCATGCTGAAATGGAAGGAGAACAATTCAATTGCTGACTGCTTTATAAAAAGAGCAGCCAAACATCTGAGCTTCTTTAAGAGCACTTCAAAGACCTGGAAAAACAAGGACCATCTGAAACAGCTTAATTTCCTTTTTCCAACTTCTAACAGCATTACTTCCAGTTCTCTTGTTCAGGAGGATAAACACACAAACCATTTAAACAACCTGTAACTTGGAAAAAAATGTCAAAATTTTGGAATACACCATGAGATGAAAAGCTCAGACAAGACAAAAGACAAGGCATGAGGAGATATCACCACACCTCTGGAGGGAAGGTAAAAAGGAATGGGTAACAACTCAGGCCAGGAAGTCTATGTTCTTTTCTTCTGACTTCTATACAAAAAAGTCTTATATAAAAGGACTACATATACTTCTATATAAAAGGACCTCAACTTTGGATTTGACTTTGTCGATACAGTCCCCAACTCTTCTACAGGCAGATATTCTCTCTTTACAGGAAATGTGTCCTTTTTAATTAAAAAAAATAAACCAGTCTGTATTTGCTGTAACCAATATCCACTGGTAGAGAATAATTTACAACTAGACTTTTTTTTTTGAGGCTAAGCCTCAACGTTTATAGCTTGGTTCTCAGATCTGAAGGGATAGGTTTTCTCCTGGAGGAGAAGAAAGTGCCCCCAGATTCTAACTGTAGTAAGGTGAAGCAGTAATAACACAGGAGAAGGCAAAAAGAAGGAAGCAGAGGAAGAGCTCTCTGTATACTGTTATAAAATTTCAGCATCTTAGGCTTACACAAAAGGTGCTATTTTTAGAAGCTGTGCAAGGTGTGACAGCCAGCTCTTGCTCCAGGAGAACTTGGAATACAGCTGCTGATTCAAATTCCAGTGGCTATTCAGAAATACAAGGCAGCATAATGTTCTCTATTATTGAAACACAACTTTTCTTGCTCGATTCAAAGACAGGATTTCTTCAAGACACTCAGGCCCTTCTCGAGGGCAATCACAGAAGACAGGACTTCTCTGCCCACACTGCACAGTTATTATCAATAAAGAAAATACTGTATTCAGTGAAAATATGATTAGGACTTTGGACACGTTTCAAAAGCACACACCAAGACTGAATCACTGCAGAAAAGAATCATTTTCTCCGGCCACTAGATGTCAGCTTCTCAACCAGCACTGCTTCTTGATACCAAAGACAGACAAGTGTCCCAGATTTTAAATCCCTTAAATGGCATTAACTTAAAATAATCTGACCTCAGCATTGAGCGCTCCACAGCAGACAATAAATTCCACCAGCAGACAAACAGAAGCCAAAAAAGGCAAGTGATGATGAATACATCTTGCATCACTGATTTTGTTTGAAATTAAAGAAATCTTATCACGGGCAGAGAGAACAACCGTGTGCACGTTTCAGGGCACAGCTCTCCCCCCCCAGCACACATCCTGCAGAATGCAGGGGGTTTACAGTATTCCACGAGCCAGCAACTGGAAAAGATGACACATGTACTCAAATGATTGGCAAAAAAAAAGAAGTTTTGATAGAAGTTTTGTTAGATATCTAAGTTTTTTCGGGGATCTGAGCAACTTAATGTAGTTGCAGATGTCCCTGCTCACTGCAAGGGGGTTGGACTAGAGGAGACTTAAAGGTCCCTCCCAACACAAACCTGTCTGTGATTCTGTGATATACAAATGGCATGCGTGGGACCAAACGGTATTAAAATCATGCATCAGCCCAAATTCACTGAAGACCTGATTTGGCACATGCTACATCAAGGTCTAGTTTTTATTTCCACGTGATGCATGTTAAATAATCCCCAATCCAACTGCAAAGCACTCGGATCCTTTCACCAAACCAAGCAAGCAGCTCAGGCAGGGCGGTACAGTTCTGTACCAACATCACTCAGCTGGGGCTAAACACCAGAAAAATCTAACCCTGCATTTCCCTAGGGACCCTGGCACAAAACGGTGAAGTGTCAGATGAATAGAAACAGGTCCCAAACACCTGAATTGGCACATACCAAGAAAGGAGAAGACATCTTTAAATGACAGAATGGTTGGACTCGATGATCTTTAAGGTCTTTCCCAACCTAAATGATTCCAGGATTCTATGACATGGTAATCCAGGGCAACTGAAGTGTTTTAATTCAGTATTGCAGTATTTAGACCATACTTCCTCTTAAATCCATGAACTCACACAATCTATGGGCAGCAGCTCTCCCCTTCCACACCAGAAAAGCCAAACCCAGAATCCCCCATGACTTAAAGCTTGTTGGCCAGACAGGGAGCTGGGCCACCTTATCTAGACCACGCTTCTCCCAAGACAAGTTGCACAAGATGATCCTTGAGGTCCCTTCTAGCCTGGGATTCCACAATTCTACTGTCTACTTCTCTCATCATGGTTTAAGGAGCAGGAGAACCGCAGCAAGAGCGAGGAACCGTTGTGCTATAGCCAATACCAAAACAGCTTCTCCCCTTGCCGATACTTGTAGGTTATAAAATCATGTTTTTCAGCAGCAAAATGAGTCAAACAGTCAGCCTTTGTGAAGCTCAGGAGCAAGGCAGCCATATGGCAATCAGCAAATGACACTCTCCTACAGGGCCATTTTGTATTTCACTCTACAAGGAGCTTAATATAGGCTCAAAGAAACTAAAAATATTTAGAATTGTAATTTTGACATGAAGCACTCTAGCTATGTGATTTTAACATAAACATGGAGTTTATTTAACTCTAAAGTCAACAGATGGTATTTAAGTTCAGCTGGCTTTTTTTTTTTATAGGGACTCTAAAAACAGCAATCAACTGCCTTGCTGGGTTTTCGACTGCTGAATGTCAACATTTTATCCAGAAAATACTAAATACTGTAAGCTAATAAGGAAGGAGAGGCTGTCTGGCCTTCTAATTACTCATAATTACCCATCAGCCTTCACATGTATCAACAGCAGCTATGTCTGTTCGAGGAATCCCAGCAGATCTATCAGGCCAGTAGCTCAGATGGCATCTCCCAGCACAGCTAACGCCCGTGACTTCCCACACTGAGATGCAGCACTTGAGAATCCTCTACTCCACGCACCTGTTTGAAGGGTCCCATTTTTTGCTGGTACCACCCAAAAATATCCACGTAAAGCACTAGTACAGCTAGCAGAGTTAATAATAAAAGCTTGAATGGTTACCACGAGGCTAACCCAGTATCATACACACCGGTACTGGGACGCACAGACCTAGAACAGCACGTTGTCCTAAATCAGAGGATGTTTAAAGAGTTCCATCTCCATGAAGGTGTCAAAAGCAGTCTGGTGTGCTGATTTCTATCCACTTTCTCAGTGTCTCCTCGTTAACAGTGTCAAGTTAATTGGGACTACTTCTTTACAGCAGTATGGATGAGAGTGCTGAAGATCAAAAGGAGCCTAAAGGTGAATACTTACGTGCAGTTTATTGAGTAGCACGGCATCTGTAGTGCTGTTAGCTCCTGGCTTTGCTGCTTTCCAGAACTGCTTTTGAGCAGAGTACCGGTTCATGGGACATAGTTTGAAGAGGCAATCTATAAAAAGATGGAATAAACAGAAAGATTGCTTCAACCGTTGGTAATTATCTGGATTTTTTGCTGCTAACAGCGTCCAAATATTCCAGCAGCGAGGAAAGGTTTATAAACAAATTCCAAAAAGCTCTTGATCAGACAAATGCTTTTTTGAGCAACAGGAATGTTGCCCCATGAATGATAAAAATTAACCGTTGCTGCCAAGCATCTGATGCAAGACCAGAAAATTTATAACTTGTCCCAGTCCAAAAGGCTACCATACATACTAAAATGGTAACACTTTCCAGTGCTTTCCCAGGCAAGCAGACTCGTTCTGCACACTTTGAACCCTTCCTTTTTTTTTCTGCTTCAGCAAGTACGCTACTTCACACGACTGGTCTGAGGGAGAGGGGTTTGGGCTTCAGGGTTGGTTTTTCTGTTTTAGTTTTTAAATGCAATCCCTTCTATTGCTAGGGAAAAATGAGGCACAAAGAATTGGAAAAAAAACTCACCTAATAAAGCAGCAGCAGCATAAAACACCCCCAAACAATAGCATGCAGACATTCAATGTGTGGCTGGAGGTAACCATAAACCCCCCAGGGTTCAGGTTCTTTACTCACTCCACGTACAGTTTATTTAACATTCTGCCTGGCAAAAGCCAGGAATTGCAGCTCATTAGTCTTATTAAAAATACAGTTTGATATTGAAGAGATGCTAACTTATCAGCAATAAAACCGAATTAGCTGCCCTTACTATTTTTCCTCTCCTCTGTTGCTAAGCGACTGAACACGTAAATAAAAAAATAAATAAATTAAGCTATTCAAAGACAGTGCCTCGAGTAGCAGCTCTGAAGTTTAAACAAAGTGCCAAAAAAGCCAGAAGGCTGTTCCCAGTGCCTGTTGGCAATGGTGGGGTTGCAAAACTCCAGGCTCCTAACTCACAGGGCATTTCTCAAGGCTCCTGGTGTATTTTTACGCGTGAGCATTGCAATTTGGGAAGCAGAAAGGTGAGAACAACCTGGGGGGTTTCATCTTCACTGGCTGAAAAGCAGGGCTGCTCATGGGCCACCTTCCTCATAGCCAAGTGCCCTGGGTGTGCATCAAACCAAAAGGGGAAGATGCCTGTGCTGAAGACAAGTCATTCCAGCCCTGCCAGAGGTTAAAGTTGCTGAAAGGGCCAAGCCCCACTAGAGACAGACCTCGAGAACTTCACCTCGGGATTCCGTTTGGGGTGGACACTTCCACTCTTTTCCTGCCTTTTTGAAAGAAAAGGCCCATTTGACGTCGCTCTGCCTGCCCAATCCACCCTCAAAGAGCACGGTGGGCAGTATCAAACACCTCTCACTGAAGGGCAAAGGTCTGTCCACAACACTTCAATCCCCTTCTAACGGGGTGAAGCACCCGTGGCAGGTTGTCCTCTCAACTCGCAGCGAGCCACCATCTGCCCAACGGGCTCATCCCAGAGCATCACAGCAATTCCTGCATGCTGTTTCCCTGCTGGCCCAGTATAGCCAGCAATAAACACAGCAGGAGCTGGGTATGGCACTGAGGACCTTTAATGGAGTGACACAGGCTGGGGAAGGAGGTGAGGAGCGGAGGGTATGGGGAAGGAGATTTGAGCCCATCCAGAAACACTCACCTCCACTCGGACCCTACCAGCTGAGAGCTTCTGAACAGACAAGAAGAGCAGAAGACCAAGTGCAAACCACCCTTTCCAGGTTTGCTCTCTTCAACCCCCATTTCATTTCCATAAAGATGATTCACAGAGGTTGACAGCACGGAACAAATCCCCCCAAGCCACCGCAGGCTGGCACTTTAAGCTCAGACTATGTAAGCAACACACCAGTTATAAAACTTTCTATTTTTGCTTAAACCATCAGTTCACACAATGACAGCAATTAACACACAGAACTGCACAGAAGAATTAATTGTACGCTAGATTTAGTTACAGTGCAAGTGTACTTTTTTTTTTTCCCCATCCTTTTCAGTCAAGAAACTTGTCAAGTGAGGCTTAACTTCTGAATTGTTAACCGAGAGCAACCTCCTCTCCTCTCCTCCCTGGGGCACCCAAGAGAGGTCTACAAATCTTTGACCTTGTCCAATGCAATAAAGGAAAACACAGCGTGTTTTCCTTAGGTTTTCTTCTTAGTTACAAAGCTGCAGATCTAAAACAAGCAATGAAAAGCACCTACCACTGTTTTCTTTCTAGTATTTGTTTTATAAAACCTATTTAAGTACTTGAGGAGTTAAACTTCACCTTGATACAACCACCGTTGGTTAGTACTGAAGGTATTTCAACATGGATCAAGCTTGACATGAATTTTACAGCCAGAAGACTTGTATATCTCCAGATTCCAAGGGTTTCTATATCTACAAAGATCACCACACAACAATGTGCTAGCTGAGCACCGTCAAGGTCAGCCATCTGCAACACACAGCAGCAATGACTGCCCAGGATAAACCAAGCACCAGTCCCAGGCTGTGCTGGGGGAAGTTAGGGCAGTTTGTCTATGAATACATGAGGGCTGGGTGTCAAGGAGGCAGGGACGACCTCATCTCACTCGTGCATTGCGACAGGATGAGGGGCAATGGATTCAAGATCGAGCACAGGAAGTTCCACCTCAAGATGAGGAAGAACTTCTTTCCTGTAAGGGTTACAGGGCACTGCAACAGAGTGCCCAGAGAGGCTGTGGAGTCTCCTTCTCTGGAGACTTTCCAGACCTGTCTGGATGCATTTCTGAGTGATCTGCTC
>WUAM01000159.1:7711506-7722339 GCA_024336885.1 Actenoides hombroni | reverse complement strand
GCAGGGGAGGTTGGCCAGGGCTCTGAGCACCCTGCTCTAGTTGCAGATGGCCCTGCTCCCTGCAGGGGGGTTGCACTGGATGACCTTGAAAGGTCCCTTCCCACCTGAACTATTCTATGATGATTTATTCACTGTTTCAGCAAAGCACATTGAAATCATGAAGTTGGGATGTCTTTAGGATGTCTACATGAAGACTACAAACTTGTCTTAATTAACAGGCAGGTAAGGATGCACTTCAAAAGATGAGGCAAATTAAATAAAAGCAGCTTTCTGATTCACTCTCCAGTGACAAAAGAAAGCTTACCTTTGATTCCTGCATCCAATCACTGCTGGATTTCAAAGCCACACAAGCTACTTTTGCCTGTTTAAATAAATTACAGGACAGAGTAGCTACCCAAGTTAGAGCACAACTTCTTTTCTCCAGCTGCGTTCATAAAGCTCCAGTACGTTCTTCATCATCGATGACTCTGGCATTACCACAAAACCTGTGGTTGAAAACGTCTTGGGATGAGGTGTCCATGACATCACTCTGAGGTCATGAAGGGCTAGCAAAGGTGGCAGTGCACGTTGCCTACAGAGAGGAGTGGGGCTTGGGTGTGCTCACGTTAGCAGTGCATCAACTCTCGACTAGGACTCCTCTCTCAAGGTTTTCCAAGCTTCAGCAGATAGAAAAGCACATTTGTCTGTAAGAAATGCAACACTCCTGACTTCTCAGGGTTGTGGTTTTTTGTTAAAAACACCTAAATGCCACAGTGACAATTGGCTGCAACATCTGCTTGTACGTAGGATGCTGTGGGCTAAAGATTCACATTTTAGAGGCAGTGCTCAGGATTTCTTCATCGTATAAAGGGCATCAAATTCAAAAGCATACTAGCAGTTGGCAGTTTTCTAGTACAGTTCTATAAATACTTGGAATCATACTAAAGGATTCCTCAGCAAGGCAGCAAAAATCTATTTGGGATATTCTAACTACATCCTAATTCAGCAAGACTGAAAGATTCTTCCTACACAAAATGGCCAATACTTGAATTTTAAAGCAATTACCAGCACAGCATTAGACTGCACTTACATCATTTTTCTCTTCCATCGTGGCAACCCTAAAACTTTTCCGTTTACCTAAACCATGATCTTAGGTACTCATTTTGAGAAGGGGCTAAGCAGCATACTTTTTACTTTTAATGGCATTTGGCTCTTAGGACAAAGAGAGAAGTTAATTAAGGAGGTACTGGTGCCTCACTTCCTACTTCTGATATTCAGTGAGTACTTTTTAGTCTGTCTTGGACATCTCAAAACTGAAAAGGAGTCACTTCTCTACCACAAGTGATGTATTTCTCCTCCAGATCACCATGCTAAACTTTGAACTCAGCACTCTCAAAAGTTCTGCCTCCTGCATGACGAACGAATCCTGCTATTTTAGCTGCTAAGAGATGGTTATCAGAGTGAAAAAAAAAAAAAGGCCATATTTAGACATCAAGTTAAATATTCCTTCAAGGAATCTAGGTACCTTAATAATTAATCTACCCAAAGATTTCATCAGCGTTAGAAACACCTTGTTCAATAAAGAGCTTAAGCTCAGCCATGTGGGTCTGTCACCCCTCCTCTTCTTACCATCATTCCAGCAACGTGCCTTCAACCCTCTGCAAAACACCCGCTCGACCTCATCTCATATATGTAGGACGTCACATGATGCAGACTATTTCATGTCCAAGTGTAAAAGGAAACCTAAGGTGATACAATCTGTGTCACCAGAGCAGATTTGGAAATGTCTTCACGGAGAGCATATGGAGAGTGGTACCATTTGAGGCTACGCTCCCCTGAAGCTGAACACACAGTATCTGAAGGCTTCTACCCCCCCACACAAAAAATCTTCTTGATGAGTACAGGGTATGGCACTGAACTACTTTACAACCTTGGAAGTGCACTTCTATATGCTGCTGAGATTCTTCCAAAACTAGCAGGCAGAGAATCTTGGTATTTGTTTTATTTTGATTTTTTTCTTTTTTTGCTCTTGTTGTTTTCTTTTGTTGTTGTTGTTTGTTTTGTAAGGGTTTTTTTTAATATACTGAAGTGTTTGGGAAAACTACATATGCGACCCTTCAACTGAAAATTCCCTTGATCTCAGTTCTAATGCCAAGCTATAAACAAGCTTGCATTGACTAAATAAGGCTAAATAACCCCGTACGTATGCAACAGAACTCCACAGCCTCTAACAGTGCTGCATAAATTCTATGGTTTCCTTCATCTGAAGCAAAACAGGAGTCTACCAACTTCAGATCACCGACGGCAAAGCTACAAAGGAAAAAAACCAAACCCCAAACAACTCAAAACATTCCTGTTACAGGGCAGCTCATCGATTTGCAATGTTGAGCCCAGTGCAAATTCGAGAGAAAGGCATCAAAAGAACTGGGGTGTGTAGATATATTTTTTTAAAATTTATATGTTAAAGGTTCTTTGTAGAGTCCAGGTCATTTCTACTACTGATTATCAACGTGTAGTTCCAAGGCAGAGCCCACCCAGCACCAGCCCCATGGCAGCCTGGCCGAAGGCAATCCCCAGAAAGCACATCCAGCGTGGATTAGCATCAAAAGAACAAACAGAATTCGAACTACTCCTCTTCTGCTTCACCATGAGGGTATTTTAAGTCTCAGATACGGGTTCATTCCTTGAACATCTTGCCAAAAAAAGAGTGTTGCCCAGCAACTACTAAAACAACGTTCTGGAAGGAGGTAGCTGCCGGACAAATTAACCCAGTGAGTGCCCTTTTCGCCCGCGTTGCAGGCGGCTCTCGCAGAGCCTCTGGACAGCTGGCAGACAGAGCTGCATCCCACACCAGGAGCTGGAAGGAGTTTCCCCAGAAGGCTGGCAGACAGACTAGCAGCAGCGTCTTGCAGGAAGCAAGCGCGTTCGGCTCGGCGCTCCGTCCCGATCCGATCCGAACGCGGAGAACACAAACCCCTGGGCAGGCACAAAGTCCCTCGGAGAGCAGAGCAACGGCAGCTCCAGCACCCAACGCTCGGCCCCGGGCTCTGCTGCAGCTCCGCCGCTATCGCCAGCTCTGACTGCAACTGGCAGCACAGTTACCTCTCCCTCTCTGTCGAAGCAGGGCTGAGCTCCAACGCAACACCCCTGGCTTCTAGCCCAGGGCGAGGGGCAGCTGCAGTTCATACTTGCCACACAAACCCCCTGCATATTCAAGTCATTTATATTAAGGTCGTTTATAGTCACTATTCAGATGCACAAAGACAGTGATCAGAGCAGCGAATCCAGCTTTAGAAAATACGTAAAAAGTCTTTTTTTATTTCTGTTCCAAGCAGCGTGGATAACCAAGGAACTGTCACGCTCTTTTCTTTTTTTGGTGACTTTGTACAACTAGGGTTTTTTCCAGGGATCTCATCTGCACACAGTATATTCAGAGCGGCGAAGTCAAACCCTCTTTCACAGGAATTTTTCACATTAGCATTTTCAAAAAGAAACCCCCTAATGAAGGTACTCTTAAGCCTTCAAGCTTCGCAAGGCAGTTTTAAGGACTTTTGAATTAGCTGGAGCTGACAACATGGAGGGCCACAGAAGCATTTAAAGAAAACCAAACCAAAACACAAGACCCAGACAAACCGCTATATTTAAAGCGGACTCGGAAAGCCTGCGTTAAAAAAAACCAAAACCAATTGAAATCTCACAGACCATAACTACCATCCAACCTCAAACCACTGACTTCAGGTGGTGTCCAACTCTGATTGGAATGGGAAAAAAAGGAAGAAAAAATAAAATAATCAGACTTTATACCTTCAAGTGATCAAACAAAAAAAAAAGTAAATCAGCCTTTTCAAGTGATCAAACTAATATTTTAAGGAGCTAGATGCACAACAGCATTTAATGTGTGTACTAACTACTGGTAAACACTCACAGTAACTTGAGGGTGCTGGGCTAATACCTTCCTTTAGAGTTCTTTCAAACTCTGGTATTCACTCTAAATTTTTTTTTAATTTTATTTTTAATGTCTCCTTTATACTTTTAGACAGCACTGCAAATCTTCCTTGAACACCACCCAATCTTACTCTCAGCTTCCTCGTTCAGGGCCCCGCCAGCACCAGACTGATCTGTCAGCCTGGTTTTTCCGTAACTTCTGTCAGCAGAGCAAGCCCTGGTGTCCTCAGGACACCTCTGCACCTTCTCCTCCAAGCAGGCTGCAAGGCTCTGTCGCTTCCCCCTCCCAACTCCAGTCGTGCCACCGTCAACTATCCCGTTCCATCCAGTTCATCCCAAACACCCATCAAGCCTCCCTCGCGGAATTTTCCCTCGGACAACTCGAAGCCAGCATCTCCACAAGGAGTGAGTGACTAGCACACAAAACCCACCTCCGTTTCAGCGACCAAGTGTTTGCTTTCCCAGGCCTGTGCCTCAAGCAGGGCCTGTTTCCACAGCCCAGGCAGGTTATCAGCCTTCAGTGACAGCACGCACCCTTGGCTAAGTGCAACTGTCAACTGCCTGTCGTAGCAGAGAGACTCTCTCCAGAAAGAGGGATGGTCTGTGCACACCCCAACTTCAGGCACAGCAGCTCTGCTGGATTTCACGAGTCTGAAGTGGAGAGGAAACAAAAAACCACCACCCTCTAGACCAGGGCCTTGCTGCTGCCACGAGATGCAACTGATTAAGCGTAGCCTAGGTAACCAGACTTTTTAAAA
This sequence comes from Actenoides hombroni, assembly GCA_024336885.1. Classification (NCBI taxonomy): domain Eukaryota; kingdom Metazoa; phylum Chordata; class Aves; order Coraciiformes; family Alcedinidae; genus Actenoides; species Actenoides hombroni. The sequence continues at coordinate 7,717,657 of WUAM01000159.1, read as the reverse complement.
CCCAAAACACCCATGGCTAAGAAAAAAAAAAAAAGCAGGATGGATTAATTCTGCCACTGGATATATACGCTTTCAGCTTCACACTGAATTTTCTTGGAGTCATGAATGCATATCTAAGCAGCGAATCTTGCTTCTAGATCTCTCACCACTTTGATTAAGCTTGAAAATTGTATTTACAACTATTTTACATCTGCCCACACAGGACATATCTGCTCAGAGCAGCTTAGAATTACATCCGTTAAAAACACTGCCCGAAGCAAGATCCCAGAGATTGGTCACAAAGCCACACGTTCCGTGTGCTCAGTGGCTGCAGATGTGACTGACCTGCTCCTGGGCATCTTACAGCACAGCTCGTTTGGAAGGGGATTTGCACATAGGTATAAAACAGGTTATAGCACAGAGGCGTTCTTCCACTCCTGTGTAAAGTTATAATGTGAGTCCCTTACGTTTGATTACTTTTGGTCCTGCTTTGAGGTTTTCAAAGGCTGCTTCTCAGTTCCCAGTGCCAGTGTTGTGCACCTCACCCAATTCAAACCAGGACCCTTCTCAAGCCTCAACGTGCAGCGATATCCAATTGGCTGCAATGACTAGGAGGGACTGGGTGAAATCACTCAACAAGTGTGGACACCTCCTACAAAGTTTACTGGGTACCAGAAGATGTTCTCAGCGGGTCCCACCACAAGATGCTGCTGTACAAAAGGTGTCCTGTGCTACTGATCGGCTGTACCCACGACACTGCCCAAGGCAACGAAGACTAAACCTCAAGTATGACCAAGTGAAATATTGGGACTACTGAATTACATCCACCAGATGCCCGTGGTTGCTTTATATCCCAGATGTAAATGCAGCTGTTTGGATAAATGCACCTTGGGGAAGACCGTGTCCCATTTTCAAGGGAGGTGTTTTTTTAGAGAGGTGTCATAAAACCACCAAGTGAGATTGCAGAGATGTGGCTGTAACTCCTGACCTGGCCACAGACTTCCCATGCAACACCCCAGACAAACCTCTGGGTGCCTTTGTTCCTTAATAATAATAATTTAAAAAAAAAAAAAAGGGAGGTATTTTCGATTTGTATTGAAGAGAGGGCGATAAACTTCATTATTACTCCTCAACACAGTTATCATGGAAAGCATTTTATCTTAGACTACACTGCTAAAGCATGTGTATAAATAACAGAAATGCCTGCTAACATTTTATGGCTTTTGTTGCCAGTTGCCATTAAGCATAAGCGTCCCCATGAAAGCTTTAGTGAAGTAACTACAAAGGTTGGAAAAGGTTCACACCATTCTTTCTCCGTGTATAAATTATAAGTAATATGAGAACATTTACAATGTCTAACCACAATGTTTTATGTCAGACAAATGTCTCTCTGTACTTGCAGTTCCTAAACTGTGCTAGCAGGAATTGCCTTTTTCTCATTCTCTTCTCTCTCGCTCCCCCCACCTCCTTCTGCACCCAGCAGGTTTGAGTCAAATCTGGCTTTATTCTTTCCTATGATGTTAATGTCAAGAAATGCCTAGACTCAAGGCTCCAGTTCACGTAACACCATTGTTCTTTTTCTGGCGAGCTAAACGTTGAATGCTAAAACTTCCCCAGGTTGCCTCTTCAGTATTTCAATCCTCAGCTATTTAGTTTTCCAGTAAAAAGGGAGAAAACCCAAAAAGCACTCCCAGATTTCAGCACTATGGCAGAAAGAGTTTCATTATAGGATACATCACGTCTCAGAAAAAAAAAAAAACCACCAACAAAAAACCCCAAAAACCCAACCCAACTGCAAACCAAACTAGCAGTACAAAGGTGTATTCCAAGGGCAATTATCTGCAGTTCTGGTCAAACCTGAGTAGAATTATGGTAATTCTGAGCCCTTGATAAAGGCAAAGCCATAAGGAAGGAGCCACCATTCAACCAATACGGCAATAAGACACCTAGTTCAGCTACATCTGAGAACAGCAATAAAAGGTGGATCGAATTTTTAGAATATTTGGCTGAGCCACTCTTTGGATAAAAGATGCAACCGAGAGGTAAAAACAACAACAAAGCCACAAACAATGAAAAAAACCCTCAAGAATCTTTTTCTAACTAAATTCCCAGTTAGTGCTGCTCTGCCTGTTTGAGATTTTCCTGAAACGAATCAGCCCTGGCCCAACTGTGCAAAGAAGTGGGCATTAATTTCTTATCACTAAGCAGAAGTTTCCTGGCAGAATAAGAGCAAAGTCAAACGCAGTTAATACCAAATGAGGTCAAACAAAAATAGTCGTTGTAAACATTTCCTTCTTTTTATTCTTCTCTTCCCTGGGATAGGTTTGGTACAGGGCAACTAAATGGCACGTACGAAAGCATGGAGAGAAAGGAAACAGAGGGACCCTGTAAGTTTGGTCAGATCTGAAAGCCAACCTCACCTGGCAAACCCACCTCCTCACTAAAGGTGAATTTGTTAAGTCCCAGAACTCACTTCATCCAACACTCACACTTCTTTTCTCCCTCACAAGTTGCCCTTCGTTGAAGAAATGACACTAAAACATTCTACAGAAAGCACGGAGGTCAAAAATAGTTACACGTGATTGCACGGAACGAAGGGCGACTTCTTAAGCAGAAGGGGAAGAAGCTGTCTACTAAACTTACCTCTGAATTTTTTGGGTGGGTTGTTAAGATCACCTGCTTCTGGCTGTACAACACACCGATCATCCACAAGGCTGCAAAGAAATGAGAAGTCAAGTGAGATTCTAACCCCCCCAGCAGTCACTTGCATCCTTCTTAGCAAAAACAAAGACGTTTATTTGCAAGATTTTATCCCAGTGGCCACTTCAGCAGAAGACATTCCCCAAATGCCAACTTATGCCAAATCTTTCCAAGAAGCATGCAGCTAATTTTTTTACTGTTGCCCAGAGCTATGCTCCTGGATAGGTGGGACAATAAATAAGTCATTGCTCCTGTTTACTGCATCATCTTTATGTCCCCTCCTTGAGGTGCAGACAGAACAGCCCATATTCTAGTTAGGTGAGAGACAGCCTTAGAACAATTATTGCCTCTTGGACAGATTTATGTTGCAAATGTGTTTATATGAAGGGTAGAGAACGGGAAAATAGGACAACTATGTAAACTGGACACTGACTCTGTGACCCTTCGAGCATTAAGAAAAGGCAGAAACAGTAACTGCCACGATAACAAATGACTGCCAAGAGAAAAAGGAAGGCATAAATACACCCTCCTGCTCACCCGTCATAAACGCAAGGCAAGCCAAGGGATCGAACAAACCTCCTCCAGTTCTACCAGGAAGGAGGAAAACTGGACGAGCGAACCCAAGGGATTCCAACAGGGAATGCCAGGGCAGAGGTCCCTGGGAATACACACTGGCAAAAACCCCGCAGGGTCAATTCAAATCCCAAAGGAAACAGTTAGGGTGCATCTGCCCTTGCCGTGCTTCGGGTCGAGGTGGGATGGCACTGTCACCGAGCGCTCTTTCCAGACTGGGGGAATGCAGCTCTAACCAAGTGCTTGGTCTTTGCTGATCTGATCCGAAACGACTCCAGCTGGGCCCTTAAAACCAATCTGTCAAAGAGGCTTTCTACACAGAAGTAGAAAGTAAAACTCCAAGGTCTGAAAGGTTTGAGAGGTCCATTCTCATGCAGAATCAACTTGAGAAAGACTGAGACCTAGAATATGAGAGTTGTTCCTTGCAGAGGCTGGTTACATGCAGGGAGCATCTTGAGACAACAATTAAGGAAAAATAAAGAAGTGCATCAAAATTAAGAGATCAGAGAGACTAAGTGGACTCAACAGTTCTGTGCATCTAAAATCTGCATATGCAAACATTCAGAGTAAATTGCTTTTTCCCCATGGTTTTTCTTCCTATTCAGTATTATATGTACACACGTGCTCAAACAAGAATGGTAGGATTAATATTTGAGCTGTCTGAATCACCTGCTCCTAGTAAACAAAGGGCCAAAAAAAAAAATAAAAAAAAATATCAAGTCAAATGGGTTACTCTGATCATCCCACACAGAGATCATCTCAGTGCAATATATCCCTCTCATCCTGGGATTTAATTGAAAGCAAAGAGGAACTTCCCAAACTATTAAGAAAAAAATTATACAGGGTGGAAAAAAAACAACCCAAAACAAAACACAAAAAGAGGATATACTGTACACCAGCAATCATCGTGATGATGGCACTGAGTTTGGGAAGCAGCGAGAGTAAAGTCCTGATTAAGCAACAGTCATGTCATAGGAATATTAAATAGGAACACTCTTCAAAGATTTAGAACAACATTAGAATGTGTAAGTGGTATCTGTTTCTCAACCTTCATTAGCCACACGAACAAGTCATTACACATTGTTATGACATAAGACTGTCAAAACTCCACATGGTATAGAGCACAATTACACTGAATCTTGCCTTGGCTGCTTTAATTTTCTTCAGGACAAAGACTAAATTAAATATGGGACAAAACTAATTTGATTATGAAGGCTTATTAAGATGATAATGCATTTCATGTTTCACATAGCAATTGGGATTTCTGGCTTAAATTAGGCTCAGAAGATGTGTGGCCATTATATAATGCAGTTACCTTAAAACAGTACTAATCAAATCCAAGAGGATGCTTGTCACACTAAGGGGTCTTTAGACCTGCCACGAGAACATCTCATCAAGCCTAGAAAACGCATGAACTGAGGGCCTATAACATCTAAAAGGACTACCCATGGTGAAAAATATCTGCTCAGCAATGCCATCAGAAGCCACAGCCATCATGTTCATCATGCACTGTACGGGATTCCACATAACATCACAACTTTCTACTTGTTCTGGAATTATTTACTGCCAAACTTGCTTCGATACTAGGAAGGAAAAAAAATAAAATAGCCAAATGTATAGTACCCGCTGGATTCATTCTGCCAGTTTTCAGCAGATAGTATTTGGCCAGTTACACAGCAGATCCAATGCTGCAGACTGTACCTGTCGTATTTGACGAGTACCTGGGAAATCTGTCAAATACATTCGCCAAATACTATTCGACCAACCCTACTTACTACATCCCTTGCTTTTATCATACCTTCTTTCCCTTCTGGCAGCATCCCATATTTTCTTCTCTTTCCTATAATAGATCATGGTGCATCTTCAGTGTCTGCTTCCTTCTCTGCCCCCTTATTTTCCAGAATCCTAATAGCTAGAGGACTAAACCTACAAGTTAGTTCGGAGTCACTCAGATGAGATTCCAGCCCATCGTTTCCTGCCGAGAGACTTACCAGGATGCTGTCTTTGTACCCTGCTTGGGAGCTCCATTTATCAGATTCATCTGGACAGTAGGCATCAAAAAATTTGCTGTCACTGTACCCACCCTGAGGCCCTTACGGCTACTGAAAATGAGAAAGAGCATGTTGTGTGCGTGCCCACTCACCACATCATCAAGCTTCCTGGTCGCTTCTCTGCTACTCATTCAGTATTGAAGTACCACAGCAATGTGTCATGCACGCTATTTCCCTCCCTCTAATTTCTCACTGCTTTGAAAGAAGGTGGCAGATGCGCTCTTCGAGCTTCTCATCCAGCCCCCTGCCAGGTCTGCCAAATCAGTACACGGCTCCTCTGCCAGCTCCTGATGTTCCAGGAGATTTCTCCTCGGCAGCAGTTGAGCAGAAAGAAAAATGCCCCGCCACTCGGCAGAGCTCAATTTCACCTCCACGGCTTTTTCTCTGCAAACTCTTCCTTTTCCTACGCCAACGGCTACTTGTTGTTTAAGGCAGTAGCCCGCGCCCCTTGCTGCTGAGCAGGCTCTCTCCTGCAGAGCGCCTACGCCGATGGCTTTGCAGAAGCCAGCACACGGGAGCTCTGGGGGGAAGGAAGCACGCCGGGGGCAGGAACCGGCAAGGTGCGGCTCCGGGGTGCTGCCCATCGGCCAGGGCTGGAGACTCAAAACGTCTTCTCCTCTGACTGGAGAAGAACACTTTGTCTTTGTCTGAGAAAGCTCCAATACTGGAAGACAAAACTAGTCACAGCGGTCAATTAGCGGAATATAAATGCTTCGGCTCGGGGCTTCTTTTTTAATATATATACATATATTATTTATTTTTAACCTACTTGTGTTGCCTATGCTACATCTTTTTTTCCCCAATCACCAGATTGCACTGGGGCCTGTTCATTCCTGACTGGGAGGGGC
>WUAM01000159.1:7668124-7689320 GCA_024336885.1 Actenoides hombroni | reverse complement strand
TGCCCAGAGAGGTGGTGGCTGCCCCATCCCTGGCACCATGGCAGGGGAGGTTGGCTGGGGCTCTGAGCACCCTGCTCCCTGCAGGGGGAGGGACCAGGTCACCTCGCAAGGTCCCTCCCCCCACCCAGCCCAGCCCAGCCCAGCCGGTTGTCCCGTGATCTACGCCCTTTGCGGGTCCCAGCTCCCCGCGCTGCGCGGACCGCCCGAGGCCGAGGGTCGGTCCCTGGCCCCACGGCCGCCTCCCCTCCGCGGCGCTGCCCCTTTAAGGCGCGGCTCGTCACGTGACCGCCGGCGGCACGTGGCGCTCCCGCCAAGATGGCTGCGCCCGGGGCGGCCCCCGCTCGGCCGCTCCGCCGCCTTTCTCTTCTCTGGCTGCTGGCGGCAGCCGGGGCCGCGGGGACGGCAGCTCCCGGCGGGGACTGCGGCTGCAGCGCCAACCGGGGCGGCCGCGACGGGCGGGAGGCGGCAGCGCGGCGGTACTCGGCGGAGGCGGCGGCGGTCGGCGGCCGGAGCGCCCGGCCCAGGCCGGTGAGCGGCGGGGCGAGGCCGGGCGGTTGTCGCCGCGCCCCGAGGCGGGGAGACGGGGGAGGGAGCGGGAGCGGCAACCCCGCGGGTCGGGCCGTGCCGTGAGGTGCCCGCGATGGTGCTGGGTGAAGCGGGGCCTGCAGCAGTGCTTGGCGTGTTAGCGGAGAGCTCTGTGCTGCTGGGTAGGAACTCGGATTAAAGCCCCTTCGCAGCTCTCCTGGGTCAGCTCGGGAGGGGCTCGGCTTGGGCGCGGCTGGTTCCGGGTGGATTTTACCCCTTCGGAGAGCTCGAGCGTCTCTTGGGCCCTTTGGGTGCTCCTGAAGTTGGAGAGGGGTTCTTGGGTGGGGGTGCCCATGTCCTGCTGCCCTTCCCTGTGTCCCCACCCACGCCTGCCCCCACTGCTCCTCCCTGAGCAAAGCTGTGATGTGACAAACGGAGACCAGGCGCCTTTCTGAGCTGTTTGCTTTGGCAGACCTCCTGGTGCCTTTAACTGGTTGATGCTGGGAATACATCTGTCAGAGTGCTCACCTGGCTGGGGTTGTTCGTGGCTGTGCAGCCAGGGGAGCGGTAGCTCTGTTGGTGTGGAATCAGAGTTCTTTTCACTGGAAGAGACCATTAAGATCATCAAGTGCACCCATTCCCCCAGCACTGCCAGGTCACCACTACCCCATGGCCCTCAGCACCACAGCTCCATGGCTTGGAAACCCCTCCAGGGACCACAGGGACTCCACCCCTGCCCTGAGCAGCCTGGGGCAGCCCTGGACAAACTTTTGGGGGAAGAAATTGTTCTTCAGCTCCAACCTAAACCTCCCTCGGGGCCAGTAAAGGGTGGGATGCATGGTGCTACCCTAGAAACTTCTCTCTTGGTGATGATTTCTGGTTTTAGGCTTGAATTTCCTGCATACCAAACATCAGTATCTTTCAAAAAAAAAATAAAAAATGCTGCTGCTACCTCTTAGAAATGGCTTTGCTCATTTTGGGTTCTGTCAGTGGTTTGCCTGCTTGAGTTCCCTGTAAGTGTCGTGTGTGATTACAGGTCAGTGCCGTTTGCAGTGTGAAGTGTCAGAGCATTTTCCACAGGGGCTGCGGGTGCTGCTGGCTGTCTTGTGCCTTACCCCCTCATAGCCTCTGGCATTGCCAGGAGAGGAGTGAGGTGGCTGAATTCAGTGTGAGTTAGGGGCTGAAGGTAGCTCAGGAATACAGAAAAGAAAGGAGAGGGAGTTTTCTTCCCCAGTTCTTTCATCTGTTGATGATAACTCCTTGGCAAGCTGGCTCTTGGGCAGTTAGCCCTTGAAGCATCACCTGCCTGTGGGGAAGGTTTCACACAGCCCCTGAGCTGTCATTCTTCCTTCCAGTACAAGCTGCTGAGCAGGGATCATGGATGCTCTTGGTTTTTTTTGGGGTGAGGAGTGCATTGCTCAGTCTGAGGTCTTTAGAGGGCTTGTGGGGAACCATCTGATGAGTCGTGACAAGACCTCTGGGGGCTCTGTCATCCTGGAAAGAGCCTGCTAAAGCTGAGAGAAAACGTGCCCTGTTTCTCTGGAAACTGGCTCTGCAAGCTCTCTTGTTGCAGTAGCCAAAATGATATGCTGTCACTTGGCTTCTGCTTGTGAAGCTTGAGGCCAGTCTTCCAGAGGGGTGCAATAAAACTGACTCCAAAGTTTGCCTCCTGTCTGGAAGGCAGAGCTGCAGGTGCTGTCTGCCTGCCAGTTTGCAGCACGGTCAGGAAGAAAATACTGCACATACCTGTTATTAAATGAGAAAAATGTGTAGTTAGCATGCAAACAAACACAGGCTTGTGCACAGAAGAGCTATTTACTCTTTCGTAATCTCGGAACTCTTCACTGGTGCATCAGGAATAGAGGGAAATGCCAAAATTCCTCATCTGAGAATGAGTAGAAAGGACTCAGCATTGTTTCTTGGCTCTTAGGTCCATTGGAGGCACCTGTTTCTCCTCCTTGGAGCACAAGCATTGCCCTCAGTAGAAGTTCTGCATTACCCAGCCTTCATGCAGAAGGAGCTGCGAGTGGGGTTTTTATTCTCACTTTGAAGTCTTGCTGGTTTTCTCCAGGCAGGAGGTGACCCCGATGCCACTGCTGCCGTGTTCTTGGGCTGTTCTTGTCAGCAGAATGCTGCTCGGAGCAAAAGCACCTCCAAAGATGAGGAGGTGGTGGAGGAGTAATACTGATGAGAGACTCTCCAGCCTTTCCTTTTGATGACCTGGTGTTTTCTCTGCAGATGGTGGCTATTCCAGGAGGAGTGTTCACAATGGGCACTGACGAGCCTGCGATACAGCAAGACGGAGAAGGGCCACCTAGGAAAGTCCACCTTAGCAGCTTCTACATGGATCAGTACGAGGTCAGCAACGAGGACTTCGAGAGCTTTGTGAATTCCACCGGGTACGTTACCGAGGTAAGGGGGAAGGGTGCTCTGTGTCCTCATCTCTCTTGGTGGTGGCAAAATCCCCGGGGGAAAACGGAGGCTTTTCTTCCCTGAAGGTTGTCAGGATGCTCGCTTGGGATTTGCACGCTGCAACGTTTCTGGCACAAGGAGTGTAGAGAGAAAATTGTCCTGCCTTGTGGTCCAGGGGTCTGAAAGGGCTTGTAGATGTGAGCTGATGTATTTACTGAGTCTTGATACCTGAACTAACTGTGCTGCCCTATAGTACCAGAGAGCCAGCCTGGGTGAAGTGAACAGATGGCAGGGGGTGTCTGTGCAGGGTGTTTTTGTTGTGTGTGTGTGTTATTGATTGTTTGTTTCTCTGGGTTGGGTTTCTTTTTTTTGACTTCTGAGTCCCAAGACATCTTTGTACCAGCACAACTATGCTCTTAGATTATTTTAGAGGCACAAGGAAGATGGGATGTAAAAAAACTGCTAGCTGAGGATCCTGCAGGCTAGTGCAGCACAGCGACTTGCTAATGAGCTGAGCAACAGAAAGCCCTGCTGCCTTAAGAAGATATAATGGCAGGTATAATAATAGTTTTATGCATGTTACTGGGAACAATGGCCTACGAAAGAATATGTTAAGGTTTTCCCAAGAAAGAAGCCTGAGGATCTGATCTTTCCTGACAGTTGACTGTTCCTACGCAACTTTTATGAACCCCTGACAGGCCTTTTAGGCAAATAAAAGCTGCAGTGATGATCAGGTCTCAAAGGAGGCACTTTGAATTCACCTGAGAAACGGGTTCTTATTTGGAAGACAGGCTCCTTCTGGTTGGATGAAGGGCTTTTTATCTATGGCAGCGTTTCTAGTTTTAAGTTCTTAGCTCAATAATTATGAGGAAAAAGTTGCTTAACACTTTTCTGAGGTTTGAACAGGGCTAACTTGTTGCAGAAAACTTTTGGAATGAGCAGCTGTGCCACAGTGGTACCTGTTTCACACAGCATTTCATGGCCTGCCTGGTGTAGTTGGGAGCTCCACTTACACTTTCTCATGGGGCCCCCTTTTATGCTGGACTTAGAAAAATAAACTCAGAGTTAAACAGCGCTGATTTTGCAGGGGTTTTTCAGGGGGGGGTGAAGCTGAGCTGGGTTTTGTGTGTTTAAATAACATCCACATTACTTACTGTGAGTGAACAGAACCAGGCTACTGCTTGTGTTTCTTTTATTCAAGACTAGACTGAACTCCAGTAGCAAATGAAACCTGCAGGTAAATAGAAAGCTGGGGAAAACCAAAAAATAAATCTCCAATTGTACAGCTCTCTTGAACTAGAAGTATTTTTTTAACAAACTTAAAAAAAAAGCCTTTGTGTGGGTCTGAGGTTGGGCAAGTGAGATTTTTTTTTTCTTTTTTTTTTCTTCTCATTTCTTCCTGACAATATATAAAGATTATGGTCATACACTAAAACTTCGTGCCATTAGGGTGGTGGATGGGATCCTTCTTTCCAACTCTGCTTCTTGAAGGGTTCTGGGTGTGCTGAAGCAGCTCTTGGTGATCATTCTCAGTTGCTAAATGCTTACAATAAAACAAAGAAATTGAGAAGGGCAAAGGTGTTGCGTTCTGATAATGTGTTTTGACTTCCCTAGTAGATCAATTCACTTAGTTTACCAAGAGGGGGGAAAAACCCTCTATGCTGACATCATGTACTATAATTCATTGAAATATTTTGTGGTTTTTGCTTCTATGGGCTTTATATAATGCTGGATTTAGTTACTGGGTTACTTGTAACTGGTTTATTGTTGTTATAATAGCACTTGAAACACAGCACTAGTGATGATGAAGGAGCAGTGACAAGGCTGAAGTCTTTTATTGTGATTCCCAAAGGAAAAATAAGAGCAATGAAAGGTGCCCCTGAATGTTTGGTTCTTGTCTTAGCATTTTACAGCAGCTGGGACAAACAAAACTGAATTTTTCACTAGTAAAAGTAAAAACATCTGCAGAAGCTCTGTGAGCTGCCCTCTGCCCAGTGGCTGTTGAAGAACAACGACATCCAGAGATAAAATGCCTGCCCTTGTGTTCCAAACCATCTTCCTTGAAAGAGAACTCAACATGACTATTAGAATTCCCTTGTCTTCAGTAAGATAAAGCTGTGAGCCTGAGTGGTGTTTTCAGAATGACATCCCTTTGCTGATATGGCTGAACCTTTTGTTCTTTCCATAGGCAGAGAAATTTGGCGACTCCTTTGTGTTTGAGGGAATGCTGAGTGAAGAAGTCAAGGCTGACATCCACCAGGCAGTGAGTAAACGCAGCGGGGGTTGAACATGCTCAGCAGTTACTGGTGGGGGGTGCAATGTGTTACTGGTGATGGCAGCAATATCCAAGTTGTGCCGTGTTCTCAAAGCCACGTACAAAAATGGGGGGTTTGGAGGGGTGTTTGATCCAAAATAAGACTCCCCCAGGTGTGGAGGTGTTTACAGTCTGTTCTGTGTCCTCTTTTTGTTCAACAAACAATTGAAAATAAATAAGTAAATAAAATCTGCTCCTGCTTGGCAAAAGTTAGTTTCAACCCCTTCTTGTCTTCTGGTTTGCCTCTCAAATGAGAGCTATTTCGGACCATAGTAAGTGGTGCAGCTATAAGGCTGTTTATTTCTGAAGCACAGTGAGGCTTCAGAAATTCAGACGTCAGTAGCGGCTCCACTGAGCAAGGTGCTGTTTAGGCAGAGGAGAGGAGAGCTCTGGCTGCAAGAGCCTACAGCCACGTGACTGTCACGCTCTGTCTTGTGCCCAAACAAAGTGGGTAAATCCCAGATCCTACCAAGCGGAGACGAGGAGGATAATCTCTGTATCTGACATGATAGCCATGCTGGTGTGAGGGCTTCTGACTAGAGGCAGATCTTGCTGAGAGGTGCCGTTTCCGTGGCAGACCTGAGTCTGTGAGACTCCTTGTTACGTTGTGAATGGCCTAAGTTCCTCGTGCTGCCTCCAGCTCTGTAGAAGATCCTGTATCCTGTGCTGTTTTTTCCGTTCCTTTCATCTTGTTGGGTCAGCGTGGTGATCCTGGTAGGTGTGGTGCTGATTAAACTGGAGCTGATCCAGTTTTCCTGTTGAGTGGAAGTGAGTATTGGTTTTAAAAACCAAAAAGCTTGGTAGTGAAGCTTCCCTGCCTTCCCCCTTTCTTCTGTTTCTGTTGTGAATGTGTTGCTGAGCCTCTCTTAGGCTTCATTTACTTCTTTAACCTTACAGGTCACTTAACCATTACAGCTTCTGGTAGTAAGTAGATTATGTCTGATCATCTTCTGGATGAATTTATCTGCGTGGAGCAGAAGTTGGGCCATGATGACCTCCAGAGGTCCCTTCCCATCAGGATTATCCTCAGGTCTGATAAACACACTGCATTTCCAGATCTCTGGTCCCATGCCTTTAAAAAGGCCTTAGAAAGGAGGCATTCTGATGTGCTTAGTCTAGCAGATTTTTGGGGGGGGGGTGGCTTCGAGATACATTTACTCTGGGCAGGAATTTCTCTGCTGTTTTGGTTAATTTTCTTTTGGATTAGCGAAGCTACCTTGGCTCGTTGTGCAACTGGTTGGAGCAACACAGGGAGCAGGATGTGCAGAAGGCAGGGATTAGGTAGCAGCAGGACTGGAACTGCATCTTTTGGCAATAGTTCAGTTAGATGTAAGTAAGCATGACGTGAAGTTGCACCTAGAGAGGAGCATAACTTCTTTCTTGCCACCTTTTACAACTTCCAGTGCTAGAGAAGCAGAGAGAAAAAGGTGGGACAGTCTGAGAGGAAATGAATTTTTTAGTTAGTACCAAGGTTTTAATTATGCACATGGTTTGATCCAAGGTACAGCTTCAAGACTCTAGAGGGTTATTATTTATTATGCAAACAACTGAGAATACCTGGGGCTGTAATATTGAGACATTTAATTTTCTTCAAAATAGTTTATCACACAAAAAAAGAACTTTCCTTTCATGTGCATGGTTCAGTATCTCAGAGTGTGAATATTCCCTGTTCCACAGAAATGATGCTCTTGATTGGAGGTGGGAAGTCTGAGTTTGAGTTTTATCTCCAAGGGGCAGAGTGATAGTTGGGGGTGGGTTCGGGGAGCCCTGTGCACATGTCTGCTGTGAATGACTGGCAAAAAAATGGGCAGTTTTGCTTCCTCCTGCAAGGGGAGGAAGATGACAAGAGCAGTTTGTTACCTTTTCATTCAGGATTCACATTTGTGTACCCTGAGATATGAGATGGCTAAATTTGATTTCCAGAATGCTAGCACAAGAGATGCGAAGGTGGAATTAATGCAGACAGGCTCATCCCATCCTCACAGTACTACAGAAATCCTTTTTCCTGCCCTAGTTCTGTGGTGCAGAGACCCCTCAATCAGGCTCTCTGCTTTCAAACAAACCAACCCTGAAGTGCTGGTGGAGGTTCAGTCTTGGCTATTTGTATAACCACAAAGAGTGTGTTGGGAGCTGCTTTCCTGGGCGTGTCAGCCCAATTTTGACATGTTGGCCGTGATGCTAACAGAGTGAGTATTATGCCAGAGAGCTGGCACGGGGCCCAAACTGCTCTCTTTGGCTCCTTCACAAAGGTTTTCTGTATTTGTTAAACTTTTGGGGACTGTCCCTTTGCCATGTTTTCAGGCTTTGCTGTGAGGTCATTTTGCAGGGGTCGTTGTTGGAATAGACACAGAAAGATTGCACTAATATTTTTAGTAAAGCAATCTGGAGAAGAGTGGCTGCCTGCCTGGTAGTTTGGCCCTTCTGAGCTTTATACTGATGCTGTGGACAAACATGTTCTAAAACATGGTGATATTGTGAGGAGAAGAAAAACAACCAGGAGCTGCTTTTCTTCCTCCTGTCTGCCTGCCCCCCTCACCAGCAACATACCATGAAATCCAGCTTTTGGCAAGGAGCTTCTGTCTGCAGGGAGAGGGTCTCAGAAGACAGCTCAGTGGTAGAGCTGGAAAGATATCTCTGCCTGAAGATACAGCTTAGAATTTTATCTCTGCCTGCTTCAGTCTCTCAACATTGTGTTTCTTTGTTATTCTAGTATGCATTTTTTTTGCAGAGAGGTTAGAAATGCTGCGAGTCCTGTGCAGACCTGAGCTGTTGGGAGGGTCTTTGCTCTTTTGTGACCATGCAGTTTGTAGACTAGAAGAAGCAGATGTCTTTCAGCACAGGGAGGGGAAGCATCAGCTGTGAGGATGTGGTGTTAGTCTTGTGTAGTCCAACTGCTGCTCAGACAACCAAATTCTGTGTAGGCCACACTTATCCCAGCTAACTGAAACTAGTAAAATACATTAGCACTTCTCTATAGATTGTGCTTTTAAGAAGCAATTTTCTATAGACAACTTGTAAGAACCTTCTTGCTGCTAAAATGCAGAAGCTTGCCAACTAATGGGGCAGGGACTGTAAGGGTTCTGCAAAAGCAAATTCTTCTTGGGGATCTGCAAGCTTCAATGAAACACTAGAAAATTCAAGCTAGCTTCTTGTTACGTTGCCCCAAATGTTTTAAACTCTACTAGTGTCTTATAGGGGGGAAAAAAGGTGAAAGGAATCTAGCAGCATTCAATGACTTTTAAAATACACTCACTTTTTTCCTTTAAAACTTGTAACCATTGAAATGAAATCAGGAAAAGCAGAAATTGCATGAAGTTGGTTTGCATCAGCAGGTTTTAATGATCAGCCGTAGAGGAAAGGAAGGCTTTTTCCCCAGTGAGTACCTTAGTCAACTAACATTTCAGCTTGTGGTGCATACCTGCTTGAACTGTAGTTGTGACCATGAGAAGCAGACATTAAGATAAAAGCATTGGTGTGTGGCTGGTACTGAAAATCTGGGAGAAAAGCCTGTATTTTTACCTTGCCTTGTTGGCTCAGAGGTGTTTGGATCAGGCTTTCCTCCAGCTGCAGCACTGAAGGGGGGCTAAATGCACATGTGGATATATAGGGTGAGAGCAACAGGACTGTGTATTTTGAAGTAGTGTTTCATGCCCAGGGGAAGAACTGGGGGAAGGTGGAGGTGAAGATATCACAGCTCCTGGAAATGAGGAGGTGCATGTGTCTGTTCGGAGTGTCCGAGGGGTTTGTTCTCTTGGGCCACTAAGGCCTTTCCCCTTCTTAAAGCAGACCCATTTATCACAGGCCCTGAAAGGAAGCAGACAGCTCAATCAGAACAGAGGTGGGGCTGGCCAAAGCTAGTGCAGGAGCAAACCAGCTTAGCACGTAGAATAATTGTTGGAGCTTTGGGTGTGCGTTTCCTGGAGGTGAGGTGGTCTCCTCGATAGCCGCTGCTCCGGGGATGTAGGCTGGACCTACCCCTCCTCGGGAAGGGAAGCAGTGAGAAGGGGTGGAGCAGCCAGTAACTGAATTGTTCTGCACTTCTGGGGACTCCAGGTTTAGTTTTGGCCTCTCAGTTTGTGGTGGTCCTGTGGCAGAGAGCGACAGTTGAGCGCTGTAGCGGGTGAGGGTGTTACTGGTAGAACTGGTGAGGAGCCTTTCAAACAGGAAAGGATTTTCTAAGGTGAGGGTGGAAGGTCCTTTGAAACCCAAGTGGTTTCTGTGGGCTTAACAAGTTCTGATAGCTTCACCTATTAAAATCAGTTCTCAGATGAAAACCAGCTCCTAATGAATTACTGCATCTATCACAGCTCAAGTGATGGCCTGTTTGGGTGTTTGCCCTTTGGTTTAGGTGTCCGAGATAAAACACAGCCTGGAATTGCCAACAGCTTGGCACTTGGAATTGGTTTGGGGTTTTTTTTTCCTTTCCTTTTCTTGAGAGAGTTAGGGGAAGTGGAAAAAGCTCTAAATTTAGAGCTTTTACTCTTCTTATTTTATGATGAAACTGTTTCTCTGCCATTTTATCTCCCTGAGTTAAGGAGGAAGCAAAGAGGGGGGGAAAGGCATGCCCGGGGCTGTTACTCCCGTGGCATTGTAACACTCCATTTACATGGCACTTCCATGTAGCGTGGAGCAAGAAGCAAGGGGATTGTGTCTGTGAAATGAGAAGTCACTGGGGCGTGCTTGCCAGCGAGGGGATTTGAGAGCTCTGGCAAATAAGTGCAAGAGTTTCACTTGCTGTGCAGCTGCTGTGAGGAAGGTAAACAGGATAGCACTTCCCCGGGCTGGAGTGCAGCCTAGGATGGATTTGCTCGCTGGAGAGTAGCGGGAAGGTTTTTATTCTTGGCTTGTGGAAGATAGCAGAATTAATTCTTGCTTCGAAGCCAGATAAATTCTGCAGCGAAGGGGCCGCGAGCGTGCAAATCTGCGTGCTTGCTTTGTCTTCAGGAGGGAATGAACTCTCAGGGGAAGAATGCAACGGAGTGAGTTCACTGGCAGGCTTGAGCAAATACTGTTAAGGCCTTTTGGTCCATCTGTTGAACTACTGGCTGCTGCTTTCATCCCTGTCTGTTTGGAAACCTCTGCAGTGGTCTCGAGCTGTGCAGTTTCCCTGTTTCTAGCAGAGCCTCTGGCCTCTAACCCCTGGTCCCGTTGGAATCTCAGTGCAGACACTCTGCATTTCCAGGGAGTGCTGTTTGGAAGTAGGCATGAAATAATTATGTGCTTAACTCTGGCTTGGTGGGGGGAGTGGGTAGTTTATTGTATAGTTTGATACTGTTAACATGACAACGTACATAGGATGCAGAAGCAGAAGATGACCAATAGACTTACTGCTCTTTTGAGGGTAAATTTCAGCTCTGCCAGGCTTGCTTTTGCTTTTTCCAAGGTGTTTCAGAGAGGAAGCTGTAATCACCTGAGCCTATTTCCTGCAGACCCCAACGCTTCAGATATCCCCTGTAAGGAGCTGGGAAGATGGAGCAAGGGGTTTTTTATGCTGTACCCCTGCTACTGGGACAAAGAACAGTGGGCAGGAAGCACCTCTCACTGGGATTTACCACTAATATTAGTCCCTACTTAGCAGTATGAACTGTAACTTGAAAGCAGGGCATTGTTTGTACCTGAGGCTGTAGATCTGTCTGTGCACACGTCACTTTCTTAAAGCTCATACTCACTTGGCTATTGGAAAAAATGTCTATCTTGAGTGCAGATGTAGATGTTGGCTGAAAAATAGACTTCCAGAGATGGAACTCACCAGGAATATCAGTTCCTTAGAAGAAGCTTGTTGGGATTCCAAGACTTGCTCTTAGTGAATTTTACTGGATTTTGGTTATTTTTGTTGGAGGGTTGACATAGTGGTGAAGTGTTGCACTCTTTGAGTGAGATCCAAGGACCTTTCCTTATGCGACGGAAAAGATCCTTTCACAGAAGTGAACTGCTGCTTTCCAATTAATGCTGAAATCTTTTCTCCAACTGATGACTTAAAATGTGTCTCTGCTTGTTCTACAAAGCTGCTGCCTTTCCTTTCTGCAGTTTCAAACTACTTGAACATATTGGGACTTCAGGCCAGCAATTTCAGTGTTCAGCACTAAACAGAACCCCTTCTTGCTTTCACTTCGGAGCTGACGAGGGAGGCTTGAAACCTTAGAAAGAAGAAGAATGAAAACAGACTCGTCTGTAATTAGAGCTTCTGGGGAGCTGGGGTTTTTAACTGACACAACCAATAGCACGGGACTCGGTAGCATTGCAGGAGCTGGCAACGTCAAGTAGGAGCTGCCTCCTGGGATAAAAAACCCCACCAAACTCCACTGTCTACTGGTGAGCTGGGTCAGGGTGGTGAGGGGCTGATTTGGTGGCGAGTTTGGCAGTCGTGTTTCGGTTGGGTTTCTGTGTGTCACTGCAGAAGGTCTGTCCCTCCCTGCAGAGCGTCCCCAAGTACAAATGTGAATGGGAGCTGCATCTGTGGATGGTATCTCCTGTATGCAGCTACTATGACAACCCTGATAGCTGGCTCCGAGGGCTCAGTTCCTCCGCCGGAGCTTCCAAGCGGCGTTCGCTTCCTCGCTATTTACATTGCAACATCTCCCTGACTCACTTACAGCTGTTTCAACTGGAACACGAGCCCGTTGCTATAGAGATGATGGACCGGGCAGAAATAGGTCACGTCCGCGCCGATGAAAAGGAGGAGCAGAGCTGCGGGCTGGCGAAGGTGAAGGGTGGGGAGCGAGCATCTGCCAGAGGGATTCTCCTGGCCTTTGGAAAATGGCTTGAAAAAAACAGAGAGCGGGACCGCTACGGGGCTCTGCCTTGTTGCCAGCTGCCTCTCCTGGTCTTCTGAACCCCTGCAAAGCCCAATCGGAGCGGGGCTGAGCTTTGTCTCTGCCTTCCCCTGATTTTCCCAGAGCAAGGCTTCCTGAAGAGTCAGCCAAGAGGCTGCTGATGCTGCTGCCCAGAATAACTGCTGCTTGCCGGTGTCGGGGGCCGCTGAAGCACAGCCCCAGTGCTCGATGGCTCTGGTCGTACCCGTGGGCTGCTCCTGCAGGCCAGGGTAGGATCCTGCTCCCTGTGGGCTGGCAGGGTGGGCTCCCCTATGGCTGTGCTTGAGACCTGCAGCTGGAAGAGAAATAGGTGTGAAGTTTTTTGTCACCAGGACCCTCCCCGATGTCATTTCTTCGTGGTATCTGAGGGGGAGAATGACAGTGGCTCAGCTGTTGCATAGTAATTTTTTATTGTTATTTCTGAAGCTCCCTGCACAACTGAAAATGTTCTGTTTTCTCTCTGCCTCTTTCTCCAGTAGTTCCTTATTCAGCTGTTCAGGCTTTAGGCTGTGGCTTAGAGGAGGGAAAAATTGACAGAGATTTATTTGTGTCTGCCGTACATGGATAAAATAAAACCTCATCCAAAAATTATATTCTTCACTGAATAACTGATTTATTTTTTTTTCTCCTCATGTCCTACCAGTGCTAGCAATGAGGGTGTCCACACCACAGGGTGTTTTCCTCAGAGATAATGCTTCATAACTCCCCTGCTTCCAGCCGCTGCACGTGTTGCGTTGGCAGCCAAGAGGATGCTTCTGCAAATTAAAGGTGTATGGTGCTTAACACAATCTGATTCAAACAAGTGGTAACCTATTAAATCAGCCTCTGAAACCCAAGTGTGAGTACCTTAAAGAACCCACTGCTTAATGAATGATTCTTCAAGTGTTTTCCAGACACAGACTACTTTTCACTAGGAAAAAAAAAAAAAAATCCCTTTTCAGAGAGTTGATTCCTAAGTCACGCAAGCTCTTGCTCTGCAAAAACCTTTGCTTCTTCCAGATGTTTATCTTGACCTAGTGCATTCAGGCCTTACTCTCTTCAAACAGCATTTTAATGCTGCTGCACACCAAAAAAAAAACTTGGTGCCACACATCTGGACAACAGCATGAACTTCTCCTCATCATAGGGGCCTGATTTACGGTCAAAATCTGCAGCTTTCTTGTTTCAAGTGACTTGCTGCGTGTCAGAAATAGAACTAGAGCTAAGATTAGCCACTCACTTGAGTTTAGTTTTGCTATTTCTTTTTCTAATACAGCAATGTGATTTGAATTTGAAATTTGGGGCTGAATTGGGGTTTGGTGGGTTTGGTTTTGTTTTGTTTTTTTCCCTGACGTATCCAGTGCCATTTTAGGTGTGAGACTAATATACATTGTTTTCATGGTTATTGGCTGGTTTTTTGGGGTGCTTTTTTGGTTGTGTTTTCAAGGGTATTCCCCTGCTGCTTTGGCAGTACCAGCAATGGTGTAACCCTGACTCTCCTGACATTCTCCTCCCCTTTCATTTTAGCTATGAGTACCGAGGAAGGAATTTTACTTCAAGGTAATTGTCAAGCAGTCTAAAAATCTAGAAATCACGAGTTAATGGAGCAATTAAAGTTAGGATATCCCAGCGTACTTGGAAAAGAAAATTGAATGCTTAAAACTTTGAATTTTATGCAAGCTGGCAGTGGGAGTATAGGCTTCAGTTCTGCAAATTGCTTCGTTTGAGTGGAGAACTGGTAGGTTGGAATTAACTGTTAGTCTATCTTCCCACTGTTATCATATCGTGTTCTCGTTTCTTCCCAGAGCTACGAGTCCGTGGAAAGCAGAACAGGGAGTTCTTAAAGTTTAATCCTGCAGCAGAGATGTGGATAATCCCAAGTTTTCAGCTGATCAGACCGAAACAAGCGCTGAGCTTCTCCGGCTCTCGGCGCTTTGCTCCTCAACCCGCGTAGCGTTGGTGGGGTTATGAGTAACTGGTAGAGGGGACGGGCCACGCCGTGAAGAGTTAATCAGGATGAAGGAGACTCTGCCCTTTAATTGGGTATCTCTTCAAGATCTCTCCAGCAGCATGTGCTGCTATTTTTACCGAGCGGATCTGTCGCCCGTCTCCGGACCACGCGTTTGGGAGCCGAGCGTGAGAACGCGGAACGTTATGAAAGTAACTAAGCTCATTAGTGGCAAGGGAGGGCTTTGCTGTGTTAACCGTCATGTTGCAATATCTCTGTCTAATTAGCTCTTCTACTAATTAGATTTAGAGCAATTAAAAGCTTTAAAGACTTCTGAGGAGTTTTCTGAAAGGACTGGAAATTTCAGGTCCGTGACTTTCCCTTTTGGAAGGAGCATCTTGGCGCACGCTCCTCGGCGTCAGCGCCCGACTTAGATAAGTTTCCAGTTAATTATTGAAGGCTGTACGTAGTCTGTCACTGTTACCACTGCCCTAGTACTATATGTGTGACTTCTCCAGAGATCTGGGTGTTCTGCAGAGACTGGCAGCCATTTGGTGGTGGGTTCAGCAGAGCCAGGGCCGGGAGACGCACACCCAGAGCGCTCTCGTGCCGAGAGACTCTGTTTTTCTCCGTTTAAAATAAACCCTTCTGATTGAGAACATCTGCTTTTTCTTTTGCATAGCAAAAATGTTTTCCAACATTAAAGTCTTCTGAAGTTTAAGCCTTTGCAGAGACATTTTTTCTTTTAATTTAGCCAAAACCCAGCAGTTTCTTTTACACAACTGCTGTGCCTAGAAACTATCGAGATTAAATCTTATTTGTGATGTTTCAGATTCACAGAGAACACTGAGTATATGGTACTGTGGCTCTCTGGTTTTCCCTAAAGACCTGTAGAATTCTAACTTTGGATTTTTGTCCTATCTGGAGTGTAAAGGTTAAAGCTCAGAATATACAAGGAACTGGCTGAACCAGACTAGTTTTAAACCTATTGACTGAGGTATCTGTTCAGCAGCTTGGTCATTCTGAAGCTGTAGTGCTGTGAGGGTTGAGTATCTCTCTGACTTGAGGATCCTATCTTTGGGTTTGAATGCTCAGTGGCAGAGCTGTAGCTTCTAGGAAGAGGTCAAATAGAATATAATCATAGAATGCCCTGAGTTGGAAGGGACCTCCAAAGGTCCTCTAGTCCAACCCCCCTGCAGTGAGCAGAGACATCCTCAACTTGATCAGGTTGCCCAGAGCCTCATCAAGCTTTCTTACGCTTTTTTTTGACAAGGATCAAGGCTCTGCTTGCAGCAAGAATGCTGTTGGCTTTCTAAGACACCAAGCCAGAATTACCTGGTAGGTGGTGGTGATTTACGTGCTTGTCATGCTCGGGAGCTCGGGAAGCAGGATCATTAAGAAATGTCATCACTTCATTAGTATGTCTGGAGGGTCCCATTTAGATGGGGAGCACCCTGGCAGAAGGTCTCAGTCACCAGTACGCTGCCGGGAGCATCTTTGTTTCTTTTGTACTTAACAATGATGTCTTCTCTTGGCTCACTTTGGAGGCGGGAGCATCAGTGTGCAGGTGGCTTCCCAGGCTGGAGGGGTCCTGCAGCATGTGGCGGGGATCCCAGCGCTCTTGCCTCGAGCTCACCAAGAGCTGTGGGCTCTTCAGATGAGCCTCAGCCAACATCCCTGCAATGGATTCACAATGGGCTTTTAGGTAAGGTGCCCAGATGTGTGCTGTAGACAAAAATCAGTGTGTGGTGATGGGAGAAGGGCCAAGAGCTGTCCCGGGAGCTCTTGCACCATAGAGTGAGCAGATGCTTTAAAAATAGGATAGCATGTCTTGGAGTATCAGCAGCTCTTCTCTTTCTTAGGCACCTTGGCTGATTTTCCTACTGAACCATTGAAATGAGGGCTCTGATGTGTAGCTTGGCCCAGAGTTTTTCTTCACAATTTCTGTTTGTCATAGAGAATTTTGTCACTTGCACGTGTGATTCCGTGTGAGCTGCTCGTCACTGCTCAAGGGAGCAGCTTCCTAGAAGCCACTGTTACAGTTCTTTGATCAGACTGATGCTCTGCCTCTTAAGTACTAATTTTTGGTGACTTTTACTGTTGGATTCCCCTGTGAAGGATGTGGTGAGTTAAAGGATAATGTAGAATGGTTTTGGTTGCAAGAGACCTTTAAGATCCCCAAGTGCAGCCATTAACCCGGTACTGCCAAACTGGCCCCCTTCCCACCTGTGTGTATCACACGGTTGGTTTAGCAGCTTGCTGAAGAGAAGTAAAGACTCTGCTTTCTCCCTTTGCCATCTCCTGAGCAGGGCAAGCTGAGGGGCACTCGGGAGGGCAGGAGTTGCTGAAGGCTGTTCTACAGCCTGGTGTTAGAGCAACATCTGGATCTCCGAAGCCTAGGCCTGATCAGCTGGTGGGTTAACTCCTAGAGCATTGGGCACTTGCTTACTTGGAGTTTTGTTCATGCTGGAAATGATGTCTGCAATAGGAGTATTTTGGAAGGAAGCACTCAAGCTGCTGGAATAAAACCATTTTTGATGGTTAGCATAAGTGTTCTTTTTTGCTTCAGTTTTCTGAAAGGACCCATTATTAAGATAAGTATTTTTAAGTGGATGTGAATCAGAGTAGAACAGCTAAATGTTCTGTGCACTGACCTTCTCAGCTTTGAAGTAAGCTTAATAGAAGAGACCCTTAATGTATTCCAGGAACAATTCCTTGGTGTTGCAGAACCAAATTGGAGGCTTTTGGTTAGAGAGGACTCAGTGTCTGCACTGTTACAGTGTTTTGTCTGCTTCATGTTGCTCAGCAAACCAACTGAAAGAGAGGAAAAAAACCTGAAAAGGCTTTACTTCTGTGGCTCTTCTGTCTCCACCTTCTGGAAGCTGATAGCAAGTAATTGAAAACCAGCTTGCTGAGCTCATTAACTGGAAAGCAAATGTGTCAGAAGAGCCCTGTTTTGACTCTAGCTGAAGGATGTCATCAGGCTTTGGGTTTAGTTCTTCCAAACCACTGAGAGTAGGGAGAAAATAATTGGGATGGAAATTCTCTTTAAGCCAAAGCTGTGTTGGTTTTGGGTTGTGGGTTTTTTTGTTTGTTTGTGTTTTGTGGGTTTTTCGTTTTGTTTGGTTTTGTTTGTATTTGGTTTTGGTTTTGTTTTGTTGGGGTTTTTTTGTGGTTGGTTTGGGTTTTTTTGGAGGGTAGTGTTGTTTTTATTATTATTTTTGTGCGTGTTTGTTTTAAATCTCTACAGAAGGTGTCAGACTGAAGTCAGCTGGGGGTGAGCTGGGTTAACTGCACTCTGGGCACACTGTTTTAGAAAAGCAGAGTAAAACGGGGGTGTTCCAGGTGACTGCTTCCAACCACTGCCATCTGTGTGTTCTTAGGGTGTGTTTTCAGAGCTCAAGAAGAGAATTTTTGAGAGGATGCTGTGGTCCACCCTTGGCAGTGTGCTGAGGGCTGTGCCTTCAAAGAGTAAACTGTGCCTTCTGTCAGACCTGCAGGTGAGAAATGCAGAAGGGAAGGAGAGACAGCCTGAGATCACAGCACTTCAGACAAGTGTGCTCAGCAGATGGTATCCCTCTTGTTTGTTTTTGGGTGGTGTTTTCTTTCTATTGTTCCATACTTTGGGCTTCTCCTTGCCCATCAGTATGATATGGTGAGGATCAAATGATCATCTCATCCCTCAGAGATGATTTGGAATGTACTAAGTTAATAGGCTGCAGGCAGAGCCATGAGCTGGGAGTGAAAAGCTTTGCAGCCTGTTGTCACGTGGGGGTTTTTCAGAATAGCTTTTAGCTGGGGTTTTAATCGTAGAATTACAGAGTGGTAGGGGTTGGAAGGGACCTCTTGGAGATAGAGTCCAACCCCCCTGCCGGAGCAGGATCACACAGGAACAAATCCAGGGGGGTCTGGAAAGTCTCCAGAGAAGGAGACTCCACAACCTCTCTGGGCAGCCTGGGCCAGGCTCTCACTCTCACAGAGAAGAAGTTTTTCCTCACGTTGAGGTGGAACTTCCTGTGTTCCAGTTTGTGACCATTGCTCCTTGTCCTATCCCAGGGCACCAGTGAGAAGAGGCTGGCCCCTTCTATTTGACACCCACCCTTCAGTCTTCTCTCTGGCCATTCTCATCCCTTTCCAGGTTGCAGCTGCTCCTTGGTGGTTGCCTGTGAAGGGAGCCAACTGGAAGCACCCTGAGGGGCCCGACTCCAGCATCTCCCACAGGTAAGCCCTGAATGGCCATTCAGTTATAACACCCAGTGCTTGTACATACAGCTGTAAACTTCTGCCAGGAAGGGGGCTGCAAGAAGGGGGTTAACTAGTTACCTGTGTGCTGCTGCCTCTGCGGCTGTTTCCCCTCTTCTGGTGTGCTGCGTCATGGTCAGGGCTTGTACAGTCAATGCCATAGCAGCATTTCAGAAAGGTCTGCAAGGACTTTCCACCTGAGGGACAAGAGCCCATGCTGAAATGTGCTTCAGTGTGTTTTCTATTCACGTTCATTTATCAGCAGTGAGGCAGAGTAGACCTTTAGAGCGTTGAGTGCAAATCTGGTTTTGGAGAGGAACGCTGAACACGAGCTGTGTGCTTTCTCCAGCAGTCCTTGCAGCATGTCCTCCATCTGACATTTGGAGGCCCATCTCTCTGGCAGCAGAATCCCAGTCTGGAAGGGACCCCAAGGATCATCTGTTCCAAGCTTTCTTGGTCAAAACCCGGTCTAGACAAGCTGGCCCAGTTCCCCATCCAGATCAATCTTCCAAGTGTCCAATTTTGGGGACTGCACCACTTCCCTGGGGAGATTATTCCAATGGATGATGCTCGTAGTGTGAAAAAGTTTCCTCTTGTGTCCAATCAGAATCTCCCCAGGAGTAACTTGTACCCATCACCCCTCATCTTTTCCATTGGACTCAGTGTAAAAAAGGAGTCTTCATCTTTTTTTTTTGTAGCCACCCTTTAAATATGGAACATTTTCAGGAGGTCTCCCCAGAGCCGCCTTCTCTCCAGGCTGAACAAACCCAGTTCTCTCAGCCTTTCTTCATATGGCATCTTCCTAGTCCTTAGATCATCTTGGTGGCCCTTCTCTGGACCCTCTCCAGCCTGTCCACATTTTTCTCTGTAGACTGTATAGACAGAAGACTGAAGAGGTTTGTGCTTTTTACTGTATTCTGACTGTACGGGCTGATTCTTGTCGAAAATCACTTGTGACTTTATCTAGAAACTCGACATGCTTTGGGAAACTCTTTTACTTACCAGCCTGTAGTGAGTGCCACGCTGTGCTAGCAAAGGGAACCCTGAAACTTGCCAGTCCATGGCATTAAGCAATCTCTTCCCATTCTGAGGTGGGATGAATTTTATGCCTAGAAAATCAAAAAGTTTCATTATTCTTGGGATACCTTTTATGGATACTGCAGAGCTAGCCCTGGGCTGTCCATGTGGAAAGCCCTTGTTCAGGTCTGCCTGTTATTGTAGGCTTACTTGGGTGTGACTCTCTTCGGTGGGGACCTCTGATGCTGCAGCTCTTGCTGTCCCAGGCAGGTGTCACTGAAGTTGGCACTGGCTGCCTTAATCTAGTTTAAAGTTTCAGAACTGCTGGTGGAAATCAAGCCGGGCTCTCTAGCCTAGATCTAGTAGCTGCTGGCATGCTTCTGAGTCCTCTGAGGACAGGGCTGTGTGAGTGTAACATCATCTGCTGGCTGAACTGCTCAGTAACAAGTCCGTTGCCCGTTCTCCAAGGGCAAGGAAAGAATTATCTGAGGCAAAAATAGAGATAATATCAGGAGGCGTTGGTAGGGGGAGACAGAGAAATTGAGGTCACCGTCAGCAGGTCAGCCCTGGAAACCTGCCACGGAAATTGAGTCTTGGAGAAGTGTGGCAGGAACAGAGCCCAGTACAACTGCTGGTGAAGGTGCTGTGTGGAAGCAGCTAAGGGATCAGCTGGCTTGTTAAATGAGGCAGGAGAGGCAAGTGAATAGGAATTCATCTGAAGCTGTCTCCTGGACCAGTACCCTCGGCTCTTGAAGAGGCTTGCACGGGGACGATCTCTAAGTCAATGACTAGGCAATTTGTGTCTTTTTCTGGCAAGAGAGACCAGGTTTGTGAAGGCAATCCCAGTATTGAACCAAAGGAAGGATGGGAGCTTTTGTGTGAACTGTGGGCTGCTTGAAACACCCAAAGAAAAATACTTTTTTTTTTTCTTAAATTCCTCCAGTTCACTGCTTCCTGGAATGGGTGCTGCAAAGGATGGTGTTGCTAAGAGTTAAGGACTCTTTCTCATCTCACCCCTGCCTCAAAAACCCCACACCTGGCCACAAAGAGAGAACCTGCAGTGAAGAGAAGAGTGCTCAGGGGAGTCAAGAGCATCTGCCACTAAATTTCTGTGACTGAGAAGCTTGGCTTCTTGTTAAGATGGTGTTAAAGTAGCCCAGCAAGGAGCACTAGTACTGCAGGTTTATGGTGGCTCCCTTTGGGTCTCTGAGCACCTGCCTTTCCACACAAGTCAGTGGATGGGCAGTTCTTCACTGCCTCCTGGGTGTAGCAGGTTTCTGAGGTGAGCCCCTGAGAAAGCACAAGCCACAGATGTTGTTTACTGTAGAGGGCTGGAAGTAAAACCATGATGAGACAAATGGGAGTCTTTTGGTTTGGTTTTTTTCCCCCTCTTCCTTGTTGTTCTCCAATGGCTGCATTTCCCTTCCAGCATCTTGCTGCCTATCTTTAAATAGCTGCTTTTCTGTACAAATAATCTGATGTTGTATCGAGTTGTACGTGGCCTGTCAGACTTCCTCGCAGTCCTTCAGCCATCTCTGAAGGAGTTTCACAGAGTGCTCGTGCCGTAGAGCTCTGACATCCCCTAGTTCTGCTGCTGAGCTTGGCCTCACTGCTGTCATTCCCCAGGATGGATCACCCAGTCCTGCACGTTTCCTGGAACGATGCTGTGGCCTTCTGCACGTGGGCAGGGAAGCGGTTACCCACCGAGGCCGAGTGGGAGTACAGCTGTCGAGGGGGCCTGGAGAAGAGGTACCTGGCACAGAAGTGTCCCGCTCAGCCTTTTAAACTGGTATTTGCTAGGCAAGGAAGAGTTGTGTTGGGGTTGGGGGTGTTTATTACCCTCAATGTCTGTATCTTGTGCAGTACGCACATCTGGGGGCAAGGATGATCTGGGGGCAAGGATGATCTGGGGGCAAGGATGATCTGGGGGCAAGGATGATCTGGGGG
>WUAM01000159.1:7578124-7655582 GCA_024336885.1 Actenoides hombroni | reverse complement strand
CGGCCCGAAAAAATGTGTGTTTTCAACTTTTTCCCCCCCCCCCCCCCCACTAAAGCCATCCTGTTCTTTCTGCCTTTCAAAGCTTGCAGCTGGCAAATCATTCTCATTATTAGATTAAATTTTCTACAGTGAGATCCCATTTTCTACACTGATTTCCTTCTTAGGTGAAATCAATGTCAGATGTTAATTAGCAGTTCTGATTAAATTACCAGTGGAATGGGCTCTTCTTCAGTGATGGATAATGCGACCCATTTTAAAGGCTTGTGAAGATTTTAGTCCGTCCCAGTCACTTTTGTAGGTGATAAAACTAGGCTGTGTAGCAAGACAAAAAACCCCTCTGAATACTATTAGCACAAAGGCTCTTTATTAAGTTCCTAACTGTCTCCTCAGACTAATTGATCTCTTCTACTGCTGTTCCGCTCCTCAGAGCAGACCAAGGATAAAGTTTGCACCTTTTTTTCATGTGCGCTTAGCAGCTACTTTTATGTTCCAAATAGCTCAGCTTCTCAGCAGTGCTTTTCTGCATCTTTTAAGATGACATTTTTGGTCTAACCTGGTCTGTCCCAGAAATACCAAGACAAACACCACCGTGCAGGGAAGCGCAGGGGCGCTGTGCATCGGTGGCCTCAGCTGGCTGGGTCTGGTGGGTGTGAGGACACATCCTGTCCCATCACCCTGGGCTCCTTTCTGGCTTAGGAAACGAAACGAGGAAACACAAGTGCCATTTGATTTCTTTGAGAGGCAGCTGCCATGTGATTGGGAAAGTGTTCCAAGTTGTCTACAAAGAATGTCTGCAATGCAGCTGAATCATTTTTGTCAGTGGCTTAATTTTTAAATGTCCATGTTTTTATAGTCCAGATTCTGCCCCAGAATGCCAGCCACAGGAATACTGGGAAGGAGTTTGCCTCCAGTTATTCCTGTTGTTGCAGCTCATGTTGTT
Source organism: Actenoides hombroni (assembly GCA_024336885.1). Classification (NCBI taxonomy): domain Eukaryota; kingdom Metazoa; phylum Chordata; class Aves; order Coraciiformes; family Alcedinidae; genus Actenoides; species Actenoides hombroni. Next base: position 7,654,642 of record WUAM01000159.1, on the reverse strand, counting down.
TGGTGGGCGCCGGTACCTGTCTGCTTCCAGCTGTCCCTTGCTGTAGCCATACGCAGATGGAGGCCCCGAGATGCTCTCCCTTCCTCTGAGGAGCAGCAGAGTGGCCGTTTGGGCTTTTTGCTGGAGCAGGATGTGCTACCTGACACTGATCCTACCAGACACTCCCCTGTTCCAACTACCCCTTGTATCTGCTGCAGCTGGGCTCAGTGTACTGTGGGATTTCCCTTCTTCCCAGCAGTGCCGTGGATCTGCTGCTTGATCCGTCCAGCAGCACTGGAACCCAGCAAACCCCTGCCCGAGGAAGCACAACCTGTGATCTGCTCTGCTCTGAAGTTCACCTCTTCTCCTCTTACTCCCCAGTCTTACTGCTACAGGTACCGCTGTGCCGCCCGCAGTCAGAACACTCCCGACAGCTCTGCTTCCAACCTGGGGTTCCGCTGCGCAGCAGACACCTTGCCGGAGCTCCGCTGACCGCGGGGTTGTCACCCCGAGAGGTGAAGGGCTGAAGAGCTGTGCCCGGTGTCACCTGCTGGTGACACAGAATGGAACAATCGAGTGCTTAAACTTCCAGCTGAGGGGGGAGAAAATGCAAGGCTGTTCAACGTGACTTGAAGAACCTTTGTGTGTTTGCCTTGGGGAACCTGCCCTGGACTTTGATCTCGACCAAATGTTCACCGGTGAACTCTGCTGGTTTTAGGGAGGATGTTCTGGAGTTCACTGGCACAAACCTGAACAGAACCACACCGATTGTGGTTTTAAAGGTTCATTAATAGCTCCTTTAGAAAATAGCTTTATTAAATAGATTTATTTATGTATAGTTTGAATTTCTACATAAATCTAATAAACACGGACTTTGTAGAAACTTCTAGACAGCTTTAAAAGAAACTTGAAGCAGTTAAGAAATGCCAGGCAGCTTTAAAAGGAGCAGAATTTAGAAGAGGTGAGGACTGGCAGACAGACAGCTGTCTGCATGGGCAGCGAGTGCAGCCTTCTATTTCATTCCTGTGCTGTGAAAACTGGGTCTTGAAATGTCCTTTTTCTGGTGAAGATACTTGCTCCTTTTTAGAAAGTGCCTTCTGCAACTGAAGGGTGATAATCCTCAGGGTGCTGCTGCTGCTGAGAAATGTTCTACATGTTTGAATAAAGTTTCAATTATTTATTTATGCTGCAGACTTAGTGATGGAAAAAAACCACTGGTAATTTCCTTTGGATTCCTTGGCCGGGGTGTGGGCTTATTCTGGGGGCTTGAGAACTGCAGAAAGGGCATCAGTAGGAACTGAACTGCCCAACCATTCCAGGGGAAGGAAAAGTCATTGAAGTGAAAAGGTGGCAGATGTAACTGTCAGCCCTGAGGCCTAGTAAGGTCACCTTTGAAATGGCTGTGTGTTAAAACTCCCCCTTAAAAGGAGAGGAAATTCAGCAGGGAGGAAGGGAAATGGGAGTAAGGAGAGCTACCTCTTTTCCATGGTAAACTGGGTTTGTGTTTATTACAACCTGAGGTTAACACAAATCCAGCACTTACTTGCCAGCTCCCTCCCAGCTCAGTGTTTCATGCTGAACAAAAGATACTGGAGAACATCTGGGAACCCCTTCAAGCAACACCAGCCTCCAGCAGGGATGAGGGTCATTCTAGCAAGGAGGAAAAAAAACCAATCCCAGAATATATTGGTATTACTTGGCATGAGAAAAGCTGTGTTAAATATTTTCAATAAAAACTATACATTAAAAGCATCTATTTTAATGAAAGGAACAGGGAAAGATTCTTTCTGTCTTTATTTCTCTCTTTCTAAAGGCACATCTCTGCCACAAGAAGGAAAAAACTTTATAAAAGATTTTGCTTAGTGTTGTTTTGAGGTTTTATTGTGGAAAAATATTCCTTGGGGGAAGAAAAACAAAACAGCCCAGTTACCCCACCCCACCCAATTTTATATACTGGAAAAATCTTGCTGTGATTTCACCAGCTTTGTGATGGCTCAGGATCAGGTATGGCAGTCAGTGCTCACTGTGCTGGGGCAGCAGGGGGATGCAGAGGTGCTGGAACTGTCCCATTCATCCTGCTTTTCTCTGGATAATGGTTCCTCTGTTTACACTAAACAGCCTGAAATTTACCTGGTCAGATTTCAGGGGGAAAGTAAATCTCCCAGCTTGAGAGAGTATTGAGTATTGGAATATTGATAATCACTGCTGCACTTTGAGAGGGGAAAGGAGGGAGGGTGACCGGAAACTGACGGGATTGAAGTAGTGAAAGGAGCACGCTGAGCTGTGAAGTGACAGACTGGGACTCTGTGGAGCTGACAGGAACCTCAAGGAAAAACTGAACACAGGTGCAGCAGGCAGAAACAAGGGTCCATTTGCTTTTCCAGCCACGTGTGGGGGGATTTTTTTTTTTTTACTGGGATTTTGGTCTGCACCCGCAGCTGAAGTGCTAATGCAGAGTGAAGCCACGTGCCGGGTGGAACAAGGCCACTAACCATTGGCAGGATGGGTTAGAACGCGGCAACGACCTGTCAGTTCATGTTCTTGCAAGACCTTTAACGTGGCTGGCTGTTTGTAACAGCACAAGGCTCTTTTTATGCTGTGCTGTGGCTGTTTGTTCTGAGCAGGTAATGGATCCTCGCTGCCCTTGCTGGACGCGGTGTCGGTTGGCTGGGACAGGAGGGGTAGGGCTGCCTGAGACAGCAGCTCAGCTGTGCTCCCTTGGTGCTGCAAGGACTAGATGTTGCCAGTGCAATTCGGGGTCTTGTGTTTTGCTTTGTTTCTTTTTTTTTTTTTTTTTTTAATCTACGCTTCCTTAACTACTTAAAAATCATGCCAAGTACGTATTCATAACAGGAAGGTAACAAACCCTGCCGTCATCTTGAAAAGCCATCTGAGCCCGCGGCAGAGGAGTGCAGATGGGGTGAAACTAGCCTTGACACTTCTCCCAGCAGGGAAAGAGGAAGAAGAGGGGGGTCATCCGCTCCCAGCCCTCCAGTCCTGCAGGCTGATGGTGACTGGCACTGTGCCCTTTGGGGGAAGAAAACCAGGTAAGTCTCTAAACAGGCCAAGAGGCCTTGCAGCCTGAGCTGTGTTCTGGTGTCTAGTGCAGACCTGCAGAGCTGTCCTTCTGCAGAAGGCACCCTGCATCAAGCAAGCAATGAAGTTAATGGCCACTCAGCTCGTAAACTGCTTGTGACAAGCAGCTGAAATCCTCTGGAAGCTTTCTGAACTGACAGGAGCGACATTGTCGCATTAACCCTAAGAAAATTCACGTGGTAATCTTGAACTACAACCCCAGCCCTATGTACTTCTCAACAGCAGTTCAAAACAGAAGCATGAAGGTGTACCTTCCATGGGGAGAAGGGGATGCTAAAGCTTCTCAAGGTGGTACAGGTAAACACAAAGAAAGATTCTGTATAGCAAATGCCAGCAAAATATCCTTTGTCCCTTGTCGGTATCAGGTTAATGGTTCAGGTCCAAATTGAAGTTGTCTTTTATTTATAGAACAAGGTTGCCAGTGGCCTGCAGAACAGCTGATGGCCCCCAGGATGTGCTACCTTGTGTGTGTGTATGTTTTGTGACAGACTGTAAACACAGTTAAAGATCCAGCTGTACAGAGCAACTCGCCCCAGGGGTTGTGCCACTGATGGCACACTGAAGGGTGACAGTAAAAAGCAGCATTGCAGTTGCTCTGTCTCATGTATTGAAGTTGGGGAAATTCCCAACGAGGTTGAAGCTTCCTTAACTTGATCATTCTAGGAAAGGAGGGGACGTGTAGCTGCAGAAGGTACCCCAGCTGGCCTGCTCTCCTCTGTACCCCTGGTGTAAGGGGACACCTGGTAAAGCAGCACGCGTGTGTTGGACCTGAACAAGACTGATGAGAAGTGGCAGTAACCCCTCTCTGCTGGGAAAGGACAGGCCTTGCTGGGTACTGTCTGGCTGTGCAGGAATAGTGAAACCAGTTAGCAGATGAAAGGAATGCTCAGGTATCTGCCAGCTGGTCAGCAAGGTAAAAATAGAGAAGTTGATTGTTGCTCAGCTGTACTTTTTTACTTGCCACTTTAATCCATTTCAGCAGTCAGAATCAGCACCATCAGTCTCAGGCTGTTCCTGCACGTGCAGTAACCGAGCTGGAGTCCCTGGGCTGTGCTGCCTGCTGCTACTGCAGAACCCCTACCAGGGGAGCCTGGAGATGTGTGGTTTAAGAAGAGGGGCTGGCTGTCGTTCTCAGAGCCCGCAGCGCTGCACTGGTCACACAGAAGCCACAGGGTAATGGAACGGAACCAGTCCCTTCACCCCAGAGCTGGGCGTGCAGCTGGATGGGACTGGAGATGGAAACGGGCCGGGGGGATAGCTCCAGCTCATCCTTCTGGGCAAGGTTGGGTTTTTTTATTTGTGTTTTGTGGAACAACAAAAAAACCCAGTTAATTAAAAAAAAAAATAATTTATTTTAGCAGGATTTAAGAAGCCTACTGCCCTTCTTAAAAAGGTGTCAGCATTCCCTGGTCTCTGTCCCTTGGGCCAGTTTCAGTGATATTTGTCACTCTCTGTACCCATGTTGAAGTTCACTTTTTAATGAAAGGTACAAATTGAGAGAGGTGCTTTAACATAGAATGAGAGAATCATTTTGGTTGGGAAAGATGTTTAAGAAGCCTAGCCATAAACCCAGCACTGCCAGGGCACCACTAACCCATGGCCCTCAAGCACCACAGCTCCACAGCTTGGAAACCCCTCCAGGGATCATGGGGACTCCACCACTGCCCTAGGCAGCCTGGGCCAACATACAGCAAGAAGAAATGAAAAAACCCATCAGGCTTGGCTTAGTAACTGCTTTTGGAACACCTTGAACCTCCAGTGCTCCTTCACACCATCCACCTTGAACAGGCTTTAGGACGTTGTATGAAGTTATTCGCAGAACCTTGTCTTTTAGCTGTTGCTCAAAACCACAAACGCTTCCTTAGGGGAAGACAACAAAGTTTTGAACTGCAATGTAACTATTAGGGAAAATGATCTCTTTTAGGTTTGCTTAGGGAGAGCTTCCTGAACAAGCATCTGGGGTGGAAAAGAGGGAGCTGTCCCAAGGCAAGAAGGAAGCACAGGTGCGGGAACCACAGTAGCAAGGTTTTCTCAATCCATTATCTTCCTCCGAAGATTTTTGTTCTTGGTTGGTTCTTGGTACATTATGGAATCTTCCAGAATAATCATATGAAAGTTCCTCTCCTGCAGAAATATCCGTGGCTGCAAAGAGGGCCAGTTTGGGCACCATTGAGTCCACTCGAACGGGCACCATCAATAAATTTGGCTCACAGGAATGATTCAAGAACCTGCCTATGTTCCCAATGTAGGTGGGGTCCACAAACGTCTCCAGCACCTGACCATTATGGAGGTGCTCCCTCACTGCTATGATATAGTTTGAATCCTTTACTGTCTGGGCCTGAATTCTTCTACGTGCCTCCTTATAGCCCAACACTTCACCAGCATATTCGCAAACAAACCTTCCTTTAGCTATGGATTCCAGAGTGCGAAGACCCCACCCTTTCTTCTCGGTCTTGAATACCTGCAGTCTGAGTTGCAGACCCCTCTGGACGACCCTGTTTTGGCAGGAGTCACTGCACTGGCACATGGCGTTGCACTCAAAAAGCGGCCTGGCGTACTCCTCCCCTGCAGCCGCGGGCCGGAGGCGCGAAGCGCTGTAGTTTTCACCGCGGCAAAGACACGAGCACACGCGAGCCACGCAGGAGCTGGTGAGACAAGAGCATCCTGGGAAGGTGATCTCAGCGGGGTCAACGTGTCCGTCTGCTCCAGCCACGTTGTCTGGGCTATACTGCAAAGAGAACAAGAGTCAAATCCTTGCCGCGTTCACAGAATCATAGAATGGCAGGGGTTGGAAGGGACCTCTGGAGAGCATCGAGTCCAACCCCCCTGCCAGAGCAGGGTCACCCAGGGCAGCCCACACAGGAACAGAGCCAGAGGGGTGTTGGAAAGTCTCCAGAGAAGGAGACTCCACAACCTCTCTGGGCAGCCTGGGCCAGGCTCTGTCACTCTCGCAGTGAAGAAGTTTCTCCTCATGTTGAGGTAGAACTTCCTCTGTTCCAGGTGCTAACATTACCCTGTGTCCTACCAGAGGGCACCCTGGAAAAGAGACTGGCTCCTTCCATTTGACACCCACCCTTCAGGTATTTGTTAACATTCACAAGATCCCCAAGGCTTCTTTCCACAGAAGCAATCGGATGGTTAAGAGATTTGTGTCTGGCAACGACTGATCTCTGAACTGAAATCATGAACATTTCATTTTCCTGTACACTTTTAACTATAAGTCTGACTTTCCTAAAACATTTTAAAGATTGCAGACCAGAGATTCCATAGAGACTGAAACAGAATCAATAGTCTATTCTTGACTGTGTTTCTCAAAATAGTCCATGGGACAGAGGGGGGAAAAAAAAAAAAGTCTTAGCAGAAAAAAACATTTCAACTAATTGGATCTAGTTTACTAGATATGATTTTTATTGATAGAAATAGCAAAGTTGCTTTGAAATAATCAATCCCCCCCCTTCAAAATACTTGATAAGCTACTTCTGAGGCTAGTCTATAACTATTTTAAACAGAATTTCAAATGCCCATTTTTGTTAAAAATAACTATACCTTCAGTTTCTCCCTTCCAAACAATGCATTCAACATCCATTTGAGCAACCCCACCTGAAAATCAGGTTCTCAAAACTACTCTAATGCCCCCAGCAGGTGAATGATTACAGAACCAGGGGCTGCTGAAAACTAAAAGCTGACAAACTGTGCTGAATTTGAAAATCAAAATCCAACGGCAGCTAAGCAGCTACCTAAGTATTCCTGCTTTATTCGCAGCACTCCGCTTGCAAAGCTTTACTTAGAAACCTGGAGCATGTGTTATCACTAAATATATTTCACGGTAGTTTGTCTGGTAGCTTCTGGGTCTTGTGAAACACGTCTCTTCATTCAGAAGTTTCTTTTTTTTTTTTTTGTAAACATCAGGTTTTTGAGTCATTTGGCTTTACTCAAAGCCAAGTGTAACATCCCTTATCAGCTCCTACCTCCTTCCAAGCTTTCCTATTTCTGTTACATACCAGCACAGCATGTAAGAATGTGGTCTGATTGGATTACTGGTCTTTATTTTTTTTTTTCCCAGGCTTACTAGAAGTTCTTTCTGCTGTTTTCTAAAGGCTCTCTGATCGTTCTGAAGCAAACTCCCAGGCCATCAGGTGTGCTTCTAGGAAATGCCTTTGGAGTTTACAAGCAATCCAGGAAACGTCAGGAGCTGGACTATGCCTGAGAAAAGTATGGAAAGAGCTTAAAGAATTGTCGCGCCTTTCTAGATTACATTTTTTTCCTGTAAACGGCTTCAGGGGGCTGCGCCTCAGGAAGCGGCAGCCAAGCCCGTCAGGTTTTCCGTCCCCGCCGAGTTCCACCCTCACGCCCGGCAGCACGAGGCCTTTACTCCTCCTGAAAGGGGACGTCTGCGCGGCGCGATTACAACCCACAGAATACCACAGAGCGAGAAAAAAACTCGCGTCTGTACGGAAATGCGAGGAGAAAGCCCGTCAGGACAGCAGGCCCGAGGGGCCGGTCACGGCGGGGGAAGGAGCCCCGCAACCCTCCCGCTGCGCGCAGGGCCGGGGCCGCGTCCCCACCTTGGCGGGCTCTCTGAGGGGACAGCGCCGGCGGACGGGCTGTCTGAGGCACTGCGCCGGGCGCTGCTCCCTCTACTCCTCCTCTTCCTCCTCCCTCCGGTGTCCCCATCTCCCTGACCCGGTTCGCGGGGTGGCCGCGGCCCCCACCCCTACCTGAAAGGCCGGCGGGGCCTCCCCGGGCGGCCACAGCGGCACCGGCAGCGGCTCCAACCCGCCGCTCAGGTCCCCTCCGGCCGCCATCGCTCCGGCCCCGCCCCCTCGCCCTGCCGGGATTGGCTGCCCGGGCGGAAGGCGCTCGTTGATTGGGCAGAGGCGGTGACGCGGCGCACAGGCGCTGTGGGCTCGCGGCGCGGCGGGAATGGCCGCTTGCCTGGCGCCGGTCGGCGGTCGCCATCTTGTGTGGCTCCCTTTCAGCGAGGCCGCCGAGGCGTCGGGTTGCGCGCCGCGGAGGGGCCGGGCAAGAGGGGAGCTCCGCGCCGCTCTGCGCCCCGGGGTGAGGCTGCCTTTGGCCGAGGGCTGCCGTTCAAGGAGGCGGCTGCCAACGTGGGTCGCTCCTTGTGCCGGGGCGGCTCCTCTAGAGATGTGTGAAAGTACTGAAGCCCCTGTAGTTTAAGGGTTGGCTGCAAACCGCCGAGATATTTTAATTCCTCCCGTGGCTGTAAATCCTTGCTTGGCTTGAAGGTATGGGACTTTGGGTTGGTTGCGTTGGGTTTTTTGTTGTTGTGTTTTGCGTTGCCTTTTTTTTTTTTTATTTTGTGCTTTTTTTTGTTTGTTGTTGGGTTTTTGTGTGGTTTTTTTTTTTTGTGGGGGGTTTTTTGGTTTTTTTTTGTTTGTTTTGTTTTGGGTTTGTTTTGGTTGTTCTTGGTTTTGGTTTTTTTTTTTTTAATCTTAGCTGATTTACACTTTGATTAATAGTTCATAGAGATCTATTGAATATGTTTTGTAATGTGGGTGGGAAGTCGTGTATTCAGGCCTTCCAAGGCCTGGAAGTTCTGCCAGCTGTAGCCAGCAGCCATCTCCTCCTTTGGGGATGGAAAAAGGCTTGGCTGGGTCTGTACTTGGAGGAAAGCAGAGCACGGCCCTAATCTGCCCCTTAGTTACTTTGTCAGGTGGTAATTCCTTCAAGTTAGTTTTCTAGGTGAAGGGAAGTACATGACCCATGGAATCCAGTTCTGGCTTGTTCTGGGAGGACTTGCCAGTGCTGTGTGTGATGTTCTTCTAATGCAATCATGACTAGTGGTCATACTAGTGGTTCTAGTAGCTTTTGTATTTGCCCCTTGGGTCAGTTATTTTGGGGCTTAAGGTGGAGGAAGCTCCCAGTGCCCTTTCCCCTTCTTTTGCACTTTGCATGAATGACATGTTTTCCTTTTGAAGTCAGTCATTTCATCTAGAAGTGAGCTCCTCAGACTTGGGAGACAGAAATCCCTGGAGCATTCTCCGTGCCTCTCTAACAAGGTGTTATTTGTGTCTCTTTCCTTGCAGTGCTTACTGACGTGACTTTTCTGATCCCTCTCTCTGCAACATGCAGGAAATGGAGTCTTCCTCTATTGTGTCCCCTTCCTCCTGCCTGTGAAGAGGAACTGAGCACCACCAGGAGAGGTACAGGTGAGACTGGCTGGCAAAGTCTGTGCTTGCAGGTTGGACAGTAAACGAGGACAGCAGAATTAATAGGAAGGTAACGAATGGGGTTGTTTAGGGTTGTACTTGGCTTGTAAAAGAAAGGAAGCTATAGAAGAGGAACTTCTGGAAGTCGGTGCCCCTCAGTGCCTGGCTGGTATAATTTTGGGGCAGACATTGGTCAGTTTAAACCTTGGATCGCTGTGTGCTGCTGGGGATGTAAAGGAAATGTTCCTGTAGCATCAGTGCTTCATAACTGGATGGCCTGAAAGGCATGGAAGGGTTTAAATGTGCACAGCCTGTCTCTCTTGGTTTGTCCACCCAAGCAGCAGGACAGGTGCTTCCCGTGGATGCCTCTGAGCTCTACCTTCTTAGGGTTGATGCTTTCATCCTGTGAGCACTTCTTGTTGTGGGGAAGGCAGCAGGTCAGTTTTATGAGAGAAATTCTGAAATGTGGAGTGATTGCAGATATTAAAATACACTGGGTTTGTAGTTCAGGGATTTCTGTTATTACCAAATTGACCTTTAGATCAAGGCACACATAATTTGGCTGCTAATCCTTAGTGCCAGATGGAATTCTTTTCCATTTTTAAATGACAAAAGTAATGAGTCATTCCTCTGTAGTAAAAGAAGCAGATTGCTTACATGTGTAGGAGATAGGGTTTGGGAAATCAGCAAAAGGTCATGGAAATTCTGGTGTCTTCTCCTCCTTCTCCCACTCAGGTCTTCTGTTGTATTGAACTGTGAATGGGTTCAACTGTCCAGATGTCCAGGTTGGGTGAAGAGTTGATGAAAGCTCATTTTAGTGTGTTATCTAACACTGTTGTTGAAAGAAATCTGAAAATGGAGCTGAAAGTGACCTGTGTGTGAACTTTGAGATGCTGAACTAAGGCACCTGGGGCAGCTCTGAATTTCGTTTCCCACACGCTGTGCTATCTCTGGAATGAGGCTATTTGGGGATGACTTTCTTTTGATACATTGCATGCATTTAGCTGTTGTTTTTTCTCCCTGCATAAATAATGCTCTCTGCTTATTAATGATTTTTATGACTCTTCTCTGCAGTTTCTCATATTTCTTAATATCCATCTGATAATTGGAGCTTGGAAGGTGGACTGTGCCTGAACAGTGTTGTTTCTTCACTGAGCTTTCATGGCTGATCCCGTGTGTTGTATCGAGGTGGTGGAGCTCTGGTGTGTGAGAACCTGTGACTCAGCGGACCGCAGGGAAGGGAGCTGTGCTCAGGAAACCAGGCACAATCCTCGTCCAGAAGGAATTAGATATAAAGTTTCTTTTCTTGTAGTTGGAAAGCCCTGGAATCAAGGAACCCTGTTCTGAGAGAATTGTTTCTCGTGTCAGTGTGGTGTAAGCTAAGAAATCTCGAGTGATTAATACATAATACAGTGATTTCATGTGCTTGTGGTGTCATCATCAGTACTGCTGGTTGGATGGGAACTCTGGTGCAACTCTTTCTTCAGCTGGGAGTGTTGCCAATACTTGATCAGGTCAGCTGTGGCTTTGTGGAGCTGGCTTCTGCAAAACTCAACACCTGAGATTTCACAGCCTTTCTGGGTACCAGTTTCAGGGCTGTGCCAGCCTCCCAGTCAGAGTTTTTCCAAAGCATCAAACCTCAACTTCCCTACCTGCATTTTTTTGCCTTTATGCCTTCTTATCACTACTGAGAGGAGTTTGACTCTTCATAATTATTCTCCATAACCTTCCGTGAGTGTCCTCCTTGCTGGAATAAACAATCGTATGTCCCTCCAACAGTTCTTAGTGGTCATAGCTTAGTCTCCTGACCATCTTGGTAGCCCTTTGCTGGATCATCTCCAGTTTTTCTCTTTACCTTCTGAACTGGAGTGCCTGCTGCTGACCAAAGCTTGTGTTGCTATCTCCTCATGCCAAGTAGAGAGCATTAATGACTTCCCTGCCCCTCTGCGTTCCTCCCTGTGCATCCTGGCGTGAGGTTTCCCCTCTTTGCAAAGAGTACGCACTTGGAGCTTATTTGCAGCTTGGCTTCCATTGGCACCCTGGAGGGGACTTCCAGTGGGATTGCCACTCAGTTCCCAGCGTGCTGGTGTGTGCAGGGATACTCTGCCCCAGGAATGCTCTTGCACTGGTCTTCTGTTTGGACCGTTGGAGTGTGTTCTGTCTTGAGCTCGCCTTTAAGTTACATCAGCAAGTCGAGAGGCCATGCAAAATGGCCACTCTACTCTAAATTCTATAGCATAAAAAGTTTGCTGCCTGCACCAGGAAGACGTGATCAGAAGAATAAGGTATTTTGCTAAAAGCCTGTTGGAAGGCTCCCTTTGCCTTCCTAGTTTCCTGCAGAACTGATTTCTGGAATAATCAAGTATTCCTTTTAAGTATTTTATTTTACATGGCACATGGTTTCTCTCTGACTTTGTTGTGAGTAGGCTATTCAGATAGTTCTCAGATATTTAAACTTGCTGTTCTACTTCAAAAGGAAGTACATCTGCTATGTGATGTACTGGAGATGTTCCTGTAGGAGACCTGGAGTGCTGCTTAAATCATGGCATGGGGTGCAACAGTCCAAAGGGACTTCAGGCTGTCATCTGCAGGTTGAGAGTTTGTTAGCTGCCTCATCCTTCTCTTCCTCTAGTTAGTCTTAGATACCACCTTTTTTTTTGGTTTTTGTTTTTAATTCCCCTGCTTACAGACTCTTCTCTTTGTGCTGCTCTTCTCATGTCAGGTTTAAATTTTCCTTTGATTTGACCTTCATTTCTGGATAATCATCCCCATCAAGGCAGTGGGCAGGTACTCTCTATCCTCCCGCCAGTCCATTGTGCATCTATTAGAACATTGATTTGCAGAGAGTCAAGTATAAAAAATCAATATCCCATTAAGTGGAGTAGAGTGACAATATTCTAAGGCTTGTCAAGTTCAAAGACTGGTGTCTAGACAGAAAGGTGGTGGGTTTGTTCCCCACGTGGCCATGGCTGAGCAGATGAGGTACAAGGTACACGTCCTGGCGGGGTTTTGCTCATGGCTGGGAGGCTCACTGCAAACCACCAAATTTTTACGAGTGTTGATGGTGCAAATAGGTACTTGGATTTATTGTGACACTTGCAGTTTATTGGTTTTAGTAGTAAACTGGTAGAATAGGAATATTTTACAGTGTATTTAGGCAGGATGTACAGGATATACAGGCATAAGGAACCTGATACTGCATACCACTGTCTGCTCTTAAGTGCTCGGAGAACTGAGGAAAGACCAGGTATGAAGATGGCTTTTTTTGGCAGTATGAGGTGCCTACCACGTACAGGTGAGGAACACAGCTCCCCTGCCTGCCCCCTTGTTCTCTGCATGGTAGTCTGCCAGTTGAAGATGAGGAGTAAAAAAACACATGTATTTTTCTTTCTCGTACTTTTGAACCATTCTCCAATCAGTCTGCAGTTACCTGAAGATAAGTTGCTTGCAGTTCAGTACTATGAACAAGCATCTGACTGATTGCAGCTCTGATTCCTCTCCATGCACTCCACTGCTGTTACTGTCACAAAAATAAACACATTAATATTCTCTGCTACTTCCTCAGCTTGGAAACCGGGTTTGTCCATTTACAGCTTAATTAATTTATGCTTTATAGCTTGTAAAGTACATTAAAGCACTTTATGGGCTGAGAATTGGAACTGATGAGAGTTGTGTGGTGAGGTTTCTGCACCGCCGGGCTCATTCTCGGGGAGTCACACCTTGCCCTCATGAAGTTTGGAAGCAGGACTTCTGAGGGTCATTCCAGACTCTGGGGCTGGCTCCTGCTGTGTGCTAATGAGCTGGCGAAATCTTCTGGGAGTGAGTGGATGCTGGGAGTGACATGTCCAGTAATGCTGTCTGTAAACCCGAGGAGGCAGAAGTTGAAGATCAGTTCAAGCATGCTGTAGCTGCACGGAGAGGACTGACCTTGGAAAATGCTGTCTTTGGATAACATAGTTTATCAAAATATCTCCAAGTGCTTTGCAGAAATAGATGAACTTTTGTTTCCTTTCTTGTCCAGATAAGAGCAGCGATGCAGAAGCCCGTGGAAGGAGTTAACCAGCAGCTGAGCTATTGTTCTGGGCTATCACAGGGTCTGCCTTTCAGCTCTCGTCGCGCGCCGCTGTTGCAGCATCGATTAGGTAATAGGAACCATAAATCTCCTTGCCAGTGCACGCTCACAAAATCTTGACGTTCATATGAGTGAAGAAGTTTATATAACTCAACATTTTTGTCACATCCTCAGAGGTAAATAAAATAAGGTTAGAACGACGGGGAAAAATGCAGATCTCGCCATGCAAATTGTTTCCTGATTAATAGCAATGTATTTCAGTGAATATTAGTCTTGGGATATATTTCAGTGAAATACGTTCACAGCTCTGAAGTATTTTGACCTGACAGCAGCAGGTGAGGCACTCAGGCTAGATGGACCACCCGTCCACTGGTTAAAATTGCACTAATGTTTTGCAGGGAGTCTGTCCTGAGTGGGTTACTCTACTTTTGTTAATAGAGAATGCTATAGAGCCACATGCTAGTTTAATAGATTCCCATGTAACAATATTTCTTCAAAAGAAACTCATTACTGAGACACAGAACTGCCTCGAAGGCTGAAGGAATTTCTTCCCTTTGAAGTGCACATCAGATTTCTTCTGTGCTCCTTATCTGCCTTACAGGAAAAAAAATTCAGTGGACATCAGTGACCTCTGGCAAGCCCTATATAGCTGTGGAAAATATATTTGCACACCATTCAGGTCTTTTATGGAGTACATCTGTAATGGGCAAGCTCGAGGGATTGAAGGCAGTGTTTCAGATTGCTGCACTGGTACCATAGTGTGCCTAGCAAACCTGTGCTGCAAACTTGGGTTTGTAGTTTCACTTGACAGCTGCTTTTGCCAGAGACAGAACTGAATGTTCTGGCACTTGCAGGAAATGAGTAAATGAAGCTGAGGAAGCATCCATGTGCCTTTGCTGGGCTGTCTTTCACCAAGGTGGTTGTTGTGCAGTTCCTTTGACCCTTGGCTGTACAGGGTGATGTTGTTTGTGGTTGGTGTGACAGGGTAGCTTTTGTGTTTGTGTTAGGCTGTGTTTCTAGTGTCCTTCGTGATGGATAAATTTGACTGCAGTAGACTGAGTTACTGTTTTCTCCCTGCAAGTGCTTCCCTGCAGGTGGGTATGTCATGATCCTTTATATTTGGGACCCCCGCATATTATGGGCTACTGAGCTGAAGGCAGGCTGAGGTCAAGCTTCAGTTTCCTGTTACAGCTGACAGTGAGAGAGGCATCTTGTCACTCTGGGCTGCAGCTCGTCGAAAGCTCACTGGTTTGGTGTGTGCAGAGCAGTCACAAAGGTGCTGGTGATTGAGGGGTGTCAAGGTTTGTGTCCAGTGCCAGGGTAGGGCTTGCTGTTGCCCAGAAAGTTGCCGAGAGCCGTGCATAGCTGAGTTTTGAGGTGTGTACCTCAGTATTCTGATAGGATCCTTTGGTGCCTGTATATCAACATTTAATAGTGTTTTCATAGTGTTTTCATCTTTGCTTAAATTTCTAACTCAGTTTGTTCCAAAGGACTATATTGATTGAAGTTGTCTTCTGAGACTTGAGAGTCTAGATGCTTCTTTTTTTTTGTCTGCTTCAGGCTGTTCTGTTGACTAATGATCCCAGATGATGGATGAGATTGTACACTTGCTTTGCCTTCTTCTCCCTTCCCTCAAAATCCCTATTTTTTTCTGGAAAATTTGTGACTTAGTCTCATCCCTACACCCCATAAAATATGGTGTAAGGAAAATTTCTAATCATAGAATTGTCAGGGTTGGAAGGGACCTTAAAGCTCATCTATTTCCAACCCCCCTGCCATGGGCAGGGACACCTCCTGCTAGATCATGTTGCTCAGATCTCTTGGGTTTTTTTGCTTCCTTTTTAAAATAAATAATCCTGTCTCTTGCTCTGGATTTCTCATTGCTAGTGTGATCTAGTGCATGTAAATGTTCTTGTTGGAGTGGTTCTTTTCAGTCGTTTGCTGTCAGTTCTGTTGTGTGTTGTGCTGATTCATGGTGTCTTGAGGCACACGTGCTGTGCATCAGCCATATTTCTACTCAGCATGAGCCCAAAATCAATGTAGGTGCAGAGGGAAATGTACAGCTTTGTCTTGGCAGACACTTGGGTGATCTTCCAGGCCATAAAAGATGAGCATGCAAAGGCTGTTGCACCGCTTGCAAAATGAAGTTGGTGCACTCTGAGACTGTGGTGTTAATCAGGTTTCACCATGCTGGTTCATATCTCCCAAGGATTGCTGGAATGCAAGTCACTACAAATGCACATAGGCTCAGGCTGATGGAAAACTACGCTCTGTGAATAAAATAGGAGGCTGAGTCAGGAGGAATCAGTTTTATCTTGGGCGAGCGGCGGGTCAGGCGTGATGGATCGTGGAACAAGTCCTTCCAGTTCTTGTCACACGCAGCATCTTGGGCTGCAGCCTTTCCTTTATTGCATGAGTTGACAGTAATAAAAATGGGCTCAGGGTTTGCTTTGTGTTCGTTTGTTTTTTTTCCGAGCGGTATTTGCTTAATATATAACAAAGTTTTCAACCTGATGATTCTATAATATTTATGCTTTCAAAAAGATTGTATTTCACCTTTTTGGATTTCCGTTGTTGAGAAAGATGTGTCACAAGAGAATAAAAACAAGTCCCCGATCTTCTCTTGCTGTTCCATAACTGTACTTTGGTTTAAATGAAATCCATAATTTTTCCTTGTTGGTATGACAACAGAAAAGTGAAATTAGAGTAAGGATGTAGATGAATGTTAACTGTATGTGCTGTAGCAGTTAAATAAATCACTTGATGATTATAGAATAATAATTCAGTGTGGCATGCAGTCAAACAGAATGCTTTTAGGAGAGGAGGAGCAGTATAAAGAGAGAATTATGGGCGTTTAGTGCCGTATTTCACCAGGGTGGTAAATCAATTCCTCTTGACAAATTATATGAACAAATTTATGAGTGTGTGCATATCTAGGGCAATTAATAAGCCATCTTGTATAGGACTAGCATATCTAGTTTTGCACTGTAACCTTTAAATACAATTTATCTCAAAGGCATAATGCTTAAAGCTTTCTAAATGTGCCTTCTAAAAGGAAATTCAGGGAGAAAAAGAGAAATAATGCCTTACTTAAAAAAAAAGAGTTTGTTTTTGTAGCATTCCAGTTGTTTAGAATTTAATTACCTTTCAAAGCTATTAATTTTGATGCAGTCTCTCTGTTTTGATCGTAATGTTCTCTCAACACATTTCATTTTATGAAATGAAAGTTTTCAAGTACCTCTCCATCTTTCTGAAGGCTTTACAATGAAGTTCAATCCAAATAACTGGGCGACGTGATGAATGGTCTAATTCTCTACCCTTAGGCATGTGCAGGTCTCAGGTAAGTGACAGCACTGTGTGTGCAAACTCCAGGTAGCAGGAGGTGTCACCTCCTGGATGCCCAGGGAGTGAATTGGAAAATGTGATCTTTGTTCACACTTGGGTCACTCAGGTTTCTCCTCAGAAGCCCTTGTAGCTTCTCTCTAAGTTCTTCAGAACTGAGACCGTGAACGTGCACTGTGGAGTGATGCTCTCGAATGATGCCTGCAGGTTCTAAAGCAGAAAAAACAGGGAATAAAGAAGAAAGAGATGAAACTGAGCTATACCTGAGCGAGTAAATTTCATTTTCTGTACAGAACTTTGAAGACAAGAATCTGTCTAGATGTCATCTTGCTCTTGGTGGCTGTGTCTGTAATATTGCTTTCCCTTTGACGGTCCTTTCTGAAACAAGATCACTGGATTGATAGAGGGTTCAGAAATTACTTGCCTACTGAGGGTCTAGCTGGAGAAACAATTTTCCTTTGAAATTTTTTGGGCTATACAGCAACAAATTAATTGCCTTTTTTTCTGGGAAGAAGCTGAAGTGGCCAGGACCACCAAATTTTGGAACACCATTAGCTGCCTTCTGTTCTGTGGCAAGTTATTTGCCCCTTCCCGCTCCTGGGGAGCAGGGACAGCGGCTACCAGCGTGGAGGGGAAGAACAGGGGTGGTTTGGTGAGGTCAGCAGTGTTGGGTTTAACCATCTGCAGCGCTCTGTGAAAAGGACATGTTTTGAATATGTTTCCAAGTCATCTCCAGCCTGCTGTCATCCTGCTTTGTTGTAGTGCTGACTACTTGGAAGCACTCATCCGTGTCAGATGAGCAGACTACGATGGGGCTGTGTGCTCTGGAGTCCGTGGTGTGGACAGCACCAGCAGTGCTGTCAGGGGGGTGTGGGTGAAGGTGTTGGAAGCAGGCTCCCCAGGCTTTGCCAGCACGCCGCAGCCTAAGGCAGCTTGGGGTGCTGAAGGAGCCTCCTGCAGCCCTGCTCTTCTGTGAGCTTTGTTTGCAGCAGAAGGCAGCAGTTTGTGTAATCAGTCAGTATGGGGAGGGGAAATGTGGTTACCTGCTTCAGGTAGAAACCAGCAGAGCTTATTTTGTGGTTCCTTTGGAGAAGGAGATGGCCCTCAGGAGCTGAGCAGACAGATGAACTGGTGCTCCAGTGCATCGATAATTTCTAACTGTTCTTTGCCGTGCTCCAGACTACCCATGACCTTTTCTCTGCCAGGGGCTGCTTCCTCAGGGATGTTATGGAGCTTTCCCCACTAATTATCTTGTCAAGCTCAGTGAAGAGAGAGTGTAACTAGTGTTCTTGTCTCAAGGAGGTCCTTAGCTAAACTTTGCTGTGTGGTCACAGAGTTTTTATCTGTCTTCAGTACCGGCTTCAGTCTCTTCCCTGTAGAGAGCTTTAGTGGGATAAGTGGCTGCAGAAATTCTTCAGGTTAGATTAAAAGCACAGGCAGCTCTTTGCTTGCTTCCAGGCTCTGGCATCCCATGGCTTAGGAGTTCCCCATGGGTGTTCTCCAGCTCTATTAAGGATCTCCCAGCAGTATGTCTTTCCAGGCATACAGATGAGATCTAAAACTCCAAATGTGAATATCCCAGAGTTACCCTGGGGGGATCTCCACGTAGGAAGAGAACTTGTTAGGGATTCATCACCGAACATCATTTCTCCCCTCTCTGATGCTGACCTCCACGATGCGTGTCCCGCATTGCAGGCTGCTGAATAGGCAAAGGTGGAAGAGTCAACACTGCTCCTGTTTGAAAAGCAGTTGAACCCCTGTGGAAATAATCTGCTCTGATTTCTAGGTAGCATTAATTGGTTTCAGTGCCATTTGGTTGGGTTGTTTGGGGGTTTTTTTGGTTTTTTTTTTTTGTTTGTTTGGGGTTTTTTTTAAGAGTTTGGTGAAGCAAAGAGGCAGTTAGATAGTTAGGCTGTGTCATGAATGACCTAGGAGCTAGCACCTTCTTCAGAAGCATTCTTTAACCAGGACATGTACAAGCTAGTAGCTGCCAGGTTTGCTTGGGGTATTGCATTTAACAATATATTTCCCAACTATGACATCATGTTTTCAATTATGGCTTCTTTTTTCATCTTTCCTCCCAACTTCCCCAAGTGTTTCTTGATTTATGGTTATTTCTCCCTTACCACCTGGCTAAGAATTCACTGCGTTCCTTCATCACAGAAGTCAAATAGTCAGTGAGGGGTGGGCAGACCTGTGCTTCCCCAAGCTGCTGGGCTCCTCAGGGGGCAAACCATGAACTAACTTGAACGCAGTGGATTTAGAAGCTGTAATTAGTTTTTATGTCCACATATGGTTTTTAATATTTGAAATGAAGAAAAATAATAAGCTGCAGCTAGTGTTCCTGTTACCATGGCCACTAAGAGTAAGCAATTTTGCTAGAAATCAGGTTATCCCTAGAATCAGTTTGGGAGTGCTTTAAAAAGGCAAAACATACCCACAATTCAACCAAACAACATCAGAGAAAGCACCACCTGTATCCTGTTTTATCACACTCCTTAGGGGAAGGGAAAACAGTGTGTCCAGTTCCAACCTTTATGTAGACCATGTAGCATCATAAAGTCTCCAGTTTCTCAACCTGTTACCAGAGCACAAATACTGTAATACAGTTACAATGCAAACCAATTATTGGGACCAACATTCTTCCTGATTATTCTTCCATTCTTGCTGGCAGTTTTGGCACACCTAATAAGGTGATGAGGACTGATGGGGAGTCTGAAGTTCTTTCTTGGCCAGGAAGCTGTGTGGTGTTGCTGTTGTGGGCCAGTCAGCCCTGATGACATTCTGTGAAATGTGGAAAAAAGCAAAAAAGCAGGCTTGCTTTCAAAGGATTGTTGGTGACCTTTAAATTAGGGCTGAGAGTCTCATCATAAACCTCAGCCACAGGATACATGACTTATTTTCCCTTCCTTCGGAACTGAAAGGTTGTTTTCACTGAAATTACCACTTATTACAGAAAGGTCAAATTCATGTAACTGCATCTCAAGTAAGCAGACATTGACCTTGTTTGTCTCAGCACGCTGTTTGTGACTTCATAATTCTGTGGGGCTGTTCAAAAGATCATGCTGCTGTCCTTGTCTTGTGACATGCTGCAGAGAGACTGTCAACTGCTGCAAATGGTTTCTGTTCCCTCCAATGGAATACTGGTAAATCACACTGGTGCAAGGCTTGCTGCTGTGTAAGAGTTGTTACTCAGTTGCTCACTGTCCCCTGTCTCCCTGGAGAACAACGCTTGGGGATTGTTCTGTGGCTGTTGCTCTGCGTGCACTGTTGGGGCGGTCAAGGCTTTCTGTTCCAGACACTGCAGAGTAACTTCTCCAGGGGCAGCAACAGGAGGGAGCTGCAAATCTAGAGCACAAGTCCCTCTTCTTCCCAACTGAAGCGGGTGGCTGTGTGTATACATTCCCCCTCTCTGTGGAAACACTTAGTGGTGTTGAGACTTGCATTTCAGTCCTTCTTTTCTGTATTTCCAAAAACTCCAGCCACTGAAATGTCCTGGATGGTGTAGGTGTAGAGGAGAAAGGGATCTGCAGCAGGGGAGATACCTTAAATACCAGACTACCCTATCATAGATGGGGAACTGGAGTTAGGAACATGTGGATATTCATATGGGCAGTGAGTGGTGACGTATCTTCATGCTTAATTGTTCCTTTAACTGCTACCTGTCACAGTTTAAATGCTGATGATGCTTTCTGCAGCTGTTACTTGCAATTTGTTGGTGATCTCCTAGACCTCCTATTACAGGGAGTGTAAACATTGTATGTTGGAACCTGTTTGTAACTACTTTCTCCTGCCTCTGCATTTTCAGTACATGCAGGTGGCATTAGGCTGTATTCCCCTTTGTCTTTGCTCTCTATTTTAAATACTTGAAGGGGTTGAGAACTTTAGGCCATGGTTCTGCCCACAGCTCGGCTGACATTTTGATGCTGTTTTAATCAGGTGGATAAAAGCTTGAATTCAGGACACTGGTTATGTGCTACTCATATAAGCTGGCTATAAAAATTAGTTACTCTTTTGTGGAAAAAGAAAAAAAAATATTTTAGACCATATTTAAACTCTTAACAGATGTTTTTTTAGGTGTGTCCAACAAACACAAGTCAAGTACAACTCTTGAGTCAGGGAAACAAACTGGATCTAGACAAGACTCTTCACCTAGAGCTTCAGTCTTTATTTATTGGGCTAGTAAGAGAAACGTGTCTGTCTGTCTGGGGTTTTTTTAATATCTTATGTCTTTTTAATGTCGATTTCTTCCTGTACTTGACTAGAATGTAATTTGTTTTCTAAATGCCTGCCAAGAGATGGCGGTGCAGTGCTGCTCAGCGTGCTGGGTGAGCTGTGGGCACATCTAGTAGCTCTGACAATACAGCCCCTTCTTCCCTCCTCCTAGAACAGACCGGCATAGTTATCAGCTTACTTCCTACATGCTGTGGCTTGAGAAAATAAGCAGGTTGCAACGATTGCCTGCTTTGCAGCACTCTGTTCATCTCTGGAGAGTTAAGACTTGCATCCTGCACACAGCATGGTGGGTTTCCAAACTGGGCCTTGGCTTCACAGTCTCCCTCCCAGAGCGCTCCGAAGGCGACTCTGAGGCTGGCATGCTTTCCAGGTCGTGTACAGCTGGTGGAGATCCACTGGCAGTAGTGGTGCAGCACTCATTTCTCTTAGCTGTGCAATGTGAAAGAGAAATCTATCATCCTAAACCCCCAAATAGGAGTTACCTTGTGTTTCTACTAGGTGCTGTACGTCTTCAAGGGAGGCAAGGCTTGTAGGAAGAGATGATCTCTCTTATTTGTCAGAGTTACGAGAACAGACAGGCTTTCTGATATGAAAGTACTTCTTCAAATCTCTGTTGTACATCCAGACGTTCTGGGCACACCAGAACAGAGTTGTTAATACTTAAACTTTTTTTTTCTTTCTTTTTTTCTGCATACTAAATTGTTTCTTTGCCAAGGTGAGTGGGAGATCAGAGGGATAGCTGCAGAGTGCTCCGTTTCACCGTTAACACCAAATGGACTTGAGACACTGTCTGAAAGAGGGTTATTTGTTCTGTTTCGGTGCAATGTGCCTGTGTTTGACAGATGCATGTGAAGTCTGTAATAGTTTGTTAGTGCTCCTACCTTCCTATCCCTCCAAGTGCAGTTTAGTTCCTGATGTCAGGCAGAGGCTCTCTGTAGGTTACAACTGTTTGGATGCTGATGTTTATCGGTAGAGTTCTCATTTACCAGAGAAGCCCTTGGTGTTATCTTCAGAATAAACACCACCACCTGACCTGAGCTAACCCACCATCAGACATGGATTTCACCTTCAAGCTGTGTTTCATTCTGCAGCAGTGACACTGGAGACTGGTGTTTTGTGCTGCACTGATCCCTTGCCATTGCATGGGAAAGGCTTAAATTCCAGCTGGAAATCTGGCCTTTGAGCACGTCCAGAGGGAGCTGGATCTTCATCTGTGTCAACAGAGGCCCGTGGAGCTTCAATGTGCAGTGGCTTGGGGTTGTTTTTTTTTTAACCATGTCAGGAGATTTTGGAGAACTTCCCAAAAGAGGCGAGTGAAGGACTGGAGAAGTGAGGTCCAGAGGACAAATGACTCATCAGAGATTGCCTAGCAGGATGCGCATGCTGCTCAGCTCTCCTGAGCCCATCCAGGCTGCCACAGCCAGAGCAGAGCAATCAGGCCTGCTTCTCCTTACTGCTGGGCTCCAGCACGGCTGCTTTTTCCCCTCTGTGTGCCAGGCAAAGACCAGTGCAGGCAGTGGGAGTCCTTCCCTGGCTGTCAGCAGGTGTTGGGTTGGCTCTGGTTTAGCCGAGGAGGGAACGTAATCTGTAGCGTTAAGCATCTTTCTAATTCTCGTGGTCTTCAGGGGTTTTCAGATCAAATATTGACTAATTTCTGGTTTCTTGGAAATGCTGGGCTGTGTCTTGTGCCAAGAAGTGTGCTGAGGCTGTTGTGTGTTATCACACGGAAACTGGTGCACAATGGCCAATCTGTGTTCCCGCGCCGTGGCAAGAAACTGTTGCTTTGCATTCAGAATCAGCCCTGCTCAGGATTATCTACACATATGCCAGTGGTGCAGCATTTGAATGACTGGAGTGTGCAGGGTAGAATAGAAAGGGAAAGTCTTTTGTTGATAATGTCTGTAGGGTATTAGCTGAAATGTTTTGGATTATTTGTTATTTGGACTGGATTTTGTACACTTACCTGAACAAGCCATTAGTTTGCTCCTGAGCTTTTAGTTGATGTGTTCACAAACCTCTGTTTGTGGAATGCTAATGAATAAAGTGTGTTATTAATATCACAGATCTGATTTGATAGCGGAGTCTTAAGAAACTTTTAGGATTAAAGGAGGAAAAGTAATTCCAATTGATAAGAAAACTGAATGCAGTTACCAAGGTTTTCTGCCATCTGTCAGCATTGCATATAAATTCCATTCCTCCCCCGACCTCTCTGGTCATTCTGAAAAGCACTTTCTATTTTATTCCCTTCCATGTATTTTCATGGATTGCACTGTTCTGCACCTTGGTTAAATATTATGCTACAAACTCTGATTTATTTGTATTGCTGGAATTAACTTTGTGTCTTTGTCTTTGCTGCACTTCCTTGTTTGAAGGGCTTCCAACACGAGTATATTCACTCATGTCTTTATTTTCCATACATGCTCAGTAGGGGGTTCTTGGGAATCCCTACTTCTCCCTTCAGAACTTTTTACTGCAGACAGAAGTGAAGGGGTAAAAAAAAAAAACAAAAAACACTTGACCTAGTTAGGGAAATAAAGACTGCAAAATGTACACTGGTGGAGGTTCTCCTTGCTGGAACTCTGTGCTTTGATTCCTGGTTGGCTTTGTCTTTCCATCTGTTCATCTCATCTGCAGCTCTTCCTCTGTCTCTCACCGAAGTCTGCTCAGAAGCTGGTAATTACTGGTACATTTTATTGTGTGCCAGACTGTTTGGGGACTGGCTGCTGACTTGTTTCTACTGTTCTGATCTGCTTTTGTTCCCCTGACTCGGATCTGCCTGTCTCTGTTCCTCTCTCTGACACAGACACTTTCCTTCCACTGAGAAGCCTACAAGATTTTTTAATAGAAAGTAACAAACCCAGATTATTTATTTTTTTTCATAGAATACTTCTTCACGTGGCTTTTTATCTCAGTTTTCTCTTGTATTCTACCTTCACTGTGACATTTCAGAACTTTGTGTTGCCTGTAATTCTGTCACATACTCTTAGTGTGATTCAAGTTGTTTTCTGTTATGGCTGAAATATCTAATCTTTCATCACTGTGAATAATTAGCTGAGCAGTCCCTTGAGCTGTGTATTTGGAGTATTCTCCTCCCACTAGGTTTCTTCCCCCCCTCTTTGTTGTGGGATTCAACCTGATTGAATTTCATGCTGGTGTAAATGCAGAACAGCTATACTGGTTTTTGATGGGTTATGCTGGATTACCTGCCCTAACAGAGATCTGACTGCGTGCTGGCTTTTATCTTAGTAAATGCATCACAAGCTTTAAGAAGAGAAAACTGATGATACTGGTTAGAGGTGGCTGCCCTTCAGGTTTGATCTCTCAGTGCTTTGTAACTTTGGTTTCTGAATGAAGGTGCCGGTGTTCCAGGCTTGGCCTCTTTGGAGGAGGGATTTTCAGAGCAGCTCCAGAATACAGAGAAATACATAGGCCTGTGGTCATGGAATGCACTTCAGCTTGTTCCTGGTGCCTTGAATTTGGATTCCAGTCACGTGAGCAGGATGTTCAGTGTGTTCAAGGAATTTGACCAACTAGCTCGTGTCAAAGATTCAGACTTTTTGGTATGGTTTTATTTATTTATTTTGTATTTCTTTTCAAAAGGAAGAACTGGAGAAGAGCTTTGAAGTTCATAGTGTGAGAATGGTTCCCCCTCTCTCCTCACGTACCGACTTGCCTTTGTTTTCCCCGTGGCTTTGGAAACTTAATTAAATGCTAAATAAATTTTTATATCACACTTGGCACACAGTGCTATTGACAATATAAACACAGCAGACAAATTATTTAATGCATGAGAAAGAGATAACAAAAAGGGGAAATAAACCTTAGCTTGCTTACAGTGGCTGCAGGGAGGACTCTTTGCCTTTCGAGCATCACATATAGCAAAGCCCAGCAGTGCCAGATGGTTTCAGTTCAGATATCCATACCCATTAGTCACAAATTCAACCCCTCTACCCTGCAGTTTCTAACACTGCCAGTTCCCAGCATCCCCCCTGTGCTGGGAGGGCAGGCTGACTTGCAGCTCCTGGCTCCCTGGCTGTTCTCTGGACTGCAGGGTGCCCGGTTTGCAGAGGTCTCTTCTAGTGGCGAGCGGCCGAGGAGTGGAGCAGGGCCAGGTCTTGGGGATCTTGGCCCATTTGCACCTTGCTTCGTGTTTCCTGCGCTTAAACGGTCTTGGCCTTGCAGAGCCACTTCTCGGGGTCCTGGCTGCCAAGGGAGATCTGATACTTGGTCTTGCTTTCTGAAGGAACACTCTTTTCTGGGAAGTACAGTAAAATGCAGCTCTTCCTAAGGGAGGAGCTGGTAAAATTTAATGCACTTTTCCTTGGGAGGCCAGGATATATGAGCAGTGACACGTTTTGGCCTTAAGAAGCTTTTAATTCAATCTCTGGATACCTAATGTATTCCAACTAAATTTTGAGAAGAGACAAGTGATTGTATTTGCTTTTCTTCTGGGGTCACAGTTTGAGTCCCCTCAAGGGGATGTGGTAGAACCTGTCCCTGTGCAGTCAGGCTGTTGTGGCAGCTTGTGCTGTGTTTAGTATCTGCCTATATTTTGTACACAAACGTGAAAAGAGCCATAATTCCTAAAATATATATGCTTCTTACTTTTGCATCAAGCATTCAGACTCTTTAGAAATGACAAAATAGTTGTGGACCAGTTTAAATGACTGTTGGGTATCTGCCTCAATAAAAAAATAGAAAAAAAGTGGATCTTAGGTGATACAAATATTTGTAGATTCACTGAGAACAAGTGAATTGTGACACTTGCTACCAACTGGGAATCTACCTCCATGGGACATCAGGTTGGTGGTTGTTTAATTCCAGGAATGAAAATATTTTCATGTAACCTTAGGTAAGCTTCTATATGATTGACTTCCTAGGACTTAGTTGTTTCACTTAAGTGAAACAATCAGGTGTTATAGGCAGTGACACAGCAAATCCTGTGCAGTTTAGTGGGCTGAAGGAATGTTAGACTCTGGTTTGGTTCCAGTGATACCTTTGGCACTGCCAGTTTCAAATTTCTTCTCTGGAAAGTGAGCTCGGGAATCTCACACAGTCTCTGAGGTGCTCAAATTAATGTTTTTGGGTTTGATTTTTGTCAGCTTGAGGAAATTTGGTAAGGTGGGCCATCCTTTTTCCCTGCCTCCACATCTGGTGTAAGTTCTTAGTTACTCATTAGAGATGTTGTAGGCTAGTACCCGATACCATAATGTGCAAAGTACTTTTCAACGTTTCAACAAAATAGGAATTGAATTACAGAGACACTGGGCTTTAGAAAAGGAATTGCTCTGTGTGAGGTAGCTACTCCTCCATGAAGACAGCCTGAATTTCTGCTTACTCTGCATGTTTGGTAGAGTAAAATGATTTAAAGCATATTATTTTTGAAATATGTCAACTTCCATTGGCATAGTAGAAGGTAATGACATTTCCTGGGACACGGTCTGCGGAGTGAACCTCCTCTAGTAAACATTGCCCTAATGGTGAAGCAGCAGTGGTAGTTCAGCAGGTTTTGTAAAATCCTTATAATAAGGGACACTTCTGTAAGTGGAATCATTTTGCTGTGGTGTCAGCAATTGTTTGGTGGGATGTTAATGTATCAGTACTGAACACTGTGGACTTGTACTTTCCAAATAATGCTCTTTTTTTTCTACACTTGTATCCAAGTTCAGCTTGCTCAGGATACTTGGGGTGTTTCTTGGAACCTTCAGTCCAACCAACTTCTATCAGCTCATCTGCTGAAAGAGAACGAGATACATTTTACCAGGAAAGTTAAAACCAGTTTACAATACCGTGGCACTTGTCATCTCTAACAGACAGTGACATCTCTGCAGTGAAGGTGATTGTGGTGCAGTGCTGTTGTCATCCCAGACTACAGGAGGCCATGGGAGAGGCTGGGAAGTGGTACCAGTGTTTAGTTGTGCTGTCAGCAAAAGCTCCCAGCTAACATCCCCTCATAGTTCAGGGGTTTTGTATGGGATGTGCTGTTAGCTTCAGCATCCCAAAGCAAACACCTGGGTCTGTTAAGCTAGAGCTGGTGAAGGTGACTTAAACAGTAAAATGATGGGGCCTACAAGTCAGTGGTACTATATTTTACTCTCCTGTTACTTTGGAAGGGGAGATGACCTCTGGTTTTGCTCCAGTCCATGTCTAGTGTTGCTTCCAAGCCCGTGACACAGTCCTTCCTCTGGTATTTTGCCTTGAAGAGTAGAGGGGAAAATCAGAAGCTGAAAACCTGCTGAGCAGAACATTCTCTAAATTGCCATTCCAGGCTATAAAGTTAAAAAAAAAAAAAAGCCCCTAAGGTGACCTGCTGTTGTTGGCTTCCTGCTTGTACAGCTTCTTGCAGCTGTCAGTGGTGTGGTGTTAGCCTAGCAGAACAGCAACATCCCGTGCCTTCCCTGGAAAGCAGAGGCAGAGCAAGCCAGTGGATGCTCAGCAGTCAGGTCAGGTCTTTCAGAATGTGACCTGGGCTGGTGGTGAAAAACTCCAATGGACTTCCCTTCTAAAGGTGCTTCCTGACAAGTGGTTCAGGTATATTCGAGGGTAGGTGTGTTTGCGTAGGTGTAAGTTACTAAAACAACTGAAAAAAGCCCCAAACTTGTTCAAAGCAAACTTTAAAGTTTGAAATATACTTCAAAAAGAAACCTAGACTTCAGGGGGAGAAAATATAACCGTAGCGTTGACTTTCTCTGTGATAAGGTCTCTAAGATTTTCCTCAATAATTAGCAAGATATAAATATATCAGTTCAAAGAAATGTGCAAATCTCTTCTGACAAACATTATTATCTGGAGGCATTCTTTTTATCTGCAGGCATTGTTTCTTGTGCAGCCATGGTTACTTACTCTCCCAGAAGGGTGGAAAGAACAAAAAAAGAGACTGTTCCTAGGTATGGTGTTTTACCTCTGGCTAGAAGTGTGCTATGGGTGAAATAGCTTTTCTGCATAATCCATCCTGGGAAATGGTCAATAACTAAACTAGAGTAAAAGTTAATTACCAGCCAGTTGGTAATGCCATTTAAAAGCATGCCCAGGGGGAAGAAGAGGCAGGGGAGGTACAGAGGAGGTGAGAACACTTTTCTGTAGGACTGTGTATGAAAGGGAAGACAGTAGTTTAGGTACAAAAAATAAGAGAAGGCAAAAGGTTATGACCTGGTGATGAAATCAGATAAGCTTCAGTTTACCCTAATTGAGGGGCAACAGTGTCCTCCAGTGATGGTGCTCTGGGTATGATTACTGCTGAGATTCCTTTCCATACACCCTCATCAGAGAGAACCACTTGAAATAAGGTGTCAGGAGGGTTCTGGCAGCCTTGCTGGCCGCCCTTGTGGCCAGCTGGCATTTGAAGTCCATTTGGTAGCACTTTAACAGACATTTGCATCCCCCATCACAGACCGTTGCCACCTGAGACTGAAGAGCCTGAGAGGTAAAAGCAAAGCCCCCCAAAGCAGCAGTTCCTCCTCTTCTGTGCTGTCGGTGTCGTGACAAGCAGTGTCTCTTGGGTACGACAGCAGGCTTTACACTGCTGTGCCAGTCACCTTTCTCTACGGGCACGGGCTTGGCTCTCAGAGCTGCGGTGCAGTCAGGGTCAGCACAGAGGGCCTGGTGTGATGAGCAGGCAGCCAGCCCCAGTGGTGAGCAGGCAGCCAGCCCCAGTGACTCCAGCTCTGGCCAGCCAGCTGCTGCCTTACCCCGCTTTCCGCCGTGGCAGCGGCCCCGCGTGCCCTGGGGGTGCTGCTGTTCTGGCAGCAGCCGTGTGCGGCTGCCTGGGGTGTGTGGTGGGCAGCAGCAGGAACCTGGGCTGGGCAGTCCCGCTCGCGAGGGGAGGAATTGCTGATGTGGGCCAAAAGTGGAGCACTGTGCCATCAGAAATCAGTGGAGTTCATGTTTGATGGGGCCAGCAGAGAGTCACAGAAGCTACCTTGACTAAAATGCTCTCAAGGCAGGCTGTGAGTATATTGCTGTCCCAAAGACTGCTGTGGTAACCAGACAAGTTGTTGATGCAGTTTTATTGGTACAGTTCTTGGGCGGGCACTTCTTACCAGTCTGCTGGTACCTGGTAATAGGCAGGCTGGCAATGCAGATTTCTGCTTGCTTTTTACATTTGTCTGGTGTGTTGCAGAAAGCAAAGGTCATGTAATAGTGATTTCAGTGTGTTTCAGGCAATGTCTTGAAGAACAACAGTTCTTCATCCTGCTGAAGGAGGGGTGTCAGTGGCCCGTGGGGGGTATCAGTTTCATCATTTACTCTTGACAAAAGGCAGAGTTGATTCCTTAGTTGTCTAGTCCGTGATGAGTTAACTTTTCCAAGCACTGGTGGTGGTCCGTGCAAGGATGCCATATAGTGTGCAGTGCAGTTGATAGTGTCTGAGAAGAATCCCCATGCTTACTGAAGTGTTTTTCCCAGCTCCTTTTGTCAGGAATGACTGTAGCACAGGCAGGCAGCAAGCATTGCCTTGTCTTTAAAGGGCTGCTTGCATTACATTGATTTCCCCCCACCTGGGACATACCTGAGCCAGCTTTAGGTTGGCCAGCACAGGTCTTGCTGTAGCCTGGCCGTGGTAACAGTGAGCTCAGGGCAGGCTGTGTGCCTACACCTCAGCCAGCTTCAGCTCTGAACTCGGGAGCAGCCCAGCCAGCTGCTGTACAACCAGGCAGGAGAGATGTGGTCTAAATAACTGCGATGGAAGATCACACGCTGAGATGACAGCTGCAAGCTTGTGGAAGGATTTGTGTGGTTTATGAAGCTCCAATCATTTCACTTCCTTTGTATAGCATTTTTTTTTTGACTTCTTGGTGGCTGTTAACATTTTTATTTTTACTGTGTTTAGCACCAGAAACAGCAGAAAGATGAGGATATGGGCAAAAACTGGTCTCTGAGATGCTTGGCTTGGTGTTAGTTCCTTCCTAATGTGCTTTTGAGTATGAGTTTGATTTAACTGCTTGAGAAAGATGCCTGAATATTGTTCAGCATAGGTAAAAATAGCCCCATTCTGTCAGATAGCACAGGCTCATTAAAATACAGACTAAGAGTATGTGTGTTTCACAGGATAGCAGAGGTGACCTAAGAGACTTGTGGGTAATAATTCATATGTTATAATAATGAGTTTTCTCTAACCCTCCTCGCTGCTTTCCATCTGCTTGAGGATTTTCACTAAGTAAAAATTAAGGGTTTTATAGATGAGAACTCCAATTCTCCTTGATGTCATAAAGGCCAAGCTGTGCTGTGTGATGAGCCCCAAGCCCTGCTGTCGGGGCGGAGGTGTGCGTGCTGCCCTCGCCCTTTGCAGGGAGCCCCAGGGAGCTGAGGCCCTGCTGAGCGTGAGCGTAAGCACTGAATTTAACCCTCACCGTGGAGGGGGGTCCTCAGTCAGTCAGTGGGCTCAGCAGCAGACAGCAGTCCCAGCTTGCTGTACGTTGGCAGCCTTCCCAAAAAGGTAGATGTCTCTTGGCTGAGCCTGAAAGGCACCAAAGGGTTTACAGTGAAGGATACTTCCCTAAAAGGGCTGATAGGAAGCAAGATACAAATGTAGCTGAGACTTGGCATTAGGAAACCTAACTAATGTTTTTAAGCTGTCAATAAAGTATTCTCATGCTTCCTTGTTGCCTAGCACAAATTAGTCCGAGGGAGTAATTTTAGTTGCAAG
Source organism: Actenoides hombroni (assembly GCA_024336885.1). NCBI lineage: Eukaryota > Metazoa > Chordata > Aves > Coraciiformes > Alcedinidae > Actenoides > Actenoides hombroni. The sequence goes on along the minus strand of WUAM01000159.1, from coordinate 7,624,104 downwards.
GGACTAATTAAACTTTCTGACATCAACAGCAATAAACAGCCCAGAGAAGTGAATGAGGATCCCAAGAAGTGCGTTTGCCAAAGAGCGCTTCCTGAGCGCCGAGAGAGAACAACAACTGATAGCTGCTGCTGAGCCCTCTAATAGCGTGTTGTCAGCTTGAATACGTCACTTGCTTGGACTCTCTTTCATTCCGTGTCGCAGGCAGTGCCTCAAATCCTGGTAATGAACTAAGTGAAAAGCCAAGTGTGATGAGGGCTCTACAGAAACTCTTTTAAAGTAGCTGTCAGCAAGGATAAGAATAACCAAGCAGCTTTTGGGCACGTAGGTACGGCTTTAGGTGCTTTTCCAGGGTTTGGGTACTGCAGAGGGAAGTTATTCCCCCCCCAGTTATATCAGTTCATCTTATTAAAGGGTAGCCTTGACATTCAGAGACCATACCAGAGCTGAGATTTGTACGAAAAAGTTTTATTGTCAGCACTACAGAACGTGGAATTTGTTGAAACTTTTTTTTCTTCCTGCCTTCGATGCCCCAAGCTGCACTGTGTGACTGGAGCTGCAGTGGTTTCATTGCAGCAGAATGTTCATGGAAAGGTGGCTCTTTGGGATTGGAGGTCTGGTTTTCGTTGTGACCCACTGCTGTTTCATCAGCGTTTGAGTTGAAAAGTCTTTTCTTGTAAGGAAGAATAAAAACTTCTTTTTAATTTAAGGTTGTAGCAAGTTTCATCTTCAGAATCTGTCTAGAGCTTTGGTAGCTGTTGAAGTGCTGTGGAGGGGGGTGATCCAGTGCACCAGGGTCTGGCTGGCCTGTCAGCAGATCCAGGGGAGGATGGTTAGATGTCCTTGGTTTTAGCTGGTGGCTTACTTCGATGTTTTTATGACAAACACAAAAGTAGATGTTGTGTTTCAAACAACAGATTGTTGATCTCTTCGTGGGTAACAGTGTCTACTTGAGTGGGAGTCAGCAAATTCGTTGTTGAATCATTTGTTATGCTGTGGTGATTGGTAGGTCCTATTGTTATGCTTCAGAAGCTAGAATACATAATCTCAAGAGTCCTTGTAATGTTCTTTTTGGGGTTATGGGGTCCCTTTCTATGTTTGTTAAATGATTTTTAGTAAGGCCAGTCCACAGCTAAGCTCCAGTCTGAGCTTTGGACCATGTTTCATTCTCTGCTCCATGGGGAGGCAAAGCATAATATGTGACTGAATAGTCCTTTTCAGTCTTTGTTTCCTAGTCCTCAGTTGTTCTGTGTCTTATATGGAAACTCATGTTGTGGAATATACAATTAAAAAAAAATAATTATTCATGATAATACATTGCTAGCTCTCCAAATACCAAAGGAGGGATTATTAAGCTTGCTGTTCTTCATTGCAAATGATTCTAAAAAGGTGATGAGATGAGTTATTTCAGGAGCATGAGGTAACTGTTGATTTTATTAGTTACTGGCAGATGGTGGCTGTGTAATGAATGTGGAGATAGTGACAATTCACAGTCGTGGTAGCTCAGGAGAGAGCTTTGGTCTCTGGAGTGTGGAAATGGGCCTGCTCAGCATCTTTGAGAGGCTTCTGCTAACCTGGGGAAATTCTCTTAGCCAGGAAGCCATTGGGTGATAAAAATCATGACTGAATTCTTCTGTATTAGATACTGTAAATGTGGGGGGTTTCTGGTGACCTGTGGTGAGAGAGACCAATAAGAGAAGAAAAATTCTTCTTCATATTAATGAAACGTGTTATTTGCAGAAAAGCACATCAAGCTGAATGTTTTATCTGCAGTTCTGTTTCCTTTCTGTGAAGATCAGTGTTGATTCATATGTTTTTGTGCCTCTGTGTGACTCTTTCCTTTGAGTTCTGAGTCGAGATCTTTATTGGGTAACATCCTGCTCTCCCAGCACACTTTGCAAGTTCCGGTTGTTTTCACGCACATGTAGCCCTAATGCTGGGGGAGCTGTGGTCATTTGGAAGAGTGGCCTGGTCTGCAGCCTCTCCTTGCTTTGGATACACTGTGAGCTTAGTCCTTTCTCCTGGTCTCTATTTTAAATGCCTTTTTGTGGCCTTGTTCCACAGAACAGGATATTGTACCTGATGGATCCTGTGTGGTAGCAAAAAAACTGGACTTACTGGATCCCAGACTAGTTTCTGGCGAAGAAATCTCTCTCTTGAGAACAAAACTGTTCTTGAACGTTCTTCTATGGCTTCTGTTTATGAACAGAGGAATTGCTGAGGCTCCATTAAACAGCATTTAAATACCCATGACATTTTCTGTGATTTTTTTTTTTTTTCTCCTGTCACAGGTGGCTGCCCACCAGCCATTCTCTAAAGCCTGTTCTCTTTTTGCTAGCAAGAGACTCTACTTCATCACTTGTCTCCTATCACATGAAGCGAGGCAGGTATTAGACCTCCCCTTCAGGTGGAGGAATTAGGATGGAGGCAAGCATTTCTCTTTGCAGCTTCCCAGAAATGAGGGACTGTGTCTTGAGAAGGGAGGATTTTATTTATCAAATATAAAGACCAGTGTGAATTTCCTTCAGCACTGTAACAGGGGCTGCTCTGTATTTTGCCTGGAGTGATGAAGCAGGAGTATTTTTTCTCAGTATAATACTGTTTTGCAGAAACTCTTTCACACATGTTCTGAGAGTCAAAGATCTGAACTCCTTCTGTATAAATAAGGATGAATCATTTACCTTTTCCTTCCTCAACCTATAGTCATATGTTTCCTACGTGGAGGCACAAAGGGGGTTGGGCTATGCAATCTGTGATTACTTGATCTTGTCCGTGTTCCTTTCCTTCCCTTTCTTCCTGTACCTACCACCCACAAAAAAACCTGTGTGATTTTCAATGTGCTTGTCCAGGTTAGCTCTGCTGCATCAGAACTTTCCTCTTCAACCCACTGAATCCTTTTATCTGCTTCCTCCGAGGTGGGCTGTGAATTCCTCCTTGGGCTAAGGAGCACTCTGCAGCCATACTTCACACGAATTACAGCCATGCAACTTTTTTTCCCCACTCCCTCACTGTAATTAAAGAAGAGCACTCCATTTCCTTGAAGAATGGAAAGCTCAAATCCATTTTCAAACCATTTTTTTTGGTAACGTTCAATAATACAGTGTCGTTTATGGGGCAGCATCGTGTTGTGGTTTGGGAGAGTTCTGGTAACACTGCCAGTTCTGCTGCTTCCAGAGATTTTCTCTGTATTGCTGGACAGGTCACTGCAGACAGTTTCTTTATCTAGAACAAGATGATGCAGATGTTTGCATTTTATGGTGAGATACTTTTAGAAGAGCAGTGTGTGTTGCAAAGCAGTGTTATGATGATTAAAGAAGAAAGATGATAATCTTGAAAATACCCAGCTAGAAATGCATTTGGAAATAAACCCTTAGTACGCAGAGTCAGAGAAGAGGATTTTTGCCTAGTCTGGTGACTCCATTAGTTTAAAGACCATTTCCATGTACCCAGCAAGATTATGCCCCCAGAGCAGATGTAGACTTTGGAGTCCTGCTGAGGTGAATCATCTCTTCAGAGCTTGAGTTTGCTAGCAACAAAAAGAAAGGAAACAGCTGGAGAAAGCTGAGAGAGGCTTTTGGGGGTAGGCTTCCTATAGATTATTCTCCTAATTGCTGCAGCAGAGCAGATGAGAAGAAAGGCAGAGCCAGGGGGTAGTTATTTTTCTGAAAAACAGGTCCTTTCAGTTAGCTGATTGCTGGCCTTCTGACTACTGTGTTGTTAGGATTGAAGCTTTGCTGCTGAATTTTATCATTTAACACACAGAAAAACATTAATTCTTCATAGCAATCCTTCCTCATAACACTGCACTTTCTCAAGGTTTGAGGTATTCTAATTGCTGTGAGGTAAGAAAAAAAAAAAAGAAGAAAATCCAAACCCAAGGCCGTAGGAGACTTGTTAAAGATTTATCAGCTTCTGTCTCTCTCGGTGTGATTTGGCAGCAGTATTTTTGTCAAATGGGCCAGAGAGCCCTCATTTTGACTAGTTTGTGCTTGGTGCCCATAACTCCCCAAAGGAAGGAGGATTATTAAATGTGGCTTGTTATCCCAGAACTCCTAGGAAATACTAAAAAGCAGAGGCTGCCTGGCTGTAGTTGTGCTTGTTGCACATAACAGCACGTAAGGGGAGTTCCCCAGCATGACACTGGTGTGATTTATTGCTGTTGCATTGGTGTCTGATACAAGGGGTTTGGCTCCAGGTTCAGTTCCATTTTGTGGATTCCTGCTTCCTCAGTTTTAAGGTTCTCCATAGAATCAGCTCCCTCAATTCCAACCGGATTTCCTCTGGGGAAGTATTCTCTTGCCACATAGGGGAAAATACCTCCCAGTGAAGTCACGGGATGGCTTAGGCTGGAGGGGACCTTGGAGATCATCGAATCCAACCTCCCCACCATGGGCAGGGACACCTCTCAACTAGACCAGGTTGCTCAAGGCCTCGTCCAACCTGGCCTTGAGCACTTCCAGGGAGAGGCATCCACAACCCCTCTGGGCAATCTGTTCCAGAGTCTCACCACCCTTGGACTGAAGAACTTTTTCCTAAGACCCAATCTAAACCTATTTTCCCTCAGGTTAAAACCACTTCCCCTCGTCCTATTGCTGGACACTCTTGTGAACAGTCCCTCTCCAGCCTTCCTGTAGGAGCCCTTCAGGTATTGGAAGCTTTTAAGTTATAGTCTTAGTTATAAGGTCCCCCTGGAGTCTTCTCTTCTCCAGGCTGAACAGTCCCAGCTCCCTCAGCCTGTCCTCCTAGCAGAGTCATGAGGACATGGACACCTAACTGTATTTGACATGCTGTGCTAGTAATGAGTGTGTGTGGCAGTATTTCAGTGACACAGCATTCCATCGTGACCTCAGTGGTGGGCTGACCCTTTCCAGCTCTGCACAATTGCCCCCACTGACAGCGTGAAGCTGCCGAGTGCCGCAGCGGGGTTTAGCAGCCCAGCACCTCCCCACCACCTTGCCTGGGGGTCGTGATAGGAATCAAAGCAGATGTCCCTGCACAGAAATGCAACTGGGAGGAGAGGCCATTGCCTGTTTCCAGCTGCTGGCCAGGACCTGCTCCTGGGGAGCTGCCTAGCCCTTCCTCATCTGCTGGGGTTGTCCCAGCACTCTGGTGTTGGTCACGGCTGCGTGCACCCTTTGGGCACATTGTGTGTACCCGGGCACTGAGGTGCTGCCAGCTGGCAATTGCCAGAGAGGGAGAAACCCAAGTGCTTGCACAGAGTAAGTGTTTTGATTATGTTATTTTCATTTAACTTTAGAAAATGGGCACGCAGTTGGAATAAACACTAGTGACTGATGGCCGTGTTCTTCGGTACTGATGAACTAAGTCCGTGTGTTCTCTTAGCACTGGTTCAGTCTCTTTCCACTAATAAATCCAGCTTCCTCAAGAGGCACTTTAGTGGAGATGGAATGCAGTGTTCTGGAAATTGGTATTGCCCTCAGATGCAGCAAACGTTTAGGGCTACACCAAGAAAAGCCATTGTAAATCTGAGTGCAGTGTTGTGTGGGGTTTGTTTTTTTTTTCCTTTGATTTGTTGTTTTTTTTTCCTTTCTGTTTTTAAATCATGAGATGATGTAAATGACTTGATTTTCAGTGTAAGAGGCTACCTAAACTACTGCAACAAACGAGTAGCATTTGGGGAACTTCTTGAGTATTAGCTGCCTGCCTTTTTACCACTTACTGAACTTGTGATGTCACAATGTCCTGAAAAACACGATCGTTGGGTTTTTGCTGTGTTCTGGAAGAGGTGTTTCCCACATCCTGCCCTTACAGGAAACCCACCTGTAATCCTTTGTCTTCCCCGAGAAAAGATCCCCCTTTCCGTTAAAGCAGTTGTTGCAGTTGAAAATCACAGCCGGGGCGAGATCTGTCTGTGGCCTTGGTTTGGTGGTTATTTTCCAAGGCTGCTGTAGCCTCTTGCAGGGTTGAATTGCTGTTACACCCACGGAGCTGAAATTTGCCCGTGGGAGAGGTGGGGGGGTGCGCGGGGCCAGGAGCTGCGGCGTGGAGAAGCTGTGTTGCGTTGTACGTTGCTGTTGGGGAGCGGAGAGCTCTCTGCCCTCCGTCCTGGTCAGCGTGCGCCCGAGACTTGTTAGCACAGTTACGTGTTCAGAAAAGCAAACTGGTGTGTTTTCACCTTGAAGACGTTTTCCTTGCCTTCTGGCACCGCGATTTGGTACGCTGCCTGCCTTCTGAGCAGCGGGCCCTTTCTGTTCTGTGCCCCTCTCCACAGTCAGCCCGGGTGGAAACTCCACTGCAGAGGGCAGCTACGCTGAGCTGGGGGTGATTAGCTTTTCAGAGCCGAGTTCCTGCTGATGGCAAATTCTCGGGAGGCCTGAAACCCCGCGTAAGGCTTGCTTTGCATCTGTGCTCTGTTTAGTAAATGTCAGCTCGTTGGTAACTTCGGTGTGCCCACGGACACCCTGCTGCAGGCAAGGAATTGTTCTTATTTCCCCTGTGCCTCCCTGCTGTTTTCATTAGGTTTGTAATGTCATTTTCTTCAGCTAGATGATTAGTGTCTAACTGGCTTTATGTTAATACTTGAGTTCAATTCATTTAAAAACCTGATAAGAAACTGTATTTCACTTCTTAGAATTGTGGAGGTATTTAAGGAGCCTTTTTGTGCTCATAAGAGATTTAATAACTGTGTCCAGCTGGGAGATGTCTCTACCACATGTGCCCAAGTTAAACGGCAGCACTGTCGCATGTCAGGCCAGACCATGCTGAACAGGAACCACAGAAGTTGCTTTTGCTGTTTCAAAAGCAGAGAGGGGTCTGCTGATGTTAAGCAGAGTGACCTCTGCGTTTGCAGCCACGCTGCTCTTTGGCCAGTTTAGAAGCAAAATATCTCAGAGTACTTGGAAGCTGTTTGGCTGGGGCTGTGAGTGAAAAGAGGAGGTAGAAGAGAATTGCAGGTTGGTCTGTATATAGAACTCATTTTTCTGAGAAACAGTAAAAAAAAATCCATTTATTCATCTGCTAAGGCTTTTGAAACAGTGGAATGGAGGGAATACATAAATCTTCAAGATGGTTTGGTGGATGGTAGTGATCAGTGGTGATAGCTGCACTGCTCTGAGAAGCTCCCAATGTTTTGGGAGGTATGGGCTGTTCAGTCATGTCCTGTTTGCCTGAAAGCTCCGTTGAATATTAGCATTAGTTCTTAATAATTATCTTTGAGGTGATAAAAATACCTTGAGGTAGCTGGTAATTTTCATAGCAGCTTTAATTGCCTTCAGTGAACAAGAGAAGCTCCCAGAAAAGTGTGTGTGTGTGTGTGTCAGGAGAGTGGGGGTTGAATCTCACGGAGCTTTTCCCCCTCTAATCAGCACCCCACAGCAGAGATGCCTTTTGCTCGTTCAGTTGGCGTTTCTCAGGGCGAGATGAGACACTTGGGCTGTGGATTTGGAAGGTGCTGTCATGGGCCCCATCTGTCAGCAGCACCTCCTTGCCTGGGTTGAGGAATTTGGGGAGGGGTGTCACCTCCTGTGCCAACCTGTCTCGCGGGGATGATCGGGGTTTGTGGAAAATCTGTCTCTGGGGAACAGGACGTGCAGTGATACAAGGTTTTTTTCTTGCCTTTGTCCCTGTATTGGAGCCATTCTGGGTACAAATCCCTCTTCTCCTCCACTTTATGGCACGTTTGCTGTGTATCTTTGGGATTGCTTTGTACAAACAGTTTACCCAGTGCTAAGAGTCCTATATACACATCATTAATTTCTTCTAGTGTGGGATTTGCTCAATTCTTTATTTTCATATAATATCCAGTAAATATTCTAAGCGCTGTGGTTAAGATTATACTACAGAACGAATTTCTCAGTCTTTTCTACTGAAGTTGTTCTACTTATTAGGGAAAACTTTGTCTTTGAGAGAGAAGTGATGGAAAAGAGTGATTATAGCCGGTGGGGTAGAGGACTCCTGGGATGGCCAGAGAGAGACAGAGCGCGCCTGCATTCTAATTCCGTCTCTCCTGAATATTTATTTATGCAAAAAAGAACAGGTTCAGTAGGAGAAACAGAGCAAGGTCTCCCTCTCAAGTATTCCAGAGTTCATCTTTGAAGCGACGGCGGCTGAGGCAGCGCCGGTGAAAAGGGAGCGGTAAAGCGGAGCGAGCGCGGCGCTGGAGCGTGGCCGCGCTGCCCGCGGCTCGGGGCCCGCGCCTCCCAGCCCTCTGCCCAGCCATCGCTGCAGGCAGGGGGGGCAGGCTGGCAGAGCCAGGGGGGCTGCCAGCAGCAGTGGCACAAAACCACCAGCTGGGCTTGCGAGGCTCCTGAGCTGCTGCTGAGGCTGGCCTGGGGGGTGAGATGAGGGGAAGGGGGGAGCAAGGAGAGGGGAAGGGAGCCCGGTGCTGCTCTGCTCAACCCTGCTGAGGTGGGGCAGGGCAGGGCAGTGGCCCTGCTTGTGATGTCTCCCCGAAACATTCTTCTCTCTGTGCTGAAAGAGTGAAGGAGGGAGAGCTGCCCTGGGGTAGTATCTTCACGAGGCTTTGGCTTGCACCTGCAGACCTAGATCTGCAGCCTTCTGGCGTTTTCATAGGCACACGGTTAAAAGATGCCTCTGGACAAAACATTGTTTCAGCATGATAACAATTCAGATGCAATAGCAACAAGAATTGAACACAAACAGCTTTATTTCATCTGCAGTCATTCATTTGTATCGAATTAGAAACCATTTGGCAAACCAAAATAACCCTGTTCAGCATCTGCCCTCTGCTCAGAGGTTTCGTTCTTCAAGGAAGAAGATTCACCGGAGTGGTTCTTTTGATGTCTTTGGTTCTCTCGGAGAGCTGTTTGTCTGCAGGAAGCCCCGTGGGCAGAGCTGCAGGGGCCTGTGTGCTCTGGTGTGCCTGCTGTAAATGTGCTGCCTCACAGAGGGGTGGGCAACGTCTGCTCGAGCACGCTGCATATGCATCTGTGCCTGTGCTGAGGCAGAAATACGGCAGCCTAGAGGTAAAACAGAAAGTTGTTTGTTTTTTTTTAATCCCAAACCCGATTTAAAAGAGCCTGTAAAGTATTCTCAGTGCATCCAAACCCTTAAATCTGTCTCATTTAGCTCCAGCCCCCAGTGGGGGAATCGGCACCGATTTTTATCATCTGTTTATGTAAGCTTTTGTTACTGAAAAGTTAGATTTATGCAGCGTAGTTAAGCCAGATTTACAGAACCCCGATAACTCTGGGAGAATGACCCAGGGAATATAAAGAAACTTCAGCTGAGGAAATATTTTCTTCTGGTGTCTGGAGGAGTTTTCCACCAGACGCTTGAACCCTCGCGCTGGTGAGAGTTACAGCAGCGTGTCTCTGGCTGTAGAGTTAAGGAGGTCGCTCGAGTGCGCTTTAAATTCTGTGTCTGTAATTGGCTGCAAGTTGTCTGCAAACATCCAGGTTAAGGCTTCCACACCAGAGCTGGGTCTGCGGTGCCAGGAGCTGGCATTGCTCGTGCCCCCCCCCTTGGTGCCCTGCTTGCAGGGGAGGTGGCAGAGCCCTGCGACACTGCAGCTCCGATTGCAGAAGGGCGGGTTGGGTTTGAGAGTAGTCGTTCTCATCTCCGGATGCTAAATACTTGTGTTGCTTTATGTGATCAAGGAACTTGGTCTCATTTCCTCCTTGGCGAGGGAGGAAAAGGTCCTTGCCTGAATTTCTGGTCTATGTAAAACAGGAGCTCACTTGGCATCAGCAGGGCTGAATTCCATCATCTCCCCTTCTCCTCCCAGCACCCGAAGCTGTGGGGATTCAGCGTGACGGGTCCCATTTGTGAGGTGAAAATCAATTAATTCTCTTTCTTGTCTCAAGTGTGGGTGAAGGTGTGAACACTTCTGAACATCCTCAACAAGAGCTCCTTAGTGCTGTAGTCTGGTGTAACTGGAGTTCATTTTCACTGTTGCCCTGGCAGGCCCTGGAGGGCATGCCTGGGGGGGGGGTATGGGCAAGTGCCATTGGCTTTGGGCTAAATTCACTTTATCTGGGCTTGTGCTGCGTGTCTGGAAGTGTCAGTGCTACTTAAGGATCAGGGCTGGTGAAAGCTGATTATTTAATAAGATCTGTTGGGAATGGGGCTTCCTCCTTCCTTTCTCTTGTGGCCCAGAGAGGTGACAGGTATTCCCTTGTGACACCCAGCTCTGGAAACTCTCTGCGCAGGGGATGCATCGGGGAAATAAAAGAGAGGATCATAGCCTGAGCAGAAAGGGTGAAGGTTTTGGTACTTCCTGACTCCTGTTTGAGAAAGCAGCCGAGATGTTTGCAGGAATCAGGTGTTAATGGATTTAACTTCCTCCATCCACAGCAGAGTTTGGCAGCTCAGGCTGAGAGGAATACGGACGTGGGTTTCTGAGCCCTGGAAAATATTCTTACGTAGGATACAATTCCAAGGAAGTAGCTTTTTGTTTATTTTCTCCCTCTGTGAGTTTTGATGTTCATCTTTATGCTTGGATCTGGATGGCATTTCACGGGGTGGGGAAGCTGGGTTGCTGTGCTGGCACGAGGGGGCTCTGGCCTGGGCCCAGCCTGCTGCATCTGCCCTGCTCCCCGGGCTCCTCTGCACTCTCTGGCTGCTTGCTCTCTGTCCTGTTTGCATCTAGCTGCTGTTTCTCACTTCTTTCAGAGCTTGGAATGGCTTTTCCACTCCGTGCACTAAATCATTGTATTGATTCTCCTTAAATCCAGCCTTAGGTATACTGGTATTATTTTGATGAGTACAATAAAGGAACCAGAGAGACCAAACCCTTTTTTTCAAAGCCTGTCTACCCTGATCTCAATGGATTTTCAGGCCTGAAGTGTTGTGTGCATGATAAGTCTGCATTAAATTCTCACATATCATGCAATTGCCTCTTTAGGCAAGCATCATATACTTTTATTTATTGTCTGAATAAAAAGGGAAGTTACTTTGAGAGATGGTCTCTTTCCAGGGTAAAAATTATTTAGGATTGGTAGAGCACAGCATGCTGTGGAGGAACTGTGCTGGATGTGTTCAAGCCAGCTTTGAACTGAACAGGGTCAATTAGTAAACTGTCTCAAAAAACCTGAAATTTTTTGAATAACAACAACAATAAAAATAAATCTGTGTAGAAGGATTATAATCTTGAGACAGTGACAAAAGCTGTTGCCACAGTATACTGATAATGTTTGTGAAAGGCTAAAGGAGACAAGAAAATGAGAAATGAGGCTGTTATTATGGGTACATTGGTTGGGTTTGCAACTGAAAAGGCTAAAGATTTTAAAGGTTAGAGACCTCGGACACCAAAGGCCAGCCTAAGTAAAAACTGAAGTGAAAGAGACCCTTCAAAAGTGAACATTATAGCAAAAGAACAACAATTTACAGAACGTACGCTCTGATTAATTTAAATGTAAACCCACAAGGAAAGCTGAAAAGATTCTGAGTATCTCAGTGTCATAATTCAAACAAACAAGCACTCTGGAAGGCAGCCTTTCAGAGCCTGGCACTCATCCTGCTTTTGCAGCTAATAGATAATCAATAGTAAAGTAATAAACAATAACACAAGTCACATTCAAGGCGAGTAACGCGCTAGTAGGCGAGTTAAATGTGTTGTTTGCCTTGGCACACAGCACAGGAAAGCTCAGGGAGGGTCTCTGTCAGCTCCTTGTCTTGTGGCAGTGGTCTGAGGAGCTGTCACAAACTGACGTGTCAGTAGATGGTCAAAACAATCCATAAAGTAACAAACTGACAGCAACAGACGGCCAAGTTCGTGGTGAGAAAGGGCCTTAAATATGGACTGTGAGCTGTGGAGTAACCTGCCATTTAAATCAGCCTCAGTTCTGGGGACAAAAGGGACGTTCTTGATGTGCAAGAGTAGGAGAGGTGGTGTGGGGAGTGACAGCTGAGCAAGTGTAGCTTCTGGGCCGGCACACTAATAGATAATAAAGATGATTAGACACACGCATAAATCTGAGCTGGTAGGAAAATATAACTTCTGAAGGGAGTCACGCCTGACAAATCAATCAGATCTGTCTGAAGGAGCTAATGGATATTTGCATAGGAGTGGTCTAGTCAATACAGTGTACACTGATGTGTTCAGGGCACTTGCAGCAAGGTCCTCTGGGGGGGAAAAAGGCTATTTTTTTTTATTGTGTAAAATGGATGTGGAACTTGCATATAGGAAACAAGGTAAGAAAAAAGGTCTTTTTATTTGAATTGAGGGAGATTTCCATTAGTCATTAATTATTGGATTTCTACTGGCCTTTGTAGCAGGTGAGGGAAAGGGAAGACGAGTGAAGTGCTGAAGTGTGACCGTACATTGTGCTCCTGTAGCGCAGGCCTTTCAGGAATGAGTGTGCAGCACATCATGCAAAACAGCCACTCCTTACAGAAATTATTAGGCAGTGGATTTAAAACAATCCAAAGGCTGCAGCCTTCCTCCTCACAGCACGTCATCACATTGGGGAGCTCATCAGCCCAGGGTGTTGCAGAGATCTGAACTACAACTGTACTCTAAGAGATTTCACAGCTTGGTGGTGTGGGGTTTTTTTGGTTGGGGTTTTTGTGTTTTGGAGGCTGAGTCCACTAGTGAGTGTTAAACAAAACCATCTGGGTGAGGTCTCTGGCTCGGGAGCTGCCCAGCCTGGGGGTTGTGCCATCTTTGTCACAAAAATGTCCAGGCAGCTGTTGTGAGGCAAGGTGCTCTGCTTCCTTGGCCTTGCCCCTTACCTGCTGGGTCAGTCTTCAGGGGTTCATTTGAAGTCCTCATAATGATACTTCAAAAAAACAGCTTTGGGCAAGATGAGGTTAATTTTGAAGCGTATTTTCTTCCGGAATGAGTTGGCAACTTCAAGCTATTTTTAAATGATTTTTGTCTTTGTGTGCAGAGGGCAGGGTAAACTGCTTCCCACCATCTGCAGGGAATGAGCATCTCTGGGTTCCTTGTGTGAACGCTCGTGTCCTGCACCCAGCAGATGTGTTTATTTGTGCTACAGACAGCTCTGATCAGCGCTTACTGCGGTGGCACTGACCTACAGGTACAGCTCTAGAAAGATTTTTCTTATTTCGGAAAGGATTTGAAGCAACCAAACCACTCTGAGTATTTTTCACCTGTGCTTCAAGAATCAGAAAATGAGAGGTTTGCCTCCCTTGGAAGAAACGGTGCCCTTTGCATTAGCACGTCACAGCTTCTCCTTGGTCCTTCCACCTTTCCCCTTCACCTCGAAGAGCCACGTGACACGTCGTGCTCAGCCCCTGGCTCGCTGCCGGAGGGCAGGCAGCGGAGTGGCTGTGCCCTGGTTCTGCCGAGTGCCTCCTTTGCCAGCTCGTACACAGGGAAGGGTGGTGGTGCCACGCCAGCGGTGACGGGTGCCGTGTGTCCCTGGGCTGACGTGCCGCACCTGCCTCCTGGCTGCTTGTCGAGAGCAGCACGTGCGCTTGGGCTGCACCTGGGATCTGAGCACTGAACCTTCTTCTCCAGTCCCTCCAAAACTCTGCGCGGAAAGGGATGGTTTTTATTTCACTGGTGCTGTGCTGATGGGCTGTAAGAGTAGCAGAGCTGGGCGGCAAGCACGGCAAGTGGCCCAAAACAGCAGCGGAGGCCTCGTTACAGCTCCTTAGACTGGTTTGCTGGCACTGCTGACTGGACCTGCCACTGGAAATGGGGATGGTGGGGACGAGCTGTCTCAGGTCTGAAAAATGTATTCTTAGCTTTCCACTTGGAATAAAAAGCCCAGTTTGACTCTAGTGGGTTAAACGTTTTCTGAGGCAGTAATTAAGAGCCGTGTTGAGGGAAGGATTGTGCTGCTGTTAGATGCAGATCTCTGGGTCAGTTCAGTTTGGCCACCTTGGGTTTCAGCTGTGGGAATTCATCAGTCACGTGGAGGGGGATTTCTGGGATACACAACTCATCCCTTCACACGTCTGGTGGTAGGTGCTGCTTTAGGTGTTGAAAAAAGAGCGAGACAGAAAAATATTCAAGGGGAGAAACAACAGTTGCTATGTTTTAACAAGTGAAGGATTTTTCCTTGGACTTTACGAAGCAGAGCTGTTAATTCCCTCTTTGTGACAGGTCTCCTGAACCCCCCAGGCTGCTCTCAGGGGCTTAGTCCTTTGCTCCAGGTCACTAACAGTAACACCGTGTTCCACTGATGTCTTGATGCTGTGTTGGGAAAGCCATGTCTCCCCTGTGCCCATCTCCTCCTTCACCTACAAGTTAAGAGCTGAGGAAGTGGACACCCCATCTGACAAGTGTGAGTGAGCTCAGTGCTTCATTTCATTGACACGGGATATGTTAGAGTGGAGCACTGACACCCAGTGCAGGCAGAGGAGCTAGGGGTGCTGCTGGCTTTTCTCATGGCAAAAAAGCAATAAATTAAATAAACACTGTCTATGGGAGGGTGATGCAATTACTGCTTCACCTTGGGGCTGGCGAGGCAAAGGGTACCTGGGGGGTATGAAAACCACCACAGTTTCCTTTAAGTAACTCTTGCCCAACTAATAAAACGTGTCTAAGGTTTATCCTTAAACATTTAAAACTCCTCCCAGAGGAAGACTTCACTTTAATTGTCGAGGGTTAGAGGCTGGGCCAGCCATGGAAGTGTTTTCTGTCTGTGTTTGTCCTTGGGTTTGCAGTGCAGAAAGGTCTTGATTATCAGTGGTGTCTGTTGGTCCTTCTGTTGTCCTTACGTAGTTCTCTTTTCCTACTTTTCACTACTAAAGGATGCTTTGGTCTGGAGTTTAAAAGAATAAATAATCTGTTAGCATTCTCTCTTGACCACTTCAGCTACTGAATTCTAGTTCAGATTTACAGTTGCTGGTTTATTTCTAGTAACTGTGATAACTTTATAGCTACAGCTCTGGTTTATTGCTGTAACTTATTTCTGTGTCCTGTCTTTTTCACATTTAAAAAAAATGAGAAAATGGAGAGGGTTAATTTTTTTAGGTGAAGGCACCAGTCCAGTCTTTGAAAGTTACTCAGTCTAGTGGTTTAGCAGGGGAAAAAACCCTGGCAAGAGGGAGAATCTGCTGTGTTGAGTTCTGTGTAATAGAACTGCATTGTGCTGGGGAAGGTGTCCAGTTTCAATAACAAATTCTGCAGGAAATCCTCAGGAGAGCAGGGGGTCCCTCTGTCACTCCCTCATTGCTTGCCAAGCTCATCTCAGTGGCCCTCCCTTGTGCTCAGCTGGCCCCCTCTCCGCACAGGCAGGGGAGATAAGCTGGACACCAAGGGTTTCCTTCCCAAAGATGTGTTGGCACATAGCTGAAATGGGAGTACCTTCAGAGACTGATGGTCTGAACCTGCAAGTAAGTACCTGACCTTGAAGGAGGATTCCTAATCATGCACTTGTGGAATTTTTTTTTCAGTGTTCAGACCCACTTTATTATTTTTTTTATAAGAATAAAAGAAAAGTTGATCGTTCATCTTGTAATATTTTCCGGTTTGATGCACACCTGCTCTGAAGCAGTATAGCTGTGTACATACGTATAATTAAATTTGAAATTAGGGAGACTTGGTGTCGAGTCAAGGAGACTTAAGCAGTTTCAAACCAAAGGAAGTGTTCTCCTGAGTGACGCGAGTTGTATACAATCAGTGTGGGTGAGCTGTCACATTTTCTCTCCTAAGTCCTTATTAAAATCGTCTCCCTTGCTTAGTGCTGAATTAGAATATTACTGCTTCATGGCAACGTGCCTGCAATTCAGTCTAAGCAAATGAAAAAGCTGGTGGTATATGCTGAAAGTTTGATATTAACCCATGTGACTGAATTTAATTGTAGAATATTCTTTTTTTCTCTCTTGTGCTGTAAGAGGCTGATATTTTACCTGATTTCAGACTTCCCCTCCCAACGAGAGGTGAGATTTACCTAGCACAGTGTGGAACAGCTTCTGGTAAGGTGGAAGAAGTCATTAGCTGTCTCCTGCTGAGACCTGGGGTTGAGGAAACTAAATGATAAGCCACTGAAGTTTACCGTGACAAAGGGGTCAATTATTGTTTATTACTTCACCCTCTTCCTGCTTGGAGCTGTCAGGCTTGTTAGTTGAGCATGTTACGTGACCTTTTGTGGTGGTTGGGGACGGGGCAGGCCTTGAACTGAGAGAAGGAACTTGTTAGAACCCTTCAGTATCCCCCAAGATCCTCATTGTGCAGATTGACAGGCAAGCTGTGCACCCCTGTTTGCTGAACCCTCTGGTTACCGTGCCCGCTGCAAGGAGGCAGAACCAAAACCTTGCCTTTGCTGCTTTATCTTGGGGAGTTATGGGATGTTTTTCTATTATTTTTAATTTTTTTGTCTTTATTTTTTTTTTTATTTCCTTGCAGCAACTGCACAATCCTTAGCAGGAATATCTTGCAGGCAATTTTAGACTGAGTAATAAGAAACACCGAGTACTTTTGGGTCTCTGAAAGGATGTGCCTGAGCAAATGTGATGTGGGAGCCGAGGAAGTGGAGCAGTATTCAGTTGTGAGGATGAGATCCTCCTACAATTAATGGCTCTTTATTGGTTTTCCCAAGCCCTGTCTGGCTATGAATGTTTCAGGGCTTTGGGGAATATTTCATAAGGGTAGTTTCTGCAGCCATTAGTAGGTTAAACATGTCTTTGTCCAACGCAACAGGAGTAGTTAGATAGAAAAGGGTGTTTAAAACAGGAACTCATGACAAGTTTTCAGCTAAGGAGGAGGATTTTTATTCACAGGTACTTGGAAGCTTGTCGATATTAAATAGACTATCTTGGCAGTTTTGAAACCTTAATGTTATTTTTTTCTTGTCTTCTGGAAGGCTGTGAGATGGGTGGGAGCCTGCCTCTCCTGCCAGGCCACTTTGTGACAAGCAGGAGGTATGCAGCTGCAGGGTTTCAGGTGCTTCATCTGTTTATTTTCCAGCTGACCTCTGGCCCAGGAGGAGGTACAGGATGTTACAGCTGGTTTTCAAAAAAGGAAAAGATGGAGAAGGTGGTGGCTGCTTGTCCTCCTGGGTACAGCATCATGTGCTGCAGCGTGGGGCTCTGGCTCTCTCAAGGTTGAGAGAGGAAATAAGAATAACTGAAACAATTTTCAGAATCTAAGTGATAGAAGGACGTAGAAATGCAGGCTCTGTTGATCCCCTGGTTATCTCAAGGCCAGGCTTGCAGTCGGGAATTGTTCTGCTGTCACTCACTGGGTTAATAATCTGTATTTCAGCGAAGGGTTCCTCACTCCTCTGATAGCAGAATTCAGGTATTTATCTGAACAGAGCCTCTCTGTTTGTTCTCATGAGGCTTTGGAGGGGCCTGTGCAAGTCCAGAAGTCCCAGTCTGCAGCGATGCCCTTCTTGCTTGGGGCTGGGAAGAGGTGCAAAGGGGGATGCATCTAAGAGAACGTGAGACTAAATTCGGGAGCCTGTTTCCTCTTGTACTTTTGTTTCCAATAGTTGCCAAGTACAGATACACCTGGAATTGAAAACCTAATTTTGAATTTGTATTAAATTCAGCTCTGTGTACTAGGAGAGCAGAAATGCTGTTGGTCTTTCATACGTTAAAGAAAGATCTATGCACATCAAGTTAGAAAAAAGCATCATTTTGTGTTGTATTAGCACTTTTTATTCGATTGGAGAACACTGCCTTGTATTCACAAGGTGTTTGGCCAAGGCTTTGTGCCTTGTACAGTAAAATACTGTAACAAGGAAATTTTAACCCCTTCATATGTTTTCATAAACTAAATCATTGACTTCTTTAAATGTAACCTTAATATGCACCATATATAATTATTATGCCTTATAAGCATTTTTTAACAAGCCATATTTCTGAGCAGTCACTAAAAAGCAGTCATCAGTAATAAAAACGAGGGCATTAGCACTCAGGCCACAGTAGAAGCATCATTAAACTGGAAGTTGTAAGGTACGCTACTTTAAATTTGCCTCATTCCGTGTGCAATTAGGGAGTAAACAATAAAATGACAGTTTTGTGATGCTTCATTTTGCTTTCATCTGGATGGCTACATGAGCTGTGGGTTTGGCACTGACAGAAACCAGCAGGAAAAATGTGTTAGTGCCAGAGCTGTTCTAGCAGGAATAAATACTAAAAGTATCTTGCTCTTCCTAGCTGCTAATCCTCTTCAGTAGTTGTTTGCCATACTAATGTCAGTGTGCTGTGTCATTATCACTTGAATATTAGGTATTAAGTAGACCAACTTATTAGCTTGCAGAGCTTGCTGGAAAGAACTGACCTGTCGTCTGACTGGTGGGAGAGCTAGAAAGGGCCAGTTTGGGCGACAGCAGGTGAGATCCCACAAAGTCTTGACCATCCTTCTGTGCAGCAGGATGTGCTGAGGCTTTGTTCCCCTGGAATGCAGTCATTCCAGACGTTCCAGCACAGATCCCCAGGCTGAGTGGAGAGCTCCATCTCTGTGCATGCAGAGTGATGATGGGTGAACTCCACTTCCAAGGTGTCCAGCATCTGGGGTGCAGACATCTCACTGCTTCACCTGCTTTGTGCCTGGAGATAGCTGAGATACCTGCTCTGCCACGTCCAAACGGAGCTTTTCGTCGGGCACGTGGCTCTGACCTGTCCTTTGAAAAGAACTTATTTTAGCTGGAGCTGTCTGGGGGCTCTTCCCTCTTCTGGGAGCCTGCTTTGCTGGTAGCTGTGTTATTTAAGGTTCAGGGCACAAATCCTAGACCTCTAGAAAATCTTGTGTCTGGTCCACAGGTTGTGGTTTGTCTAGGTGAATACCTGCAGTAAGGGTTCATCACAGGCTTGGAAGCTGGATTTTCTGAACTGATTCTAATGAAAAATAAGCTTCTGGTCACATGTTACTTAACGAGCCTCATTGGCTGGGGTATTTGGGAGGCTTGAGGCCAAAGGGCGAGTGCCTGATCAACAGGAAAAGTCTTTATTTTTTACAGGTGTTCAATAAGTGCAGGAAAGAAAAATCTGAATGTGTTTGTTTTGCACATACTGTGTTACTGGGATTTGCATTGGTTGAGGTGCAGCTTGAAAAGCACGGGGATAACTGGGACATCGACCAAGTGTTTCCAGGAGAAACCCACTGGGGAGAGGATACATTCCTTCAGCTTCACCAGGAAACCCGGAGCTGTGGCGATTGATGAAAGCATGGCGTGAAATGAGATTGGGTCTCAACATGGCATTGTTAGTTAAGCAGTCCTTACTGAAATTTTGCAGCTAAGTCAGAGTTTTCCTAAATACTGAAGAGGAACCCTGTGGATCACATCTAATACCCTTCTGCCAGTCGACAGGCAAAACAAACCTTGCAGCACTTAGTGTCTCTTGCATCAAACGTTGCCTCAACAGCAGGGTGAGCGCATCAGCCTCTAGCTCCTCCCTGCCCAGACTGCCTCGCACAGTGTGCCTGGGGCTTGTGTGGTTTGGGGTGACTGTCTCTGCAGGTGCTCTCCTGTGCTGCAGGCTGGGGGACCTGAGGAGATGGTATGAACTGGTGCTGTGGTTGGGGACTGAAAGCAAATGGTGCTGTGTGAATTGGAACCGCAGAAAGGAATTGGAAGTGGAGGACAAATGATTGCCAAAGGTAAAATGGGGTCCTAAGATGGTTAGTGCTGCTGATAGAAAGGGCCAGGGGAAGATTGCATGGTTGGGAACACGTGAGAAATGTTCTCTGGATAATTAAAAGGATGACCTAAGTACATTATTTTGAAGTGATGAAGAAACATGGGCGATTTCTTTGCAGATAACAAAGTAAATTTATTTTTTGCAGCTAGTCATGTTTCCGGGAGATTTTTATCTAGTAATTGTGTTTGTCTGCAGTATACAGAGTGATGGCAACCTGATCCTGCTTAGTGTGTGATGTCTGTCAGGATCACCGTGTTAGGAGGTGTGACTGACACGCTGACTTTTCAGGTACTACCTTTGGGACTCCCAGCACCCCAAAACAAGGAAATCAGAGAGGTCAAACATGGACAAGTTTGCAAACACAGCATCTGTGCCACTTTTGGAGTATCAAGCAGCTGTGCAGTGAGGATGCTGTATTTTTCTGTAGCTTGCATAGGTATCCAGATGTATCTAAATCTTCACAAGCTAATATATCAAGCCTTCTTTGTCACCCCTAAATAGAGAATGGGGATAGTGAAGAAGGAGCAGTTAAAGCAGAGACAAAAATACCTACGTGTCGCAAAAAGAGTTCAATAATTTTGTTTCTTTGCTGAAGGGAAGAAAAGCAAAACAAAAAGGGATATAAGCTCAGGTACTAACTTTAAATTAGCTTAACTTGCTGATGCCTTAAGACTGGGGATTAGTGAATTTAATTATGGGAGCCAGGAAGCACATTAAGATAACGTTGGGCCTTAAACTAAAGCCCACAAAGCAATGCAATTAAAGTTGGTGGCTGGTGTTCCATCTTTGTAATGGCCTTTTCTTGCTGCACTGCAGCACTGGAGGCCCTTCCGGCTCCACTCGCCTCTTCATGTGTGCTTTAGAGTATGGTCTTTTTAATATCTATTTTATTGTAGTGAGTGAGTGACCTTTCCGAGTTTCTCACGGCGTAGGGAATGGTCTGCCTGCTTGTCACATGGACTAACATCCCTTCTCCCCAGTCATAACACGGGTGGTGTGGACAGCCAGGCCTGGGCAGCCCACCCTTCTGCTTCTCACTCTTCCAGTCCAAGGCAGGTTGTTACTAGTCTTAATTCTGATGCAGTGTGTGAGAAGAATGTGATATTTTTTATTTTTATTTTTTTTGTTCCTGCTCTGCTTTGACCTTCCTGTTCAACCAGGTCTCCTATTCATTACTGGGGTTTGTATCTGGACTTGCTGTTTGCTACTTATTTTTTGAGAGACACTCGAGATTCAACCCTTTTCTGACCACTTTTATGGAGGGTCCTAATTTTGAGCTTGTTTGCTGACAAATTATGCATTCTTGACCTTTCTCTTGCCTATGCAGAATGATGATTATTTTTCTTTCACTTGCTGGTGTGGAAGTCACACACCTATTACCATACATTTTTTAACTTAAAAATGGTACTTTTTTTCTGGTAGAACGTAAGATTGCTTTGCAAGAGGAAGCTGATTTCATTGCCTTGGGTTGTGTCATCCTTTCCTGGGTTTGCTGTTACTTAGGGGGAGTTTCTTGGTATTTACTGTTTGTCTTTATCTGATGAAAATGCAATAATCTGTAAAAACAGAGTGCACTTTAGAAGCACTGTTCTCTCCTGCTTCAAACCAAAAGAGCTGGGACTGTTCCATCTGTGAGTCTGGAGAGGTTTTGAGAAAAAGAAAGGGTTTGACTCCCCTTGAAAGGCTTAAATCAAGGTGCTTGAGTGTCAAGAGAAATCTATGACTGCATTTATCAATAAGATAAACACACTGAGCAAAAAAGGATGTACAGCCTTGAGAGTGCTGGCACCACAGTGAGGAAAGGAGCAAATCTCAGGACTTCTTGTGTTTATCTGCAGTATTAGTCCTTAAGCACTTCCATGAAGCTTTCACATTTCCCATGGTTCCACAAGAAGAGACAAAAGAAACCACTGTTGGAATTGCAGCCATGATAATGCTGGGTAGATGGCTGGACTTGATGATCTTGGAGGTCTTTTCCAACCTTAATGATTGTATCATTCTGGTAACAATTTGAACATTTGTGTTTGAATCTTATGGTCCAAAATACATCTTGAGGGGGGGGCGGGGAAAAAGCACATAACTGCTGTTCACAGTAATTAGTACATTGTGGTCATCTGAATTTCTATGGAGAAGAAGCATGTAGAACTAAGTTACATCAGTAGTAAATCAGCAGTATCATATGAAGATAACTCTTGAGTTCATTTTTAAAAATTCAGGGAAGAAAAGACTGCAAATAATCCTGCTTCTTTCTGCAAACCTTGTCTGGTTTTGTGGTTGTATTTTATTAATTTAGCAGTCCTCTTACCTTGGAGTAGTCTCAGCTTTATATCAGTTTATATACTCCTTGTATTATGGATGACTGGAAGACAATTCTGCTGTTTTTCTACTGAACCATTAGCAAAGAAACCATCAGGATTTCATGGTGCTGCTGAGTCCAGTATCCAGCTGGTAGACCAGTTACTGACAAATCTCTTGCTGTCTTTGTTCCAGTGATTTATCTCTGTTGGTTTGAATCATTAACGCTGACCCTGTTTTTCACAAAGTAAAAATAATTGTTTGAAACCTGTACATAAGTGGTTTTTTTCTCCCATCTTCCATATGCCTTCTAAAAGCATGACTTAGAAAGAGGACAAGCCCCCCCTCTGGCATCTCCTCCGAGTTCAGCGGTGTTCTCCAAACCCAGAGCAGCATTTCCTGCCTCCTGTGACAGCAGCACTGTACCCCAGATACCCAGCAGGAAATGCAAACTGCCTGCCTGCGTTCGGCAAGTGTGAGATTGAGAGTTTGGGCTAACAGCATTTTGGATTGCCTTGGGAATTGCAGAGATTTTTACCTATAATATGTACTGCTTCTCAGCTCTGTGGCTCGCACAGCAGTGTCTGAACAGCTGGCTGTAGCAAGGTGTCGGGACACCCTCAGAGGGAACCAATTTGCCTGTTCCTTAATGAAGTAAACTGACATATGGCATTTGGAGGCCTCGAAGTTGTACAAACCTTCTGCTTGAGTTGTGACATTGGAAATTGGAGTGAAGAAACGTGGGACACTCCCACCTTCTGGTAACATGGGAGATGTTACAGTAGCGTGACGTGCGACTTCTGGGATGTCACAGAGCCTCACAGATAGCTGCAGAGACACCCTCGGTCTCTTCACTCTTCCAGAGACACGTTGTTTTCCAGCCTCCTTTCCACACATTGTTTGCTAAAGCCTTTTTATTTTCTGCTTAGCATCCATCTGTTCTTCAATCGGTCCATTTTAAAGAGCTCCTTATTCTCATGACCATTTTATTCCCTTTTTGGTTGGTCTCTGAAGGACCTGATGGTCGCTGCATGGTGTGCAAGCTTATTCTCCTGGTACGCACGTTCATTCTCTGCTTCCACCCCGGATCTCAGGGTAATGCTCTCAGATTTCATTTCATTTTGTTCCAGATGATTTAAAAGTGTAGAGTAAGCTTAGTAGCTCAAGTCGTTGTGACAAAAAGGCTCGGGTCATTCCCAAACCTAATTAGTCAGCCTGGCAGGAGGTGTGGTGTAGAGAAGGGATCATCCCATGCTGGGCCAAATGGCTTTCGTTCTTCCCAGAAGCGCTGCTGAGCTTCCCTCTCGGGATTAAACAGAGACAGGAGGCTCCTGTGTTTCCAGCGGGGTTTGTGGAGGCTGCAGTTCAGGGACTGTCTGGTTTGGGAACGAGCAGGGACTTACTGCAGTGTTGGTCAGAACCCAGGAAAAGGAACTTCTGAAAATGCTGTGTGCAGCGTCTCGCCTCCCAAAGGAGTTTTACTCCCTCGCTAAAGAAAGACAACACAGTTAGAAATAAAAATCAAGTGAAAGCATAATAGTGTATGCCTTACATTGCCTGTCCTTAACACTGCAATGGAGCGAGTGGCTAATGGAGCAGCTTTGGCTGCTTGCAGGCACCAGCTCTCCTGCAGCCCAGTCGCTCCTGCCCTTCCTCACGGGTATGTTCCCATCCTCGTGTCAGGGTTCCTGAGGGCATCTCTCTGAGCCTCGAGTGTTGCAGTTTTTCTCAGTGTTGAGCTGAGTTGTCTCGTTTGGACACTGTAGGCATTCCCTTGTCGCTGCCGCGGTGGCTGGTTCAGGGGGTTATTTTTAGCTGTACATCTTGGAAGTCTGTTGGTGAGAAGCCTGGAAACCCAAGTCTGGTTTAATGTCACCCAATCCAGAGAACATGGCAAACCACTGGAGATTCTTCTTCAGCACTTTGCCCGTTCCTTCTGAAGCAGGCCTTGTGGATCGTTCTGTAAATAGCAATTCTCATCAATAACAGGAGTTTGCTTCCTGACTGTACAAGGACATAGGTTTTACATGTTCACACTAAGCAGGTTCTCTGGAAAACCCTGAAATGCCCAAGCTACTGTTCACAGTACTGGCACTTGGAGAAGGGGAACAGCTACTGCAGTTTTGTTCTTTACAGCACTCTCTGCACAGCCTTCTCTGTAACCGAGAAAAGCTCAACCACTTCTCTTCATCCTTAGCAATGCTTTGTCCTGATACTTATTTGGGATGTCACACGTTGTCCTCAGTCTCCGATGACTTTCAAATGTGGAAAGTTCTGTGTGAAGTGATTAAAGGAAGGGGTGGTTAGAGATAGAAAAAAGGTGACGTTTTTAACAAGAGCTTTTTTTAATCTGCCTCAAGCTCAGATAGTAAAACTTGCCACTAAAGGAGAAAAAAAACCACTCACTAATCAATAAATTACTTGTTTCTCTATCACTTCTCTGTGGGTGAGGTGAGTTGCCCAGCTCTTTCCTGCACTGAGACCGTTGACCTAATGACTCTTGGACCTTTCTGTGGGCTTGTTTTTAAAATAACCATGGGATAAGCCGCTTGTCTTCGGAGGCCATAAACTGCTGGAGAGAGCAAGTGGCAGGGTGAGGTGAGGTGCTGGCAGTGGTGTATTGAGGTGAGAAAACCAAGCAATGGCTGTTGGGTATTATAAATAACTTCTGTATTTGACCTTCTGTGTACTGGGTTGTAAACCCATCAGGAGTGCAAGAGAGCAGTGGTGTCAGCGCTGGGACGGTGCGGTGCGCAGTGCGGTCCAGTCCAGCAGGCTGAAAGAGACCAAATGAGCCTGCTTGAAACACAGGACAGTCTGTACAGGTTTTGGAGTTGAAGGATTTCAATGCAACGTGTCACAGTTTTGTGATGGGCTTTTGAGCTGATACATCAAGTAAGGTGGCACTGCCTCGGCCATGTGTGCGCCAGCTGCGATGGAGTTGGGTCGCGGTACTTGGTTAGTGGTTTCACTTAGGAAAAATTCACTTAGCATTTAATACAATGTGTGTTGCTAGGTGTGTTTTGAGATTCACTATGACTAGCCAAAACCCTGTCAGGATCCTTTGTGATCAGCAATTGGTCCTGCATTACTCTTTTGTTTTCTCTTTCGTATTTGACTAATCTTGCTTATTAAAAAGCCAGTAAGATGTGACTGGTTTATGAAACCAGCTGCAGTAGCTCCTTGGCTCTATTCCGTGCTCCATCCAAACACATCTGCAATTTATTGTATAGCTATTAATGAGCCCTGTGTTAACAGTCCTCAATATTTTATTGGGGTGAGGTAGTAAATATGCTAGAAATACTCTTTATTCTGCAGGGGTTTTAAGTTCTGCCAAGTGTTTTTCAGCTGGGAAAGGTGAAAGTAGTAATGGCTGTCCCTTTTCCAGCAGGGCAGTGCCTCTATCATTTATCCATCATGTAGGTGCTGGGTTTGACCTTCTCCTTTGGCAGAGCAGGTCTGAGCAGTTGGTGCTTGCAGGAGGGTGTAGCTTCTGAGCTGCTGGGCTGTCAGCAGAGGTGACACTGTTGTGCTGCTGAAATTATTGTTCTCAGTATGAAGTCCCCCGTTCCTGGAGCAGGACTGAAGCTGCACTGTAGGTGTTACCAAATCATCTGCCTCTGATGCTCAGAAGTATTTTATAAACAGTGAAGCAATGCAGATGCAAGACTGGAAAAATTTCCAGTTCAGGTGGAAAAGCTTCTAGCAGAGAAGAAGTATTTTTCACCCTTCAGATGAATGTCTTCATCACTGGGCGGTTGGATGGGAGCCTGGTGATACTCCTTCCTTCATTTCAAGCTGGATCTCTTCATTCCCTTTCCTTATTTAAGATTACCCACAAACAGGGATATATAGATAGGTAGATAGATATGTATAAAACACAGATATCACAAACAAAACAACCCACGGCACCACTGGGCTCCTATTTTGTGCTGGTAAGTGGAACACATCTTGGAATGTGCCTTGTTTGGCGGGATCCAAACTACTGTCCTTAGCAGTTCACAGCAGTCCCAACTGGTGCTTTCAGCTGCCCGTGCTCAGGGTATTTCCCCAGGCTCTTCTCTGGGTGTTGAAATGCTGGAGTTAGCCATTGTTGATAGCTAATTGCAAATTAGATTTACAGCAAATTTTAGCTTTCCAGAAAAATGCCAGGCTTCAAAGAAAGGGTCTAAGCGTGCCGAGGTGGTGGGTTAAGACCTGTTGGACTGGGGCACTTGTGCCCTCTGCCATTGTAGACCTCAAGTTCTCTCTTGTGGCAGTGAACTTGGCAGCTGGGGCTGCTCAGCCTTGGGTGTGTTTGCTTCTGAGGTGGAGTTGGTGGGGCCCATCCTCTGCATCAGAAATCCTGCAGGAGCACTGCCTTAACCCGGCCTCCCAGTGCCCACCTTTTCCAGTGTGGTCAGTTCTAGAGCAGCTCTTTGAACTCGCCTTTGCTCTACAGAAACTCTTTGCTTTCAGGCCTAGGAAGCAGTTGCTGGTTTGGCCTCGTGGGAAGTTTAAGGTTGACTCGTGACAGCTTTGTCCCTGTTGTATTTGTCCTGTCCTGCTCACTGCTTTTCCATGGTTTCTGGACTGCTGCAGTGCTCGCTGTCTGAGCTTGATGGAGGTGCTGGTGTCAAGGCACAGCCTCTCCCAGCACGGCAGGGTGTCTCCCACAGTGGTCAGCAGTGGAGGCTGAAGATATTCAGAATGGGGCAGGTATCTCTGACTGTTTCCTCAAAGCACACTGCCCACCTTCAGCAGCGTGTAGCATCCCATCCTCCTGCGATGGATGCGCTCTTAGGTGGCAAAGTGGGTAGCTCCTTGTCATCTCCAGGGGCAGCAAGAGAAACTGCTTATTCTGGGTGTGTAGGAACCACGTTTTGGCACTGCAGCAACATCTGCATAGCACACTGTTCCTCTTGTCCTTTCCCTGGATGGCAGGTTACTGATAATACGTTGCTGAGCCTTTTTTCTGTAGCTCAAGGTGGTTATTTATTGATCTGCTTTTGGCGGTTGGTAAAATGCCAACTTCTAGTATTAGCTACTGGCCTTGTTTTATTGAAACCTTGTAAAATTTTATTGTTTCTCTTCAGTGCTGAGAATGTGTAAATGTTTCTCCTGGAATGGTTAAGAACAATGCTTTTTATGTTTTCTGCCTTAACCCTTAAAACTCTCGTTGTGCAGGTTTCAGAGAGATTCCCTCCCTCATCCGTCTGGCAGCATTGGAAAAGGAAACCTTTTCAAGCCAGTGACCTGTCTGTAACAGTGCTGGGAAGGAGGGAGGGAGGCAGGGAGAAGAGGTGTGATGACTTTCAGAATTCCAGCAAGTAGAAATTAATAAAACCTAAGTAACAGCCCAAACAAAGTTCTTAGCCAGCTCTTGTTTTTTAATGGTTGCAACAGGCCATACGGTACCTCTTTAAAAAGCAGAATATAAAGGGTTTTTTTTCTTATGAGTATCTGGACACTAATTGACCTTGTAGCAAGGAAGAAGCTGCAGGAGAACATCTGGCCTGGGGATTGTCTTCCTGCCACAGAAGTGCTGGGGAGCACTGCAGGGTGTCTTGTACCCACTGGAGGAACGGTGACAGATGTGGCGAGAATCACAGACCCCGGTAAGAATCAATCTTCCTGGGTTATTAATAGCCAGTTGCCACATGTAGGTGTCTGTGTATTGATGAAGGAAATGAATACAGAGTGTTTTAATAAAATATTCTGACCCTTATTACTATAAACAAGCTTGTTTATAAAGAGTCTCCTGGAAGAATTTCAGAGCATCTCTTTTCGGGGCCGATACACGACTCAAAAGTTCTCACAGATGAGAATTTTGAGAATATTTTCCAGGTAGTTAAATACCTTGTCATTTTAAGGTATCCAGCTATTCTGTATCTGTCTTCTTGGTATTCACTTTGACAATTTCACGATGAATATAATACATTTACATTTTTGTTACCCCCTAGTTACTTAGTTAGACTGAGTAATCCCTGTTCTAGTGAGAACACTCCTACCAGAGCTATGTAGAGTTTGTCCTCTTGTAACCTAATCCTGTTGCTGCAGGCTTACCCATATTTAGCCTGACCTGGTCCTTGAAGACACTAAACACAATTTTAAGACCAGAGGAAGCAGTCATGGCAGTGGTGTCTGACCTTCTGTGTCACAAAAGCCACTACCTTCCAGGGGGTGAAGTAATTGCGTTGCTGGTGTCCTGATAAAAAGCTGCCATATTGTATAGTCCAGATATTATTAGTGAAGAAACAGAAAATAAAGGGCTTGAAAAGTTATTTAGATAATGTAAGATGTTCCTCATCGTGTAAACTTTGGGTTTGAGTTTTCTGTAATTCTATATGGAACAGAGGACTTTGATAATCCTAAACTGGGTGATGAAGGATTAATCAGCTGGCAAGAGCATAAACTATGGGATACAAAAGCAGATTGACTACCCTGACTCTTCTCAACATTGTCACAAATATCCTGGTATTTCTGATACTGTTTGACAGCTTTTTGTATCTGATTCTAAGGTTATGGTGTCAGTTTAGCTGGGAGCTAGCTGGGTTTAGCTCTGTGTAACTGAGCAACACCTGGTTGGAATATCCAGCAGGGTCAGGAATTTGACATAACGCGTGTCCTCCCAAAGAGTTAAAAGATCTAAGAGAATACACCCACCCATATCCTTTCTGTGCTTGGAATGGAAATAATATTGATGAGTTCCACTTTAATAAATCAGCTAGCTGGTACTTGCGGTGAGTTGCCCATGCAATTAACATTCTGGTCTAATTCCCCTTCTGTGCATGGAGGATCCTAGCAAACCAGCAGAGTCTGAGCCCATTCCTCTGCCTAGTGCTGGCTCGTACTTCTCTGGAGGTGTGGATTTCAGTGGGGGTTTGCTGCTGGGGAAAGTCACTGCTTTGGTAGCCTGTACCAGCCTTAAAGCAGATGGTGCCAGCGAGGGCAAGGGGGTGGCTTCTGCTTCACTTCTGGTGTGTCTTTCCCAGGCCATTCACCTGGCTCTACACTCTGCACTACTGCAACTCTTTGGGTGGAAACCCCTGGCTCCAGACTTAGCCTTTTCATTACTCACCTTCACTGGGCGTGCTCGGGGAGACCCAGAGCCAAGGGGCTGTGTAATGTGTAAAGTACAGTAGCTAACTTCAACTGGGGCTGAGCAGATGGGAGCAGGAAATGAGAAACAGAGACAAACGTGGCACACCTTGGACTCTGTAATCAGTTCATCTGAACGCGGAGTTGCTGTGTGCAAAGTCAGTCCTCAGCTAATTTTAGGAGCACAGTTTCTTTAATGTTTGGCATCTATACAGCCTTTGGCTTGTCCCCTGTGGCACTAGGAATATAAAATAAATATATATATCTTTTTTTATAGAGCTCTGTTTTCTTTTGTGTGTTTCTTTGCAGCAATTAAATGTTTTCATTTCTTATCTCCTGAGAATTTGCTTCTGTTCTTAGTTTGCTCTTGTCTAATCCATGCTGCTTTGCTGCAAATGTTGTCACTGGTACTCACAGGCAAGACAGGAGTTTCAATGGTGCTACGATGGAAAGGGTGAAAGATCAAACTACTTCCTTCATTCTTGTGTCTGGTTACACCAGTAACACAAGTAGTACCACCAATACTGCAGGGTGTCCAGGAGTCACAGCCCTAAAATTGTGTTTCATTCCCAAGGCTGTAGCAGAAGGACCTACAAAGTTCTTGTGGCTTCCAGAACTGCTTGGTAGGGACAGAACAATTGTAATTCAGTGGTGTTAGTCAAGGTCAGGAGTGAAGTATTCTCATTCTGTGTATTACAGGCAGCAAAATATTAGAATTGGAAAGCGAAGTCATGGCCATAGAAGAAATCCAGAAATAACAGGGATTAGAGAGGGTGTCTGTTGCCAGCTGTGCATCAGTATTCAAGAGCAGTACTTGCCCAAATCCATCTCCTTAAAGAAAGCAGCCCCTCAGAGCTGTGACCTGGCCTGGCTGCCATAGGTGGTTATTTTAGGGGAGGGGAGGAAGCCTGACAATCAGGCAATAACCCCGTGCAGGTCTGAGTAGGGGTGAAGGCCCTCTCTCAGATAAGCTGTGTTAGCTGTTGATGGAGTCCTGAAGGACTTTCCCCAGGCAGTTTGCCTTCAGTCAGCTGTCATTGCTGAAGAGCCCAGTGATAGCCAGTGGGTGCTGGCTCCAGCAAGGAAGGGAGCTGATGGCACCAGCCTGGAGGACTCTGCTGGTGGGATTACCCACACGGTGCTCCTCAGCGAAGCAGCTCCAGCAAAGGATGCTCTTTAAAGGGGGTAGGACCAGAAGGGACCAAGGTGTACCCGTGGTATCCTGCTGTAATCCCAGAGGGCTTCTACTGAGGGGGCTCCTCTGCAAATGTACCTTCTCCAACTTCTGTAGCAGAGCTCAGGTGGAGCTGGAGAGCCATGAATTGAGGCCCATGTGGCATTGTGGTGCAGGCCTTGCCTTTTGCAGCAGTCGGTGGCAGGACGTGACAAACTCGCCAGGCTGCAGTGCCAGAGGGGGTGTGCTCTGCTGCCTACCGCCTGCAGGGCTGGGCATGGGTAGCAGGGCATCCAGGGGATAAACACAGCACAATTTATGCAGAATCAGTGAATTCTACCTTTTGTTGGCCCAAAGTGAAGAACATTGCAGAATGTCACCACGTATTCACACAAATAAGATCTTAAATTATTTTTCTCATGCCACCTGTTCTGGCAGCTAAAATAATAGAGAATTTTATCTTGTATTATTACTTGCAAATGGAAACAAATGAAGCAGAGCTGTGTAGCAGCCCTTTTCATTCTGTGCTGCCTGTCCCCCTGGCAGGTCTCTATTAGCCATGATCAGTGGCAGTGCAGGCAGGGCTGCTGCTGCTGCTTGTGGGCAAACGGTAGCCCTGGAGCTTATCAGTTCTGGGAAATCAGGGCAGAACTGAGACTGTTCTTGCTCCTCTATTTGCTTACCTTACATTTGCAGAGGCTGATTGAATCTGAAGGCAAACAGGGTAACATTTCTAGTAGAAGCATTGAATTCGGAAGTCTGCTGCTCGTCTTTCTCTTGAAACTTCATGTTATGTAAAGAAAAGATTGTAGATGGGGTAAGCAAAATGGGGAACAGCTTCTTCAGTCATCCCTTTCACTGGGTTTCCTGGTCCTCAATTCTCCTTTTTTAAAGCAGCCCAGGTGCCTCCATGGTGTGTGACTGCCACTGAGCAACGTGGGGCTGCTGCCATGTAGGTGTAGCATGGCTGTTGGAACTGTCCCTCACAAAAATCAGAGTAGTGCTTTGCACCTAGGGGTAACTGGAGGTTTTCAGCGTGGATTTAATCATCAGTATGGCAATTCTCATGTCCCTTGTTAACTTGCTGTTACATTCTTGACTCAGCATATTGGTTGTTGCTGCCTGTTTTACTGGGTGCAAAGTTAAAGGTTGACATTAGGATACTGGAAAAAACCCAAACCAACAAACCCAAGCATACAACTGTGTAGAAGTGCGGAGTACTGGAGAAATCTTTTACAAACCCGTGTCAGCGAGTGGCTTGTCTGTTAACAGCAGTTAGATACAACCTTACAAGAAGTTGGGTAGTTAGGTATGAACTTCCCAGGCTTCCAGCTGGGACTGACAGCTGTCCAAGGCAGCAATGAAGTCCTGTAGACTAGAGAAGGGCGAGAGCAGAAACACTTCTGTGCCAGATGCTGAAGGCAGGTCACGCTTCCAGACAAATGGCTTGTAGGGGAACTTGTGAGAGCAGCCAGGTCAGTTTAGAAATCCCCAGGCTGGTACAGAGCGAGGTTTGAATTGCCTTCCTGGCTTTTATGTATGTATGTGGCATGACAAACCTGGAGCACTTAGAGAAGAATGTGACAAGAAGCTCTATCCTCCCACCTTCTGGAAGGGAACCAGACCAGCACTCTTCAAAAATGATGACTGTAATAATCTGTTTAGGAGTTGTTAATAATTACTCATGCTGGGAATGATTTCCTTTTAGGTGGGTCCGAGAAGGGCTGTTTGTATACGAATGTTTTGCAATTAGAGTAGTGAGAGGATGTGCTCTGAGATGTCAGAAACCTTCCCTGGGTGATCTCCCACTCCTCGGCTGATGCAGTGCTGGGTACGAGCTGTGCTGCTCTTCTGCTCAAAATGCAGTGTGCTGATCATCAGTTTTGTGCCTCCTTAAGTCATTGCAGTATCTTGGCAGTGCTTGTGCTGGATTTTGTGTCAAACCAGAGATGTATCAATGCTGTATGAATACTTGATAAGGATAATAATGCTCCTTCTTGAACCTGTTTGGTGTCTTGTCATCTTGGGCAAGGGAACTTCTCAGACCAAGTCCAAGGCTAATATTTCTTGGAGGTATTGATGCATTTGTTCTTTTAGACTGTGCTTTTACTGCCCCTTGTTAATGGGATGGAATGGAAACTTTCTGTTGTCTGTTTTAGAGCCAAAATCTTATTTAGAAGACTCATAGCTGAGAAGTCTTGTGGATAATTAATGGTGGAACAGATTTATCTGATGTTTCACTCAAAGACCACGTGTCTGCAAGAGACAGGAGTTTGGAAGGATAAAAATTAGAAGACTTCTAATTCTCTAAAGTTTCCAAAGAAGTTGTAGATTTGAAAGCAAAGTTTTAAGTGCAGTGTTACAAGCAGCAAAAGGAGCTGAATCGATAAGTGGACTGATAGGAGAAGAATTGGTCTTGGCTTTCCAAGCTCACCAACTCTGGATTAGTACTTCAACATCTCTGATTTGTAGGCCCTTTGTTCCCTCTAGCTCTAGGTCTTGCAGTCCATACTAGCACAGGTAGATGGTACCCATCAATTGACTGTAGTCATGTAGATAAAGATGTTTTCAATGTGCCTAATGTTGGACTCAGGGACTTGAAAAACCTTGGCCTGTGGCTCTGGCAGTGTAAAAGCTGCTCTAGATAGGGAGGGGTGGGAGCAGTGGTGCTGTGAGGGGTGCTCAGGAAAGCAAAGCCACACTCTCCTTCCTCAGCCTCCTGTTTCCCCTGGGGATCAGGTGCTGTGTGTGTTCCTGCAGGGCTCAGCTCTCCTTCCTCAGCCTCCTGTTTCCCCTGGGGATCGGGTGCTGTGTGTGTTCCTGCAGGACCCGGCTCTCCTTCGTCAGCCTCCTGTTTCCCTTGGGGATCGGGTGCTGTGTGTGGTCCTGCGGGGCCCGTGTGACCCTGGACCTTGCAGGTGGCCCCGTGGGTCACCCCAGCCAACGGCTCTTGCCACGGCGTGGCCTTCTAACGGGAGGGAGAATGGTCTGGGGAGGTTGGTAATGGTGTAAGGCTTTCTGTCTCATGGTCTGTCTTTCCAATCTAACACCTGGTTGGGTGATTGAAAAGCTGTCAGCATTGTGGTAAGATTTTTATACTGCTTGTTCTTGTCCTTCCTGAGCCAGCAAAAATAGAAGCTTCTTTGTACCAGCTCCCGAGAGAACAGCAGAGCACACCTCACCCTTTTTTTTCCTCTAAGGAAACACAACCCAGTAATCCCCCTCACACAGTTTGGAGAACGCAGAGCTCTCTCTATAGTAAAGCTCTGTGTATAAGCCCCCCTAAAAACGATATATTGCCTTAAACTGCAATCCTTCCCATCTCGTAGAAGATACCCAACGCTGCCGCCTCCCTTTATCTCCCATCAGGTGATATTAGGTTTGCTGGCATCTGTTGCCTCAGTGCAGTAATGAATCCCTTTCATCTTGTGCTGGGCACGCAGTGTGCACCTACGTGCTGCTGCTGCCTCCTGCATGGCCGATGAGGAATGAGGGGGGAAGTTTGGGATGTGGAGTTTATTTTCTTCCCCTCCCTCGTTGAAACAAGACAGCTCATCAAATCCGGCGTGTGCCACAGGCACTGGCTGTCCAGGTTCATTGCTTAACTCAAAAGCTGATGCACGTAAACATTCTGAAGTCTTCTTTTCACCTATTTTAACTTTTCAGACTGAAAAGGACCTTTTATTCAAGGCTTTAACTGTAATACAGCTGTTTGGGAATTATTGTGTCATGGAAATAACCCATTTTGAGTTATCTCCATACCTGTTTGCCTTTGGCCAGAGGCTGCGTGGCAGGGATGGAGTCAGGGATGGAGTCGGGGATGGAGTCAGTTGCTTATGCTTCTTCCTTCCTACTGCCCTGTTCCTGCTAACTCTGCTGTTTCCCTCTCTAAATAAAAAAAGAGACAATTTCTAAGTGATTGATGATCACTTCCTTTTTCCTTCCATTAACTGCTAACTACCCTAGAAAGCAGGTTTGCTGCTCTAGTACGTGACCACAGATTGTCAGATGAAATAAAATAGATGAGGAGAGCTGGAGTCCAGCACACCAATTTATCCAGAGGATTGTAGAGGTGAACAAAGCAGATGCTTCAGGAAGTGATACTGGGCAGTTGGAGTGGTGGGTTTGGTTACTTCACTTATAAGCCAATGGCCCTAACTCTTGTTTGGGGTTACTGAATTGTTACCAAGGGTGTATCTGAAGCTCCTCAGCACTTGTCATAAGGATTCCCATAAAATAATTAATTAGCCTGCTAAACCTAAAGGGTGCTTACACCGATTGCCTGCTCTCTACTATCCAATCAGCATGTTCTCAACTCTTAGGTGTGCAGAGCTGCTTAGGTGTCATCCTCCCAGCAAGGATTTGCATTACACTGGTGGGTGCCTACACCTACTGTCTGCACCTAAGGCGAGCCTTGGAAACAGCAGGTTCCTCATCCTTGGGGACACTCTTGTCTCCTGACAACCATCTCTCTTGTAGAATCCATAAAAAGCAAGGCTTCTCTGTGGAGAACAGCTCAGTAGCGAGGTGAGCACCTCCAGCTCTGGTCTCAAAGGGGCCAGCTCTCCCTGTGCAGACTGGAGGGAGCACAGAGGAACCTGAGCACCTAAAAATGCCTCGCCTAAAGTTCATACCTGGTGAAGTGATCTTTCATTAGTTCTGTGGAGGCATGGTGGTGTATTCTCCTGGAAACCCAGAGGATAACATGCCTTTCACTAGGATGTGTAAGGAGCAGGCTCAGCTGCTTGATCATTTGTCTTTGCCTAAATATGGTCTGAGCTCTTCAGAATGAAAGGAAATTTTGGATCATCTAGAAGGAAAAAACCTCAGATGTTGCTTCCCTCCAACTAAATCCTATTTCTTGTGGTGGTGAAGTAGTAGGGGATTTAGTGCTGGCAAACTTCAGTGTCTGGTTTCTTTCAGCTGGGTAATTAATCTCTTTCTGCTTCTTCACCTTCACGACAGAACCTTCCCTGTCTAGTACGGAAATCCCTTTCTCGGGAGCCGGATGCCAAGGCAAAGTGGACCCCTTTGGATGGATTTTAAGAACATTTTCCTTCGGGCTTTCCATGGAGAGTGCTCTAGGGCCCTGCGTGTGCCATCCTGCCATCTGAACCTCGTTAAGGATTCCACCCTCTCCCTGATCAATGAGCACATTCTTTCTGTGCCTCCTTATCTCCCTCCGGGATGTCTGGAGATGGGGAAGGGGGAGGGGTGTTAGATAAGCCTTCCCTGAGTCTTCCTAGAAAGATGATGATAAATGTCTTCAGAAAATAATTCCATTTTCTCACAATAACTCCGGATTCACACTAAATAAATGGCCTGTGCCTTTGGAATGATTTTAATGATAACACAGGGCCTAATGGAGACCCTCAGGAATTAGGATTTTTT
Source organism: Actenoides hombroni (assembly GCA_024336885.1). Lineage (NCBI taxonomy): Eukaryota > Metazoa > Chordata > Aves > Coraciiformes > Alcedinidae > Actenoides > Actenoides hombroni. The sequence goes on along the minus strand of WUAM01000159.1, from coordinate 7,588,682 downwards.
GCATAAAGCCAAGGTCTTTTCAACGGGAAGGTTGCTGGGGCAGTGCTGGCAGGGCCCTGGCAGAGCTTCCCCAGCTCTTCACCACTGCCCACGGGCCACGCTTAGGGCTGGGGAACCCCTCCTGCCTCTGCCAGGTCTCCACTGAACTGCAAAGAGCAGAGGAGCTGCTGCTTGGTTGGGTTGGGTTTTTGTTTCCCTTGGCGCTGCGGAGCGGCTGAAGCTGGGCCAATGTCTGAATGTGTGGGAGGGGGCATCCCCCAGGCAGCTGGGCACAGAGGGCTGATTCAGGGCAGTGCCAGCCCCTGCTCTGGAGGGAGGACAGAGCCGTTTCTGTCGCCGGCTCAGCCTCCTTCCATTCTCCAACTGCACCCCATAAAACTTGGTAACACACTGACACGGGTTGTGCAGCCACAGGGCAGAGAAACGGGGGGCACCCCCCCATTTAAATGGCTTACAGGCACGTCTCCCAGCTTTTTGCAGCTTCCCTGGATCTGGTTTTTCCCCCTCAGCTCTTGTGTCTGTCCAAAGCGACGGGTCGGCTCCAGCCAAGCTTCCTCCTGTCCCTCCCAGCGTGGGGGGAAGGTGAGGCACAGGAGATGTGCAGTGGAGTGTCTGTCCAAACTGGGGAGCTGCGGGGAGCTTCTGGAAATCTTTGGGGATGTGACGGTAAGAGAAGAGTGGAACTAGAATATCGTGTTACTGAAACTAAAATACTTGCAGGTGAAAGCAGCTGAAGCAGTGCCCCCTTGGCTTAAGGTGCCTGCTCTCTCAAGGTCTGTCCCTCTGCCACCGTTCCCTGCCTGCTGCTGCTTTTCCTTCTGCCCGTTATTTCCTGACTGCAAAAGCTCAATCCCGTCTCCAGTGTCAGGAACTGGGAATCGTTTCTGCCCGGGCAGGTGTGTGTGCCAGAGCTGTTTCATTTCACATGTTTGTTAGCTGTGCAGCTGGCTCGTGGTTCCAGGTGCAATTGTAGTATCTGTGCTGAGAAAATTGTCCTTGCAGCACATTTTCTTCTGCTATCTGGCTGCGTATACAGATTATTTAGGAAGAGAGGCACTTGAGCACCTAATTTGCATGTTGTTTGTGCACAGATTGGGGGATTTTTGTCAGCGTGACAAATGATGACCTTGATGCTACTGAGACAATTATCTGGGCTTTTTTTTTTTTTACCCAATTGGGTAGCTGTGCACACAAATTGGGTACTCGGTGGTGTACTTAACCCGTGAGTTTTGAACATTATTGAAGTGTTAAATGAGAATCTGTTTCCAAGGGCATTCTTTAATTAGAAATTGAGCCAGGCTTTGGTGCAGGAGAGGACTGGGGCTAGCAGGAGGTCCTTCAGCATCATCTTCAGGTTGACTTTGTCCGATGAACTCAATCCTTCTTCCGTTGGCATTGTCCTCACAGTTACCAATTACCTTGGCATCTGTGCTGAAAGGCCCCAGCCACCCCTGGGAACACTCTGCTGAGGGCAGTGCTGGGGGGCTTCAGCACAGCTCGTTCTTCCCTGTCTGTGGCTGCCTCTCTACAGGGAGCTGCTGGTCCACCCAGCATGGGCCTGTCCCAGGGCCCGTCCCTGCTCTAACCTGGGCTGCTAAATCCAACCACTGACAAATGGCAGCTGGTACGGAGCATTTCTTGCTCCCCAGCATCTGTCGTACTGCAGGAACAAGGGGAAAAATTCATCAAGTGGTGTTTGCATTCCTCAGCTGCCTTGTCCTTGGCTTAACTCTGTCTTGCTGCTGCAAGTGTGTCTTGCTGCCAATCAGCCTGCAGACAACTTGTTTTTCTTCTTACTGATACCCGGTCCGAGGTACAGGTCAGTTATGGCCTGTCGAAGGGACGTGCAGGTCGCTGGTGGTGAGGTGAAATGCTTTGATTCTCTTTTGTGATGTGTTTCAAATCTTTCTTTCAAGCCTGAAGAAACGGTTGACTTCGGATATCTCGCAGTTTGGAGACTTCCTTCTGGATGGTTTTGCAAGGTTCTGATAACTTGGTTCCTGCTGATGCGACAGGATTCCCCCGGCTTCGCAGGTCGAAGAGATGCTAAGGTCCTGGACAGGTTTCTCATCTCCCACTTAGGAGAATTGAAATCCCAGTGACAAATCAATCTCCTCCAGGCCCTTTCTTCAGGGAACTCTATTAATTCAAGCAAAGAGAAAACCCTCAAGTGAAACAGAGCAAAGCTCTTGCTTGCCCACAACTGTCTTTTCTTTTGCCTCTGTCTTTCCCAGGTGCAGGACCCACAGCTCCCCTCTGTTTGGTCTTCCCCAGCTCAGCTCCCATTTCAGGAAATGTCTTCTTTCTTGAAGGTCTGGTATCTTAAAGACATAACATATGCATGTAAAGCAAAGCTTGTTGTGCTCATACCTGCCAGACTGGCTTTGCCAGGGGAAACTTTGACCCTTTCTTCCAGACTGCGTCTCTTGGACTCTCTTTATGGTTGGACACGATGATCCCAAGGGTCTTGTCCAACCTAACTGATTCTGTGACTCTGATCTTCACCGTTCAGATACCTTCTTCACTGCATCTTTGGGAGAGTCAGGAGGTCATGTCAGGTAAACTAGCCACTGACAGGGAAAGCTTTCATGTTTGGGAGGGGAAAAGAGCTCTTGCTAATCCGCTGCCTTAGGAAGAAATGGGAAGGTGATGAAATAATTATTATTTCCAAAGTTACTTATTTTTATAACTTTTTCCATTTCATAACTGAGCACAAACCATTCACACTCACTTTCCATAGTGGAAAATTGTATTGATACTGGAAGTAGGATATAAAATCATCCTTTTTTGTGTAGACACATAAATGGCCATATTATTATCGTGGATGAGGTGTTTTTGAGCTCCGGTGACCATTATTGTCAGGGCTTTTTGACAAATGAAACTTTTACAGTATTTCTACAAGTTTTGTTCTTGTTTCTTGGTTTTTTTTCTGCTTTGTTTTGACGGCTGCTAAACATCACAGAAGATCCAGTACAGAGACAGATGCTGACTTAGTGGGTACACAGTTTGAATGACAAACCAAGATCAACAGATCATTATTTTTCACAGCGAGGAGAGAAGAGCTGAGAGAAATGGCTGATTTTAGCTCCAACCTGTGCTGATAGTGGCTGCTGCCTTCCAGAATGCTGCGCAACAGGAGATGCTCTCTCTTGCACTATTTGCAGGTTTTGCTCTGTTGAAATTATGTTGTCTTTTTTTTTTTTATGTTCAGGCTACTACCAGTTTGCTCCAAGTGCTGCCGTTACAAAAAGGAGGCCGATAACCTCAGCTGCTCGAAGTCATATCAGAATTAGTGAGTCTTAAATATTTAATTTTCTGCATTTCTACCAACTTTTGGTCTTTATTCCCAGCTTCATTACGCTGATGCTTAGAGCAGGGCAATTGCACGTAGGCACCATGGTCTCTTCACTCTCTTCTGACATCCTTTACTGTTGAACCAGCTGAACTCTAGACTAAATCCCAAGTCCTCTGCTGCAGTTGCACGTCGTCTGATGGCTTCAGAAATCCCACTATTTTCCTCAGCTTCCTAAGGAGAAAAGTAGGTGATAGAGGGCAAAATCATCCAGGGCTTGTGGAGAGCAGCTTTTGGGGACTTTTCCCAACATTCCCGTGGTTCAAGACTGCTTTCTGGTTTTCTGTTGATGACGTTTTCTGTTTAGCATCTTCTGCCATGTCTGTGGCTACAGTGGTGGTGTAGTTTAGAATTCTTTGTGGCTGTTAAATGGATTAAATTAGTAGCAGGTGGAAGTGCCAGATAGTATTTATTTTGCATTTCTGTGTTTGACTTCTGAGGTTCAAGTGGTAATTGGCTGGAGGGAAACTTCCATTTCACATTAATCTTACGTTCATCATCATCAAATATGTTCATATGAGTGTTTTTTTCACATCTCTTAGTCTGGGTTTTTTCATTGCCTCCACAGAGCTGTAGAGCTGGTGAAGTGCCTACACTGTCTCAGTTTTAAACCCAGTTTTTGACTTAATTCTTCCAGCTAGGAACTCAAGAGTTTGCTCCAGCTGCTGAGCAGCTGGTAAGGTGAAAGCTCTTTGAAATCGTAGTCACAACCCGCCAGTAACTCACAGCTCAAAGACTCTGGTTCTGCCTGTAAATATTTGTACTTGAGAAACTGCTTTATTGCTCTCTCGTATAGCAAATGGCTTGCCTCTACATTTTTTTTCACCCATTAAGGGCTGTTTTACCTTGTGCACTTCTGTTCTGCACATAAATACTCCAGCCACTCGGGACTGCTTACGTTTGGGCCATTCCAATAAAACCAGACTGTCCCGTGGGACTTCATAAACTCAGCACAGTTGCCTGGAGCTGCTGCACTTCTACAGAGCTGCTGTTGGCCTGTCCAGCACCTTTCCTGGCCTTGTCCAGCTCTCACAAGAGCATCCACGTGCTGGTGGAGGCTGCAGCCAGGCAACTCCAATTGATGTTCAAGTCACAATTTTTCCTCAATCTCTTCTTGCCGTTTTTTTTGTGTAAGTAGATGATGTGTAATTTAAACATCCTTAATAGCTGGAATTAACCAGTAATTGCATGAGCTAGTTAGGTGAGAAAGTTTAGAACCCATCTCTCCTAAAGTGAATGAGCAGTTGCTCACCCTCTGTCTTCTGACCTTATGCAGTTGGTCCTAGAAGAGGATTTCTTCTAACAAATGGCTTTGAGGCAGAAAAAAATGTGTCTACTGTCATCTTACTACTCTTGAGTGGATGGACAGCCAAGATGATCTCTGATCATTGCTGCTGAATCACTGCAGAAAGGTCAGTTAAACACAGTGAAATGAGTGGGGGGGGGGGGGAAATCAATGTGTTATTGTAGTTTAGATGACACTGTTGGAGATGTTTTGAAGAAGCTGTAAATCCAGTACTGGCGCTTAAACCTTTGAACTGGATGGTGGGGTTACATCACTATCAATCAGTGGCCAGCTGGATAATTCATAAGCATCAGAAGCCTCAGAAATGGCAAGAGAAACTTGTGAGCAGCTCAGGAACTCGGTGTGCTGTCATCAGATCCTGTCCAAAGTTAGACACCGGGTTGGGGGCCGGCGCGCTGTGCTGGGACCGTGGCAGATGCACCGCTCTCCTGCAGAAGGAAGAGTGCCCCCCTGCTGCTGACCTGCCTTTGCTGACACCAGCCTTCCCCACGCCAAGCACTGAGCCTCCTCACTCTGCTCCTAAAGCTGCTCTTTTCCTCAGTGGTGGCATCTCTCTGCAAAACCCTGCTTGCTGGAAGTGAGGAATTAAACCAGTCTGTTCTCAGGGTCTCAGGCAATGACAGAAAGGTGTAAGGGAGCCTGTGTTTTCCTGGTACATGTGAGGGAACAGCAATTCTTGTGCAGTTGGACCTGTTTGCAAACCTCCACAGGGGATTTTCATGATAGATTGGCAACGTGTGAAGTCATAATGCTGGTATCAAACCATCCCTGTGACCTTCATAGCTCTTTCCCACTACCTGCTGCTCAGGTTTTGGCGTGGATTTAAGAAGCTGTTGCTGCAGATGATTTTCTGCAAGTAATCACTGTTCAAAAATTGCATCATGCTTCGAGGGAGCATGGCACTTTTTAAAATAATGATTATTTGCAAGGCAATTTAGTATTTCAGATGAGAAGCTCCTTTGTCACACCTGAAATATTTTAAGGATGAGGAAGGAACCTGGTCCCGGCTGTTGGAAGAATTATTCGTTTTTGTTTTAAATACTGTGGGTTTTGAGATTAGAGGAGAGTCCTAATACGCAATGAAGAAGCCCCCTCAAAGAGGTGTGGTAGGAAGGAGATGTTTTCTAGTGTTTTGATTATGCTGCTGATGTGAATAGAAACCCCTGACTCTATTTTGACACGCTGGTTGGAAACAAAGCTCGTGCGGTTCCCAGAAACGTCGGTCATGCTCAGTGGAAATTTATTTCCCTCTGTCATCAAATTGTGCCACCCACTGAAAGTAAACCTGTTTGTTCCTTCTGTTTGCTGGTGTGTCGGGTAGGAGCCCACGTTTCGCTGAATTTCCAGCCCTGTTTGTCTCTCTCAGTATTCAGTCTGAGTTTCTTTGGTATTAAGATGCAGTGACAGCTTTGCAGTAAATCCTCATTATAACCACGCGTGCTAAAGAGCCTCAGCGTGCGCAGCCAGAGTTGTTCCTCCTGGAGCAGATTTGTTTTCTGGTTTGGTTTGGGGTTTTTTTTTTTGGTTGTTTTTTTTTTTCTTCCTCTGATTCAAATGTAATTCTGTTCTTGCTGTTTAACCTGATTTCGAACAGTTTGAACGATGCAGCTGAAGGCTCCTGTTGTTAACGCGGAGTTGAAACCGCGGCTGGAATTTGTTAGAGGAAAACCCAGCTCGGTGCCCGTCCTTTAAAGGCAAAAGGGAGAGCACTTTGTAAAAAGTTTGCCAAAGTTTGCTGTAATCTCGGGTTGAGGAGAAGATGAGTAATTCTGAAGCAAGCTCACAGGCCTGCTGAGGGGTTCAGCTCTGGCAAGATCATGTACCTGTTGAGTTCCTCAGCCTCCAAACTCCTGTAGCACTTGGGGGCCGCTGTCAGCGCCAGTGGTGTGGGAATCGTGGCTAGAGGCCTATGTGCACGGAGCCAGGACCCTGCACCAAAACCAGTTGGGTCTCCAGGTGGGCCTTTGTTGAGGAGACACAATTCTGGTGAAAAGATGCCGAGCGAAGAGCGTTTTATCTGGTACTGTGCACAAAGAGAGGGAGGTTTGTGGGAGAACCGCCCGTGGCAGGAGCAGGGCTGGACACCTACTGCACCCTTTTGATGGGGACAGGTTCCAGAAAAGTGCATTTTCCTCATTTCCCAGCAAAAGATTTCTTTTCCTCGGTAACTCGTGTTTTTCTTCCGCTTTTATTGAAGCTTCTCTTGAAGTGTTTTGGATTCCTTTGTTCCTTAGCATGTTCTCCTCCCAGGACAAGACGTGTGACTGTTAAGGCCCAGCCAGGTGACTCAATCCATTCTGAGTCAGTGATGGAAGAGAGAAACAAAAAGAAGTCGTTCTCCAGGTTCTCCCCATCTAACGCTGTGAGGAGCGATCTGGTTTTCTGGGTAGGAGGGTGCTCATCAAGATTTTCAGCACTGAAAATCTGAGCAGCAATACTGGAAAGGACTCTTTTTTTTTTTCCCTACTGATTAATTTCCTCATATAGCACTTATTTAAAAAATCAGAGGTTTTATTTCCAGCCAGAATCAAACTGTAAACTTAGTAGCCGTGCTTTCACACATGTCAGGTGGATGTCAAATCAGATGGCAGTGAAATAACCAAGTGCTTTAAAAGGAATGAGTGGAGCTCCCAGTGAGCCAGAGCGCAGCGAGGAGGGGAAATTGGTTGGGGAGCATCTAGAAAAATCAGAAGGTACAAAGAATTGAATGCAGTAATGATCCTAAAGAATTGCTTATCAGCTCGGGGAGTTCTGGGGGTTTGTTCAGACAAGTTGCAAGTTGGAGAGGGAAATTGGGACATTAGGGGGGAAGTAAAGTGGCAATTCCAGTGGCTGTCAGAGTAATAATGGGACAGATGCCCGGAGCTGTCTCTCAAGTACTCCAATAGACCCTCTCCAGGTCCCACGTAGCTCAGAAAAGGGCTTGGAGGGGTTCTCTGCTCCGTGCTGGGCAAGGGAAATGCAGAGGGGATTTTTAAAGGCACTTGTAGAAGACTCCTACTTTGCAATTTCTGATGGCTCCTTATGGCTCTGAAGGTTTTTCTTTCTGTCCCAAATCAGTAATGGGAAGTAAGCAAGTCTGATGCCACGAGCCAGATCCTGAACAGCTCCGAGTCAGCGTGGCCCCGTTGGATTCAAGGGCTGCAGCATCTTTCCTGCTGCTCTGGGGTGGAGAGAAACATTTAGAAGTTGCCTTATTCCTCCACGGCCTTTCAAGAAGGGTTAATTCTTCTTAAACAACTGTGGGTTTTAATGTTTGCTGAAATTTAATTGAAACAAAGCCTATGAAACGAAAACCAAGTTAACAGGAGATTTCCTGAAGCAGAATACGTCTAGGTTGGGGAGAATTTAATTCCCATATTGGAAATGGCAGCTTTCACCCCAGAGCTGAGCTCTTTGCTGGGTTTTTTTTTTTTATTATAGAACTAATCTGTTTCTAATTCTGTGGATTTTAAACTTCTCAGGTGAAGGATTTCATTTTGTTTTGGGGGTGGTGTGTGGTTTCGGTTTGGTTTTGGTTTTTTAAAGAATAAGGAATTACAGGGGAATATTGCACTATTATTTTTTTCCACGACTTACTCTGCTTCCCTGACGTTACTTTAAATACCCTTTCTATGTAGGTACAAATAAACACATTTCTCTCCTGCAGGCCATTCCTGTTGCTGCTCAAATGTCTCCACGTAGATTTGGATCCGTGCTGCACTCAAGTCAAAAAGCAGCCAATATTGGGGTTTTTTTCCTCCTAACAATTACCAAAGGTCACGCAAAGAGCCAAGGCGTCATTTAATGGAATCCTTCGGAGCCATTCCAGAGCAAGTGCACTTGGTCCTTTTGAAACTGTCTGGTGCTGCCTTTGCCTCCAGCTGAAGACAGAAGGATTGCCTTCTCCTGACAGAAGGGTTCTCTCGTCAGCTGTTACCGCTTCCTTGTTGACATTGGACCTTTCTGTTACTCTTAGTTCAAGGGTCATAAACTTCGTCAGGCTGATTACTCGCCAATTAATCTGAAATGGGTTTCACTGTCTAACCTAGTCACTGGTTTCTGTCATACATACGCTGCTGTATCACTCTGTAAGGCTTCCAGTCACCTTGGTACCAGTGCTGTGAGCCCTGGACTTGATATCCCAGCTGACACACGGGGCTTTCAGCCTGGGCTTTGGCACTGTGGTTGTCCCAGTCACTCCCTGCTCTAGGTGATGACTCGTCCGAGCTGTTACCCGTTGCTTGCACACAGGTTATAGGGCAGTAATGTGCTGTGCTGTCAGTCACTAACTGCTGCTGTTACCAAAACAAAAAGGAAGGAAAAGGAAAATGGCAAGCGGGTAGCTTCGTGAATAGGCTCATGACATTCTGCAGCATGCCAGCTGGCCTCCGTGGAAGGTCCGGGCAGAACTGCAGATATTTGTTGTTCTAAACGAGGAGAATGTTTTAAATACAACTTCAGAACTAATAGATGAGCAACTAGTATGAGAGTTCAGCAGAAATTAATCTCAGTTACAGGTTTCTCTGGTGACTGGTGAGCGGTTCCCTGCAACTGCAAATCAAGGAGAGCTATCCTTTCTGCCTTGGGTTTTTTTAATGGAAAATACATTAACTTGCGTTTCCATCTTCACTGAAGTTCTGCTTGTTAAAGCTAAGCCATTGGTCAGTTTTTGTCCTGTTAATATCATTAATTGCAGTGTAATTTCTTCCTTGTCAGTCCGAAGCCCCGTCATTAGAGTTGAATTCTCTTCAACAACCAGTATGTCAGGATTATTTTATTTCTCCTTTGCATGCCACGTTTTTGGGAGAGGAAAAAAAAAAAAAAGAGCAACGGAACCAAACCTTTGTTGACTTCTTTCCTGTGCAGGTGTTTAAGCGTCGTGTGGTAGCCACCCAGGCTGCGAGTGAAGTCTGAATGAATCCCTCCTGTTGGACGCTTGGCTGAGTCCCGCTGCGCGCGGCAGTTATCTGAGGGTGGGTGGGCTGCCAGACAACGGCTGGTTCCCTTAGCACAAAGCTCCTTTGGCCGCGTTGAGTCAGAGCTCTCCCTAGTTGCTTGCCTGCCCATCTCACGTGCCAGCAAATACGGTGGATGGAGTCATTCTGTTCGTCGAGTTGGGGTTTGGCTCCTCCCTGTCCCTTCGGACCCTGCCTGCACCTTCCTGTGTTGATGCCCCTCGAGGTGCCGCCGTCGGCTGCTCCTTCTGCCGGCTCCTCGGCGAGATGGGCACGGCCGCCTTAACGGGGAGGGGATTGTCAGAAACGGGCTGCCCCACCCTTGCATTTCAGCAGGGTGGTTGTGCTCTACATGACTCTGTGTTTCCAGTGGCACTGGGAGGATACCCGAACCATCCAGGCCAGCTCTGCAGAGAGTCTCCAGCTTTCACCAGACTCCTCCCTGCTTGTGCCTTGGAGTCTGATCCTGCCCCTGGCTGGCTGCAGGGGCTCAGCGTGCTCTGGGAAGGCTCCTGAGTGCTGAGATCTTGGCTCTTTGCTGAGTTTTAAAAGGCAGCTCATCTGTTGGTTCAGAGACCCCTCATCCAAGGTTCAAGCTTGCTTGTCTTCACGCTGCAGTAGCGTTTGGGTGGCTTAATGAATTATTCACTTCACTTTGTGTAAGGTCTTGATTTTCTTTTGGGGGTTATCAATGCAAACAGTGCTGCCCATTGATACTGCTTAGCTTAGGAGCTGTGATGAGGCAAGAGCCTAAAATGCATCTAGAAATTACAAAATTACGTTTTCTCACACTGTTGTCATAAAAATGTATTAGAATCTTGGAGTCGTTTGGGTGGGAAGGCAGCTTTTAAGGTCACCTATTCCCACCCCCCTGCAGGGAGCAGGAACATCTGCAACCAGAGCAGGGTGCTCAGAGCCCCGGCCAACCTCCCCTGCAATGGTGCCAGGGATGGGGCAGCCACC
>WUAM01000159.1:7562945-7578024 GCA_024336885.1 Actenoides hombroni | reverse complement strand
GTCCTGTGGCAACAGGCCCTGCTCAGAAGTCTGTCCCCATCTTTCTGACAGGCCCTTTCAAGTCTTGCAAGGCCCCTAGGAGGTCTCCCTGGAGCCTTCTCTTCTCCAGGCTGAACACCCCCAACCCTCTCAGCCGTCCTTTCTATTCAGGATCAGGTTACAAAAGAGAAAGGGGAGGTGGAGATAAACTACATCGCAGCACACGTTTCCAGGAAGAATTCCTGGCACTCTATTACCCAAGGGTCTCAGCGCTGCGAGCAGCCCCCTGTCAGCACTACGCTGCTTCTGGAGACATCGGGCCTCCCGTGCAAAACAACTCGAGGGGGAAATGCCACCCAATGCCGTTGGTCCGCTCCGAGGGGCAGGGAGCCCGCCCAGGGATCGGCTGCTGCAGCGGGGCTGTTCCTGCAGCTCACACTGAGTGAGAAAAGCTGGCAGAAAAGCAATTGCATTCCTTTAAGGAAGGCGAGAGCGCTTCGAGTCACCCGTAGTTGTGACTGGCTTAATTACTTTGCACTGGCAATATTCAGTGTGCTGATGGACAATTGTGTGTTACACTGACTTACTAGTTTCTGGGTGAACCAGGCAATTTTTTATGTAGTTACGTTTGAAACGTATTGAAGTGCATAAGGAAAAGCACAGCAAAGAAGAGGGAGGTGAAATTAGTGAGCAGAAAGGGTGTGCTGCTGGGGGGGAGGGCCCAGCGCAGGCCAGAGCTGGGTTTTCAGTTCCTGCTTGTTCCTCTCCTGGTTCAGACCCATGGTGGGTTTTCAGTTCCTGCTTGTTCCTCTCCTGGTTCAGACCCATGGTGGGTTTTCAGAGTAAAAACGCTCACTCCACGCAAAGCATTTACTCCACACAATAAGATGCCCTGACAGACAGCAGGAGAAGGAAGATACAGGAATCCAAACACAAACATCTCAGTAAAGCTGTGTCTTGCTGGCTGGCTGGCTGTCATAGCTATTACAGCATGTTACTAGCCAGGGTCATCATCTGACTGGTGTTAATCACCCAGGTGTAGATGTGCTGTGTGTATGTGAGTACAGTGTGTGTTCTGCACACAGGTTTTTCTGTGCCCCGCTGTTGGCCAACATGAACAACTTTACACCCTGGCAGGCAATAAAACACACAACCCAGAGGGAAGTATGGGAATGTTGGAGCCAGCACAGTTATAACAAGGCTCTGTAGGGTGCTGAAGGGATTAAGCATCTTGTGCTTTCGCTTGTGAAACGGAGGGAACATCTGAGTCTCTTCCAAAGGAGACGAGAGTGTTGTCATGGTGTATGGAGGAAAGTTCATGTTTTGATGTTGCTGGCTTTCTCCTTGAGTTGTTTGCTTTGGTTAAAGGGCTAACAGCCATCCTGCATCCTGTGTGAGCACGGGACATCAGAACTAGTTATCATGTTACACTTAAAAGTTTGGGAAAGAAGGTCAAATGCAAAATTCCCTTAGATTAGTCTGCTGAGTCAGGCCTTACATCATTTCAGAGGCCTTGGTCAAGAGAAAAGTCACCCTTTCATAGTAACACATCACTCATAAGTAGTTGTCAGAACTGAAGTTAGATTGATGCCAGACTTTTGAATACTTCTGAAATTCTGAAAACGTAGCTTTTGTCACAATGGAAAAAAGCCCCACTGGTTTTTAGATGAGTTATTCAATGACCCAAAATCTTTATGTGCTCAATGACCCAAAATCCCCGCGGAGTGCAGAATTCTGATTTTTAAGTTGAAATTGTTGGTTTTCTTTCCCTTTCAGAGCTGCAAGACAGCCCAGTGCAGAGCAGCCAGCCGTGTCCAGTCACCTCCAGAGGGTAAGTCTGTCGGAACGCCCAGGGCTGGAGCTGTGTGCCACGTCCTGATGCCCCAAGTCCCCCTGTGTCCCATGAGAGCGTGCAGTGGTGCTGACAGCAGAGGGTGTTGAGGTGCTGTGGGGTGTGCCTGCATCTGTCCCCACACCAGCAAAACCAGCACGGTCTGCGCCAGGGTGAAGCCTGATACTCGATTGTTACCCTAACGTCGTTTTCAGTCAGTTCTTATTTCTTTCTGTGAGTCCCAAGGCCTGTTGGAGGGCTCTTGCCAATACTGACGTGCTGGGTTCGGATCCAAAACGTTGGTATTTTTAGATCCTCCTTTTCTTAGCCTGGGATGCTGTTCCCCCTGCCCTCGTTCACTGCGATCGTTTGCCAAGCCGCATGAGGCAACTGAAAACTGACATCCAACCGCAGCTTGAAATGTGCCTTGAAATCTGTTTTAATTAGATATGAGCCATAATAATTTAATTACAGAGCCGCCCACTAAATTGTCTGTTTTGAATTGCAGCAGCCGCATTGTGTACAGAAACAAAACTGGCTGGAGTAGGTGCCTCCCTGATTTGGAGCAGGGGCATTGAAGCGTTGAATAAAGTACTAGAGTCCTGTGATGGTGTAACCTCTGGCTTGCTAATTACCCCCATCAGCAGCAAAACCTGCCTGATTTAGCTAGGTGTGAGTCAGCTCTGGCTTGACTGCTTGCTTCTGTGGGGTGAGGTGCCTGCTGCATCTTGCACTGAGCGCAGGACGAGGCGCTGGTGAGGGGCATACGGCCAGCAACAGATGACTTGAAGGTCTCATTGCTTTGTTGACAGACCTTTCAGATAATTCTTTCCCATCAGTTGGAATTAAGGATGTATCCCACGTTTGAGATGGGATTGCATCCTTCAGTGCAGATCTGTAGAGGCTGTTGTCCGAGAGGAGTCGCTGCTAGGGAATGGTGTCTGAGTTGCTCTTCAGTCATCTGGAAAGGAGTTTGGGTTCCTGCTGGGTAAATTTGCAAGTGACAGAAGGAGGGGTAGAGTAATTATTACACCTTCCTCCATGTTTAATATGTGGAGTAGGCTAAGCCGTTTGGGAGCCTGGGATTATTTGGTGCTGCCTGTTGTAATGCAGCAGGAGAGAGATGAAGGAGTGAAGGCTGTAACTGGAGAGACTGTATCTGAAGCACAGGCAGCTGCTCAGCTTGGAGCAGACAAGTTGGTTACTGGAACCTGCTTGTGTGATTCTGTTGTAAAATACCCCTCAAAACCCTCAGACTGATTGAAGCCATCAGTCAGTCTGTCTGTCTGTCATGGGAACAAACAGTGGTTGTTGGAGTCCCTGTGTGAGCAGTGGAGTTGCCTCGGGGGAAAATACCATCAAACATGCCAGAGCTACTGCACGAAGGTACCTGGAATAGTCAGGGCTGCTCAAACAGGAAATATTTATTTCATTCATCCCGAATTAGCTAACATAAGCCTGAGTCTTTTCTTGCAGGGCTTTTTGTGTGTTTTGATTAGAACGTCTGCAGGAACACTGCTGGAGAAAACCTTGTGGTTGGTGGCACAGGTTCTGTTCAGTCCTCGTGGCTCCGGCTGGTCTCCCCGTCAGCGTTAGGGTGCGGTGTGTGCTGTCACCGTGCTGGCAGGCAGGTTAAGGGTAATCTGGAGAAGTGGGTTGCTTTGTGTCTTCATATTCACAGATGAATCGTCTTCGGTTGGGTGATTCCTGCGTACGTCTAAACCCTTGAGGTGTTGGGTGGATGTTTTGCCCCAGATTGTTGGACAGCTCTTCTGCTGAAATCCTATTAAGGGAATTACGTAGTGGTTAACAGTTGAAGATGGAGAGCTGTACAAATCTAAATTAATTCTGCTTTTGTTGCCAGTGGTATAAATTCACATTTAAATCAATAAAATGATGTCATGAAACCTGAGGGATGGGACATGGGGGCAGGTACTAGAAGGCAGCTGGTGTGCTGTGACCTAAGCCAGGGCGTGAATGAAAACTTAGTTCTGTGTTCAGAAAACGTAAAAGCAAACCACTGCTGAAATGAAACCTCTCTGCAGAAGAGAGGCTGTGAGACTGGGAGAGTGAACCCATCGGGGGAAACTGGGGAGGCTGAGGTTGCCGTGGCTGGGAGAGCCCCTTTCTCCCTGCTAGCTGCTGGTGCCAGCTCTACACCGCTGCCCTTCTGCAGGTTGCTGGGCAGAAAAGGCTGTGCTCCTCTGTCCTTGGCTCTGTTGCAGACAGCTCCAAAGGAAGATGTTTTCTGTTGTTTTGAATAGTAGTCGAGAAATAATTTCACATTTTTGTTATTATTTTGGAGCACCTCTCGTTAAAAGCTCGGTGCAGATCAGCAGGCACCGCTCCGATTGAAGGCCCAATGTTTTAGGAATTAATCTGGCCATCACTTGTTGCAGGATTGGACTGAACTGCTCATATTGGCTGCTTCTGAGGGATAACACTTGTCAGGTGCTTCTCTGTTTCCTTGGCTACAGGATAATTCAAATGCCATCTTTTTTATTGGCATTAATGAAGATCTCCTGAGATGCACATCTTGGCACGATAGGTAGTGATTCCATTTTGAATCAAAGGCTGTGGTTAAACATTACCTGTAGGGCTGTAGTATTTTGGGTACCAATCTAATCACCTCTCCAAAAGGGGGGGGGAATGCTTTAGGAAGACAGAACTTTTAATAATGGGTATTTCTGTCTATTAGGTATCCTGAACAGGCATGTTTCGGTGTTTGAATCTTTCCTTCCACGATACTGATATGGCACCAAGACTTTTGTTTTCCTTAAAAACTCAAATATGTGTTTCTTAGCAAACACCTCTAATTAGGTCAGAATTTTACAAAAGGCTTTCTATTTGCATAGAATAGCATTAATTTTGCAGTCTTCTATCAGATGAAACCCAGAGAAAGAACAAATAATTTATTCATGCAAAACCAACCCGCATGAATCATTTATTTACCTCTTCTGGTAGTTTCACAAGCTGACTTTTTATGCATCAAGCTGCGAATTAATCGGAACTTTCTACGAGTTGAATTTTGCCCAGGAAAAAAAAAAAAAGTAATAACGGCATAAATAGCTTCCCCTGCACGGAAAATCATCACGTGAACTTGGGCAAAAAGTCCGTTCGGGGTCGTTTGGGTTTGGTTTTTAATTAAGTAACTGTCTGAAAGAGCAGCTCTGAGGTACAGTTTTCACTGTCTTTAACCTTCCGAATATATTGCTAACAAGGAAGAGTTTTGTGTTTGACCCTATCAAGTTAATCCATTAATTCAGAGCAGCTCCCTTGGGTTGGTTAGAGTTTCCAGCAGTGTAAATAAAACTAAAACCTGGTGTAAGGGATTAAATCTGCAAATGCAAGGAGGAGTGCACGAGAGTTCTACTGCCTTGTCCTGGGCTGTGCTGCGTTTCCTGCATCAGAATTCAACAGAACAAATCCTGCTCCTGCCAAGCCCGGTGACAAATGACCTGCTGGGTTCTCCAAGTGCAGTGTTTGGCACCGTTTAAAATGCACTCTTAACTGAAACAGACTTGGTTACCATTGCAGTTTCCAAAATCACTGAGAGTGCCAGGGAAGGAAGGAAGGAAGGATGAGGGTTTTGAGCTTTGAAGGATTACTAATGACAGCTCTACTGGCCATCTCCTCACTCAGGGGTGTTTTCCTGCTTGGCTAGGCGGGCAGTTCGATTCAGTTGGGATGTCACTCACAAGCAGCACTTTTCCTAAGTCAGTAAGGACTGTGTTGCGTGTCAGCAATGGGTTTGCTTTGTAATTATGTGCTAGCTAAAGTTTCATCACGGTGTTGTCCTTATGTGAGAGGAGGAACTGTGCTGCAGAGGTTCTGGGCTGCCAGCTTGGCCACTTGTCTGAAACAAGCCCCGTGTATCGGCCACGATGAGGAGAAGCTAGTTGTGAAGAGGGCACTGTGAAACTCCAGAGAGTTCAGCTTATATCTGCTCCTTGTTTTGGAAGGTGTTCGATGTGAATTAAAGAACGTAAGCGATTAATGAGCTTGATTAACTCAGAGAATTTGGCTGCAGCTCTAAGCTCTGCCAGACATCCTACATGAGCAGGGCCATTCCTGTGGCTCGCTGGTTGTGAAAGCAGGTTGGGTGCTTCTCACGCTGCTCTGCTCTTTCTAAAGCATAAAAAGAGCTGCTCTTCAAGGGAGGAAGAATTCACAGAGTCATTCACGTTGGAAAAGCCCCTTGGGATCATCATTGTGTCCAACCATTAACCCTACTCTATAAGTTCACCCCTAGACCATCTCCCCCAACACCACATCTCAGCGATGCTTAAACACATCCAGGGCTGGTGACTCAACCCCCTCCCTGGGCAGCCCGTTCCAGTATCTCACCACTCTTTCTGTGAAGAAATTCATCTTGGTGAGAGTCTCTGTGTCTGTCAGTGGCAAATCCAAACCCTGGCTGGACATGGTGCTGAGCTGCCTTCTGCAGCTTGGCCCTGCTTTGAGCAGGAGGGTTGGACCGGGTGATCTCTGGAGCTCATCCTCCCGCCTCACCCCAGCAATTCAGCGGTGCTGTGAAATAATCGAGTGGAAGTGCCCAGCAAAACGACAGGAAGATGCTAGGCTAGGTTGTAATTGAGAATTACTCAAGGCTGTCATTTTATCCTGTGCTAAAAGCTTCACAATTGCAGGAAGATTATCTTAACAAAGAGGAAATGTAATTATTGTGCTGCCGGTTTTTGCCACTATAGTCCAGGACCTGTCAGGATCTCCATTACCACAAACGTGGTTATAAGGGCTAATCTAACCTTGCCTGACAGATACTTGCTTGGAATTAAAATCTAGTAGAACAATAAAAAGCTGTTTAGTTTTGTATTCTGGTTAATTTTTTTTCTTTCATTTTATCTTAGCGAACGGATAAGCTCTTGAGCCTTTCATTGATGTGTTTATGTGAACTTCGTTCAAGCCACTTAAGCAAAATGCAACCCAGAAGGATAGAAATTACAGAAATTTGGGGTTGATGGATGCTTCTGTTGGAAAGAAGTCCTGTAAACCGGTGTGTATTTATGGCACAATTGCAATTACCACGCTCTGTTGGCACTGGGCTGGCAGACAAGCTGCATGGTGATGAAATACCTGCCTGCTGACAGAGGAGGAGGACATTCCTGGTACTCTGTAATTACAGTGTGCTGCAGAGTTTCCTTCTCCAGTCTGTCAGTTTAAGTGTCTCAATATTTAGGAAGTGTTAAAAAAAAACCTCCCAACCGTTCAATTTATCTTGAAAAAGATAGCTTTTGATGGAAGAAAAAATGTTCCCTCCCAAGCGTTGCACGTGATCCTTTGTGCTCCTGAAGGGAACCAGGGTTTAAAGGTTACACACTAACGCAGAGAGCGTGGTGTTCATTACAGGTGATACTGGGGTTTTACAACACCAACTCATTTTCCTCACCAGTGTCAATGGGCACCAGAGGTCTGCACTCTGCGCTGGAATTTTGGTCCTGGAGCATGAAGAAGGTGCGTGGATCTGGTGGAGTTGCTTCTCCTGTGTCACGCTTCAGGGGTTTGGGGTTCAGTACAGAGTATCTTTGGTCAGCACTTTGGCCTGTGGAGCAGGAGAGAAGAACTGTTTTTATATATTCTGTAGTTTATCAAGTTTTTCTCATCTATTTTTTGATAACAGCTTCAATAACAGCATTTTCAACACTTCCCACTGCTGTTGGGGTAGAGTGTGAGAGCATCTCCTGGCCAGCTGGGAGCCACAAAATGAGTGGGAGAGGGATGGGAGGAAAGTTGGCAGGGTGACCTCTCCAGCAGCTTGGAGGAGGGGTTCTCCAGGGCTTCTGGAGAGGTGGAAGTGCTCCAGGGGCAGGGGACACAACCTCAGGGCTGCAGGCTGAAGGTTAGAGAAATGGATTCCTGTCTTGGCTTGATAATCTGACCTTGCTTGAGGCCTGTGGTGAATTCCTTCACCGCTTTCTCGTGTGGTTCCACCAGCGAAAAATCATGATGTGTCCTTTTGGTGGGACATGGAGAAACTTGGGGCATTTTCAGGGCTTTTTGTGTTCTGAAACAAGGTGAGTGCCTTGGTGTAAAATTGTTTCCTGGCATCACAGCTGCAGAGTAGATATTTTCTCGCCAAACACCTGGGGTCTTTTGGTCAGAGCTTCTCCTGCCTTGTGTTGGAGCAGCGTGGTCATGGTCAGCAGGCTCAGGGGAGACTGGGATGTAGTGTGCTCGGTGCTGCCAGGCCCACTGGGACAATGTCCTCTCTGAAGGGCCCAATGGGGAAAAAAAACCCTGAAGTTTCTTTAACATTCTCCAGTAGGTTCATGGCAGAATCATTTCCTTGCCCTGGTGTCCCGACTGTTGGACCCTGGTATGTGGGTGATGCAAACATTCTGAGATTCTTTATGGTGGTTAATTGGATGGGTAACAAAAGCACTTTAAAGTTTATTGGACCTTCCCAAGGCCTAGTTTCAAGGGTAATTAAACATCTCATTACTTCTGGTAATGTTAATTGCGTTTTTAATATTATTTGTACACTGACATTTGCTCTGGCTAAAAATAGTCTTCGTGGATGGGAGTGAAAGGGAGAACTAGAGGTAGATATGTGCAGGTGTGTGAGCTGTGGGGAAGGGAAGGGCCTGGAGATACCTGTCTCAGAAACAAAGCTGCCTGTAGTGAGGGGCCTTCCTGTAAACTTCAGTGTTTGCTGGTCAGGGAAAAAAAAAAAAGGGGGCATTTTAAAATTATACTGATCCAAGCTGTGTTGTGGTTATTTAGATTTAAATATGGCTCACATCTTGTTTGGGTAGAGGAGCTGAAAACCAGTAAACTTACCATGTTTAAAGCCATCAGTGTGCCTTACACTGACGTCAGCAGCTCTTCCTCCCCTGGAAAGGTGGTGTTTGTGCTGGTGAAGCTTTAAAGTGAATTTTCTTTTATTTATTTTTTTTTTTTTTTTGGCAAATATGGCTAAAATCTCCCAGGTCTTACAGGTGAGATGATGATTCCTCTGTGCTTCTGTAGAAGAAAAGCAAAGCTGAATTACAGATGCTCGGTAGGCTCGAATTTAAAAGGAAAAATGTTTGAAATGCATTTAAAGGGCAGAAGGACGACATGAAACAGAAGAAAATGAAAGCTTGAAAATACCTGACTTGCTTTGTGAATGATTAAGAAGTCAGTGTGAAGTACCCGGCAGCGCGTGTCAGGCCGCAGCTTGTTGGCTGTGCTAATTTATTCAGCGTATTAGAGTTGGCAATTAATGTTCTTCTCCTAACAGCGTGGCAATTAAAGATTCTTGCGTTCTCTGAGTCATTTCTCTGAGTCGGTTTTCCCAAAAGGTAAACATGACAGGGCAGTTTTTACAGCTCCCCGAGCAACCTGCCTGAGGTTCCCGTACGGACGGCGGTGGTTTGCTCCCTGGCACGGCTGGTGGAGGCAGCTTTTGGAAGGGGAGCACAGGTAATTCAGAGGGTGAACTGCCTGCAGTCTGCTTGTCACCCACCCGTCCGGGTGTTCAAATGACACCTGCCTGCGTGGGCACTTCAGCTTCTCCTTCCCTTGGACGTCACCACTGCTGGATGCCTCCGACTCGTCGTCTTCTGTGGTTTGGGCAGTGAGTCTCGGGGAGTCTGCCCCTGCTTTTGGAGGAGTTCTCCCAGCTTCTAACACACCCAGATACGGGATATTTTCAGGTGACACAGGTATTTCTTCTGCCCCACCTTTGTAGATCAGCAGTGAGCTCTGCTGATATCCAGGGGCGAATTAAAGCCTCTTCTAAGCGGGAAAATTCTTTCCCCGAGATCACCAGCAATGACTTGGGAATTGAGAGCTGCAGTGGCTTTCTGAGTAAGGCAGCTTGCAGCAGCAGCAGTGAGGTGCTGTTAACGAGAGCTCCTCTGCCTTGACTTGCAAAATGATTCATCAGTCGCCAGAAATACTCCTGAAGATGTTTCCGCTAGATTAAGAAGGTGGCTGGAAGTCGTATCGGCACACGTGCTCTCGACCTCTCTCCCCGGAACATCACACCCCTTCTGCCTGCTGTCGTCATCCCTGACCTTTGATCGCGGTGCCGGCAGCGCGAGGAGTCCACGTGGTTCCTCTTTGGCACAGCGCAACCTTTTGCATATCTCCGGCGCTCCCTTTAATAGCTCGGTCTCGGCAGCATCTTGAAAGTATAATGAGAAGTGACTTTCCTCTCGTCGCCGCTCGGTAGCTTTGAAGCTCGCGTTTCGGAGCCGTGTGGGCTGGAATAGGCTTTGCACGGAATAAACTTCAAGACAGGTCGTTCTTTCTCTGGAAAACGGAACCCTGCCGCTTTGCCCGAGCGCCGAGAGGTCCTAACGGGCAACGTCCCCCTCTTGTTAAGTGACGGAGTGAAAGGTGGTTTCATGAGAGCACGGGAATAATCTCAATGGGCATAAAGCATTTGAGGTACCGTCAACAGAATTGTCTTTCCTAATCTGCCCTTCCTGTTTCGTTGCGGGGTTTCTATTTCTTTTTAAGGATTAATGGAAATCACACACAATTACAGGGTTTGTGGGGGGAGTCGAGTCCTTTTGCTACATTAAGCAGTGTCAGATTTACTCTTTCACACAATCCTTCGGCTCCCATCTATGAAACCGTGCGAGGCAGACTTAGGGAACACGTTCACAATGAGTTCCAAACTCCTTGCTCAACCCATTTCCAGACCCCGGTGTGTTTCAATTGTAACTGCAAAGCCTGGTTCTCAGCCCTAAGACTCGCTAATCTTCTTAAATAACCCAATACTTAATATGATTGTGTTCAAGACAACCAGGAGGGCTATCAGCAATTAAAGAAGCTGAAATACATAACATGAGCTTTGCCCACAGGACTCGATTAAACTGTCACTAGGAGAAAGAAAAACGCCACGCTGGGAAATTGATGGACTCGGCGGATCTAGGATTAGAAACGCGAGCGGAGATCTGCTAGCAAATGTGTCCAAAGTGACAGTGACAAAGATCGAAACCCAGAGGAGCTAAATAAATTTTAGCCTACTAGTTGAATGTTGAGACAAAATGTAACTAACGGAGCTCGTTAGGGGAGGGACAGTGTCAGTGGTCGGACAGGCAGCTCTCGCAGGGCTTGTGGGGTCGTGACAGTTTTCTGTGCTGAAAACGGGGTGTCTCAGATCTTCAGTAACTCAGTTTTGTGTACGGGATGAGCTACGCCCGTGAGTTAGCTCCCCAGCGTGACATCATATTTGTAGCTGTGACTTTACAGCTGATGTGGAATGTTTAAAAAAATATAATTAAGAAATACTTTTTTTTTTTCCCTGATTCTGAAACCTGCATTAATATTAAATAGCAATTAAAAATCTTTGTGTGCGTGCAGCGGAGCGTCACGAAGGCATTTAAAGAACAAAACCCATCGTCAAAAGGAGGATAGCTGACTTGGAATCAATGGCCTGGTTCAGGTAAGGAAGGAGATCTGCTGGCTTTGTGCCAAGACACACAGCCTCGTTTATTGCAGGAATCCGACCCGAAGCCTGAAGAGCTAATTGTGCATCTTGGGCCTTGTGAGTCATGGTGACACTCCCGCTTCTGACCGCGTTCTTTTGCCAGTGCCAAACAGGCTGTCTGGTAACAAGGTCCTGTCACCCTTTGTTCTTTGCAGCAGCTAAGGAAGGAGGGAGCACATCATATGCATTCCTTCAGAGATCTGCCCTGTTCCTTCTGTGGAGAATTAGCATATGAGTAAGGAAATAAATATGTCTGTCTGTCTGACGGCATCGCGGTGAAGGCTTTGATCTCACAGCTGATTTGTGGGGCAGCAGTGGAACGGTGTGTAACTAAAGGGCTGATTGTTTTGAGTGCTCCGCAGCGGTGATGCCTTGAGCTAGAGCCAGAGAAATTCTGTCTCCCTCCGAGGTGTAAGGACTGCAGCAGTCACCGTGAGCTGCCTTCTTGCTGGCAGTGCAGCAAATTCTGCTTTCCCGTCAAGGCTGCAAACACTTAGTGAAGTACGTTACCCTGCTAGAGCTTTGAAGTCACATCCAACTGCATGAACTGTGCCTCACGCCTCCTCCTGTGACCTCGCTGCTCAGACTTTGCTCATCACACTTATTGCACGTGTTGCCCGAAAACTAATGTTCAGCTGCTTTCTTTTGTTAACTATGGATGGAGTCATGGAGTGGAATCGTGGAATCAGTCATGGAGTGGAATCATGGAATCAGTCATGGAGTGGAATTGTGGAATCAGTCATGGAATCATGGAGTGGAATCATGGAATCAATTTAGATTGGAAAATACCTTTCAGAGGGAGTGCAGCCATTGAAGAAGCAGCAGAGTGGCTGTGCAGGAAGGGCTTTGGAGGAAGCAGAGAAATTATGCTGCTTTGGAACAGATTTTTGAGCCACACTTTGTAGCCTGTTAGCGCGAGGGTAAAGTTTTGGATAGAAAACCTGAAGTGCTCTGTAAAACAAGTTCAGCCTAATTTCTTACTCTGAACTGGAATAACGTACTTAATACTTTATAAATATTTCTAAGTAAATGAAAGATTTTGTAGAGCATAAAAAATGGATGGTGCATCAGCTGCCTTAAAGATGCCTTTCCTTTTTTCCTACTCCGGTGCATTTTAATCAGCCTGTCATTGACTGTGACTGGTTTATTATGGCCCTCTCATTTCTCAGCACTCATTACAAACACCCTTAAGTTGAAGTGAATGCATTTGTGGTGGTTGCCGTGTGCTGGCTGTTTTACTCTGTAAATAGACTATAAATTATGTATGGAGAATTTATGCATTAATCTATAGCATGGATCTCATAAATATTGCACAGTACCTTGCAGCCTCCTTCTAACTTGCTGGTGGAGATCTCTAAGTGCAAGGCTTCCGTGCTGTTCTCTTGTATCAGAAATAAGTGGGTTTGATTTTCTGCAGTACTATTTTTGTTCATCTTTCAGTGCTGCGCCGTGCGAGTGCAGAGCAAAATTGTCAAGTGTGTATAATGGAGCAAAGGATGTGTCTTGCTTCACCTTTCTGTTTTGGAAGGGAGATAAATCACGGATTTCACACCTGTGGAGCTATTCTTTCCTTTCACCCGGGTCCTCTGAATTACACGCGTTTTCCCCAGGCAGCTAATTCTGGGGTGAGATTAATTTGGTAGCAGATCGTACCCCCAACTGCAGCTCTCAGGAGCTGGCTATTAAAACACTCTGCGTGGCTGCTGGGCGCAGCGTTAAAAGCCTTCCCTGCGCTGCAGAGAAGTCTGAGGTGCAGGGGTACGCAGGGAGCGGTGCTCCAGGGAGCCTGGGGTACGTCGGAGAGTCCCCACTGGCCAGCCACCAGCCTCTGTGCCAATTCCTTCTCTCTCCAGTTAATGGGGCTACGAGAGCTGTAGGCTGTGACCTCCTCAGAACTGAGTTAGGAGAAAGGGGTGATCTCCAGGGTAAATCTCCGTGCAGCACCCGCTGCCCTTCCTGCTGTGCTGACGCCCTGTCGAAGCGACAGACCTGCTGCGCTCTCTGACCCTTGTCAGGTGCAAGTTGGGAACTGGGCTGGAAACTGTTAATTCAGATGCCTTGGGGGGAAAAAAAAAAACCAGCAAGAAAATATTTTGCTGTGAGGTTTTCAGGTCTGTGTGAGGTGAGGCCGGGCCTGCTGCCTGTGCCACTCCAGAGCAGAGGCCCAGCTCCCTCGGGGCTACGTGTCAGTGAGTGGGTGATGGGTGATGCACCGAGGTGAGGCTGGGGTGGTCTCGTACACCTTCAGTGAGGCTGTTTGGGTTAGAGGAAAAGGCTGAACAAATGTGCTCTTGGAAATATTTTCTAGTCAAAACTGAAAGAGAATATTGGAATCATCCACTTCCCTGTCATTTGCCGTGTTCAGTCCCTTTGTGAATCATCGTGGTGTCACATCTCAGACATACCCTTTCTGTCCCTGCCCTTCTCCAGCTGGCAGACATGGATATTTTTGCTCCCCCCCCCAGTGATGGGGCTGACACATCCCCCAGCATTGCACTCTCTGCCTGCGTACACCTGCAGCCCCTGCTGCTGGGAACAGAGAGCTCACCCTGTCCTGGGGATACAGCACACTGCCCAGGAACAAGCCCGGATCAGACTGGGGGTTGCTCTTTCTGCTCCAGAGGCTGACATGGTGAAAGCAGCAGTGACAGTACCTGGTTTATCACAGAACTGGGTGTTGATTTTCATCTTTTTGATTTTATTTTCTGGTGAATTGCTATCAGAAGGACAGCGAGTAGACCTCAATTCACTTTCTTTGCCATCAACACAGTAACTCTGGAGGTAGCTCCTGTGACTTCATGCTCGTGTCTGGGAGTAAAATCCAGGCTCTGTATGCAAACGTGCAAAGGGAATGATTTCTCCCGTGTGACAACATCGCATTTGAGGTGTGTTGGAAAAAAGAACTGATGTGGGAAGGGGGAAACAGCCAGCATTCTAAACCAAGCTGGAAGGAACACAAGGGACTCTCTGGCTTCTGCTGGCTGGGCATACTTTAAGGCTTCTTCAGCTGATCCTAGATGGAAACTGGGACCAAAAGTGTTTGGCTCTGCAAGAAAGTTTTACTTTGTTGTATTTCTTCTAATTCATCTAAGTACCGGTGGAAAAACCGCGTGCTTTGGTGCTATCCCAGTGAGGGATGCTTAGAGCTCCTTGGGTGTGTGTCTCACACTCCTCTCCTCCTGACAGCCGCTGTTCTCCTCTCCATTTCCTCTGCTGGCTGTGTAGCCTCCAGCTCTGCGGGGCTTTCCTAATTCCTCCAACTCAGGAGTGTGTTGTCAGTCTGCCAGCTCTCAGGTAGAAGACGTGTGGCTTTTCCCGGGCAGCAGAGGGGCCGTGAGCTCGGGGGGGACGCTGCTCTGCCAGCCAGCGCGGAGAGCGCGAGCAGGGACGGGGCAGGGCTCTGCGGGGAGGCTGCTGGGGGCTGTGGCTGCAAGATGGGTCACTCCAGCATCCATCGAGTGCAGGGGTGTTCTGTGAAATAGCAGAGGTGTTTTTTGGGGAGCCCAGTAGATGAGAACTGTACTACGGATGTCTCTGTACCCTTCCTGGCACCACAGCAACGTCCGGAACCCCTCCGGGGTGCTTGCTGGGGAATCGGTGCGGGTGGGTTACGTATTCATGGGGATCACTGGAAGGATCTGTCCTGCCCTTGACTTCCTCAGGAAGTTAGTTCTTCAACAAGGAGCAAAGCAAGTATTAGTAATCCCAGAATCCCAGCACGGAGGGGGTTGGCAGGGCCCTCTGGGGATCACCTGGTGCCACCCCCCTGCTCCATCCAGCAGGGTCACCCAGAGCAGGGGGCCCAGCAGCGCAGTGTCCAGCCGGGG
>WUAM01000159.1:7541318-7562845 GCA_024336885.1 Actenoides hombroni | reverse complement strand
CTCCAGACAAGGAGACTCCACAGCCTCTCTGGGCAGCCTGGCACAGCCTCCCACACCCTCACACCAAACAACTTTCTTCTCCTGTTCAAATGGATCTTCCTTGGTTCCAGTTGGTGCCCAGTGCCCCTTGTCCTGCTGCTGGGCGCTGCTGACAAGAGGCTGGCCCCATCCTCTTGCCCCCAGGGGCCCTTTAACTATTGACCAGCATTGATCAGATCCCCTTTCCTCAGCACAGAGATGCTCCAGTCCCACCATTCTCTCTGGAGCCCTGCATACTATTCATTTTTTTTTTTTTTTTTTTCCTTTTTTAGCATCTTTTAAGCCTCTTTGTAGGATGTAGCTTGGTGCTGGTGGTAGCAATGACCGTGTATTCAAGTCCATATACTTCCAGTATAGAATTTCTTGAGCATGCAGCATGGTGGTTTCTTCTGGTAGATGGTATAATCTTTTTAATTTGGAGCTTCTTTAAATTAAGCTCCTCATTCTGCAGTAATGCCTTGAATAGAGTGATTGTTCTTCATACTCTTTTCAATTCCAGCTGTAAAATTGATCTTTAAGTAGTGCTTTTCTCAGTGTGGTGAATTAACCATTAGTGCATAATGGAGGAAAATGCTTCTTGAAATACAGGGATTTAATTTTTCTTTTTATGGCTATTAAGCAGGAAAAGAAAGTGGAAAAGGCAGTTTTTGTGCCTCGAGGATGGATCTTCAGTTCTGTTCAAGAGGATGGCTGTTGGTAGGACCTAAGCCTGTTGTCAGGAGACCTTTTTATTCTGGCTGTGCGAATAAACCGTGATGTGCCTTTGTGAGATTCGCACGAGGACTCGAGTAAACTGTCATAGAAACATAACTGAGGCAAATTCCTCTCTTTTGCTTTCAGCTTACTAAACAAATCCTTTGGTTGTCTGCAGAAAGCAGTAATTTTGCTTCCAGAGTGTCTGTTTACTAAGAAATAACGGACGCTTCTGGGTAGGTTGATCTTAACAATACAGTTCTCCAGGTGCCAATTTTTTCATGTAATTGGGATCTTCTGATATCTTAATTTCTCAAATCTTTCTATTGATGTATCCTGAAATATAAATGCCTGTCTACAAGTTCTGCAACGGACAGATTTCATCACCAGTGGAAAGTGGTAAGAAATGGCAAATTGGTGCTTATTTTACCCAGACTTGGGAGGAGAGGCTGGGGGCATCCAAGGCTGATTTTCCTTCCAAGTCAGGGACTTCTGTGGGAAGGATGGCTGGAGAAAAGCATAATCTCAAACTAACCCACATTTTTTTCCTTGAATTCCTTCAGTCAAGCTTTAAACTGCCTTTCCACCCTAGACAGTAAAATCCATTTCAGTTTTTTCTTTTTTTTTTTAACTTTAAATAAATACTCTAAAAATTGAATGTCTCCTTAGAGACCCACAGAGAGTAAAAGCCAGCAGTTCATTTTCAAATAGCATGTTAACTTCTAGTGCTGGAGTTCTTCCTGATTCTAATTGAACTGTAACTGTTTTCCAGCGTACAAGGCAAAACAGAGATGCCAGTTCCATCTGTTGATACAGGAGAGGATGAAGTGGTAGAGGAGAAGATACAGATGAGACAGAGAGCATCAGCCTACAGTTCTGTCTTAAAGCTAAGAATTGTCACAAGCTGTTCCCCTGTTAGAAAAAGCCAGGGGATTAAAAGGATCCATACATACTGCATGAGAATTTATCCCCTGGGATCAGCACACCCAGCTTTGGGTACCAGCCAGTATCGTGCGTTTGGGAACTGGCCTCTTACTGGTCTATGAGAAAAATGCCTGGTGAGCCCTGAATCAGTGTTTGATGACTCTCGAAGTAAAAGAAAAGCAAAAATATAATAATAAAAAATTCTTAGTCTAGTACTGATAAAATACTGCACTTTTTAATGGTTTTTTTTCCCTAAGACCTACAGTGACGGTCTGAAGCTGCACACAAAATAGCATTTCTAGCAGCCAGGTGCTGCGAGGCTGCAGGATCTTAGCAGAGCCACCTCGGTGGCACACAGCACTTCTGCACAGTGAAGACTGCAGCTCTGCCCTTTCCACCGGGATTTTGGTGGCATCTTCAGAAGGTGATCTGAGAGGAAAAGCCTTTCGACGAGCTGCACTCCAGAAGGGGAATCAATAGCTCGTTCTGGGTCCGTGCTCGCTCCTTCCCTGCTGCCCTGCAGCTGGACAGAAAGCTTGAAGGTTGGAATTACAAACCCAGGTGTGTGTTGAGGGAATATGACTTGGGAGAATAGCAGAGAGGATGTTCTCAGGGTCTTTCCTGACCCCGGAGCGAAGCAGAAGCGGCGATAAAGCACAATTAAATCATGTATCGATTGGTGTATCAGCCAAGAGTTTTGTCTCGAGCTACGAGGATGGTTTCAGTCTCGTTTCTCTTGCAATTCAGCACAGACTAAAAGAGACAGATGTTTTTATAAAACTGTGGCGTTCTGGCGTTAATGGATCATAGTGGTAAAATTGTTATTTCATTAAATGGCACTTAGACTGTTAATAACAACAATGCCCTGAATAATTTAGAAAGAGAGTATTTCTCATTTTCAGAGTATGAAGGAGGCTTTTCAGAGCCTGGGTTTTTGTCAGAACAGAGGGAGTGGATGGTGAATTCTATCTAGGCAGCTGGGAAGGCTGGAGGTCTCTCTGTTTATAGAACAACACCGAGGGGTTCCAGGTGCTATCAAGCTCCTACGAGGTGCCATCGATGTCCCCAGGGCTGTTATGGAGGAAGGTGACTCAGCCTCTGGCTTGTCTGCTGAGAGGCAGCGGCATCACCAGGCTGGGCAGGCTCCAGTGGTGCCTTTGAGGTGGGGTGCTCACCAAACAGGCTGAGCCCATCCTTTCATTTCACAGGCGACAAGAGAAACAAACCTGCACATTTTCAGTTAGTCCTGCTCCAAAGTAACGAGGTGCTTCAGCTGTTTCCCTGTCCAATTAACCAGCTCTTAGATCATCCATCCCCAAGCGCTTGCTTTTAATAGCAGCAGTAGTTGACCTCCTGCCAAACAACTTGGGAAGAAATTGAACTGCTTGAGCTGCAAGAACTATTTCTGGAGGTGGAACCTAATGCCAAACTTGATGCCAATTCCAGTGATGAAATCAAAAGAGTTCTGCTGGCCTGGGTTCAGTTTGTGTCAGGCTGCAGTATCTGGAGATGTTAGAGGAAGGAACAGCACAAGTTGGTGACTCCTGGCTGTGCTCCTGTGTGTGACTGATGCTGGGGGTGGCTGCAAAACTGGAAACCCAGCCTGCAGTGGAAGAGAGTTTGACTCTTCTGTGAGTGGTAGTTCATGGCCAGTCTTAGCTCTCCTCGGCCTTGTAACGCGGCGTTGAGCCCGCAGGGTCCTTCATCAGCAGGGCTGCATGGCAGCTCAATGTGGTGTTGGAAACACATCCACCTCAGCTGTGCTTTCCAGAGACAGAACGTAGGAGAGATGGACATAAAGTAACTCCTTTTTCTTCTGATAAAGCTTTTGAAACACATCCTCTTATTGTGGGGAGAGTTATTCTGTGTTGCTGAAAGAGGCAGTGCTAAGTTTAATTACATTCTCCCAATTAGAAATTTCTGCTGTTAGATCCTTCCATGGTGCAAGACTGTTGTGAAGCTGGTGCTGGTCTGGTGCTGGTCTCTGGTCACAGTCACCTTCTTTGGAGGCAACAGTGCATTGCTGATGCAGTCGAGTCACTGCAACAGGAGATGAAAGAATTACCTCACCCAGTGTCAGAGCACCGGTGACAATTTGGATAAAGGTGGGGTGCTCTCACGAGGGAGGTCAAAGTCTTCTCATAATCAGAGGATCTAAAGGAATCCAGTTTTTGTAACTTTGAAGATGCTTTGCCCCGTGGTGCCTTGCTGTGTGTACCAGGGAGGAATAAGAGGCGAGGTGTGGAGAGCAGCCAGCTTTCCATGCTTCAAAGCTGGCTGGCAACATGAACGCCTTCCTCTTGGTGGGTTCTTACCCACAGCACATTCACTGAATGGAGCCTACTCGTCACCTTTTCTCTTTCAGCTTCAGAGTTTGGACAAATTCAGCCCAATCCATCTTCGTCATGAGAAGATGAATTCCCAGGTGGCAAAGTTTCCGTGGTTCCCTCAGCCTAGATCCAGTCACCAGTAACCCAGTCAGGTGGTGAGTGGCTGTCCGTCGACGAAGGACCCCGATGAGGAGCAGGCTTCTGTGATGTTCCCCGGCCCGCTGCCGAGCTGCAGTTTCCAGCCTGCCCAGGATCAGTATTCTTTTAACCTGCATTTTGACCTCTCTGAGTTTGAAGGACATCAGTGTAATGAGGCTTAATGTGTTTACCCTCTGATGGGAGTGTTCATTTTGTAGTCTTGAAAGTGAAGGCTCTTTGAGGTCTACTTTTAATTCACCATCACTCTACTCCGGGGAGAGAACTCTCACATCATTTTACCACCAGACTCCTTGCTCTTTAGCGTGCTGTTTCCTGCAGCTGAGAAAGCAGAAATCTGAAGGTGGCAGACAGAGAGATCGAAGCATATGGTATATCACGTAAAATACTATTTAAGGTTAGTGTGAAACAGATAGAACAGACAGTTGTCCTGAGATTCTAGTGATTCTCTGTGCTGAAAATGCTATAAAAAGTCTCCCTTATGGAGGAATGGAAAATACGAGCTGATGACACAGGAATTTCTTCACGTGTTTGCCTATTTTTAGATATAATTTCCACATGCAAATGACTTCTTGAGTATAAAACCCCTGGATTGGTAGGATATTTGCAGGTCTTGCCCAGCGCTGGCCGAGCAGTGCTGATGGCTGGCACTAGTCCAGAAAAGGTGTATTGCTGGAAGGCAAACACTTGAATTTGAAAATCATTCTTACTTCTTGAGAAGTTTGGTCTGTTTGTAACATTCAATTCTATCCTCCTTACATTTCTGAATGAAAGGTGGCAGTAGAAAAGTTCTCCACTATAATACTGTTGAAAGTATTAAAAGAAAAAAAAAGTTGTTCCTTCTTATGTTATGATTTAAAAGCAACTCCTGTGTAGTCCACTCACTTTCTCCTTAAGTGATGTCAGGATATTTTTGCTGCAGGTACTACTGGTCTGGTCTTCTCTGACCACTGCTTCAGTCTCTTACTTGTCTTCAATCATATCTCATCCTTACCTACTAGCTCAATGACTTATCTTCAATCACATCTCATCCTTAGCTACTAGCTCAATGGAGGGGTGTCTCTGGGAGCAGTAAGATGCAGCTCACATCACCCCTCTCTGAGCTGCAGCCAGTGTCGGGATGCCACTGCTCCGAATGCCACATCCCCCCCCACGTTTGTGAAGCTTCCCAGATGTGCTGGTAAATTATTCTGCTTGCACAATTGCAGGTGCCTGCGGGGAGTGAGGCTGAGCTGCTGCTCACACAGAGAATGCTGAAGTGATGAAAAGATCTGAAACGCGCACGCTAACGTCTTGGTGCCTCCTCTCTGAGATAAAAGCAGCCCGCGTAACGATGAGGCCCTTCCTTTGCTTTACAACCTGTGTTTATTTTCAAAAAAGAAAATGCAGTAATGAAACTTTGATTCCACTTGTGTTTATTTAGAAATGTTCCATTGTTGTACTTCTAATGTTTTCTCTCTGCTTATTCACGAGCTCAGTTTCCCTGGGATCGAGAGTAACTGCTGTTTCTCAGCTTCATTAACTACGTTTCACTGAGGACCTTATCTAGAAAAATTACTGTTTTCTCTTTCAGCTCCTTCCGTGTTTACTTTAGACTTTCTAGTAACTGTAATTCACTAAAATCTAAATGATTTGCAGGTCGCTTTGTGTGAAAGATGCCGCTCAAAATAACTGGATTCTTTCCGGCCTCTTTCATCTGCTCTTTGATGAGGATGATGCTGAAGTTAAATCCAAGGTCAGCCTGGATGGGGCTCTGGGCAACCTGATTTGGTGATGTAATGGCTGGTTTGGAGTAAGTTTCCCTTCTAGGAGCCCAGTTGCAGTAGCACAGGCCATTTGCTCCTCTCTGCACCCACATATTCACACAGCACGACTGGGCTTTTTCTGGAATACCTGATTGTGCTCCATCTCATTGGCTTAACCAAAGTTTGGTCTCTGAGTAGTCATAATTAACTGGAAAACTTACAATCTCTGATCAAGAGCTCAATCTGTTTTAATTTGCAAGCGTATTTTTGATACAAAAGTTATTTTATGCCCCACCTTTTTAATTCAGTATACCTCTTTTTCCCCTTCTTTTTGCTGGTCTGCTCTGCGTTGGAGGAACATTAAACCTCCAGTCTCCATCCTGACATTTCACCTTTACTTATCTCATGCTAATTCCATCAGCTTGAGCAAAACTATGTGATTTTCCCCCATGCTGATAGACAGTGTAGACACTTCAAATAATATAAAAAAAAAAAAGGGGGAGGGAAGGGGGAGGAAGAAGGAAAAACTGATGACCTTCAGTTAACTTTATTCTGCTAAATTTTATATTGAAAAGATGCTTACGTGCCACAGGATTTCACTTGCTATAGAAGTGGAAAATGGACACTGTTAAATTTATTTCCACAAAGTCCAAGGAACTTGAAAAGAGAAAAAAGAACTGAGGTTATAGGTGAGTCCCTAGGATATTTTAATGAAAGCATGTCTCATATTTCCTGGTTCCTTTTCTATATGTGTAAATACGTTGAGAGCTTTGTTTAAAATAGACAAGATTATTAAAATACAAAAGTGTTGCTGCTCAGCCCTGCAGAGGAATGGGAAATAAGTGAGTGATTTGTATCGGGTCAGAGGGAGATGGAATAGCCACAAAGAGCAGAAAAAAAAATGAACTGATGCAGTTAACGAATGGAATTGGCTGCTCTGCTGAGATGGGAAGGGAATTGAGCACAGGGCTTGTCGACGGGGCCGAGGCATCCCCTGGTGATATTGTGCACCTTGGACAAAGGAACGAGTTCTGTCCAAACACTGCTGCTTCTTAATTAAGCTGCTTGGAGCCCGAGGAATGGTGAATGGGTAGCTGCTCATATTCCCCCAAGGACGCGGAGCTGTTGATGGTCTCTGGGGATGTGGAGATGAAGGGCTGTTTATTTTCCAGGGTTAGATTCATCCGATTGTTTCAAGTAAAAGTAGAAAGATTTAGAGATTGTGAGCAGGTTTGGAAGTCAAGTAGAAAAAGGAAGGGGGCGTGTTGTCTGTAGCATCTCGCATAATGAGGAGCATTAACTTCATGCAGACCCTTCTCCAGGCTGTCATCTTACTGTTGGCCAGGTGCTCCCAGTCTCACAAGCTTTGCTATGACCAGCAAGAGTCTAAAAGCTTGCCCTGGGTGTTCCCTACCTAGTTTTGATGATTGACTTTTCAGCCGTTTCTGGAGCTCGTTTGCTTGTAGCTCAGGTCAGCCTTCAGCGTGTTGTAGACAGTGCAGAAAACTTCAGAGCAAAACCCATTACAGTTGTAAACATTTAAATGCTTAGTTTCACAGTTGGCTGGTCTCAGGCGACCAGCTGCTCGTTTTCGTCTGCCTTTTTCCTTTTGTTCTGTGTTTGCTCTCTGTTGGGAGTGACTTTTGTATTGATTGTATCCGATGGGGTAGAATTTTTACTTTAAATTCTAACTAAAAGTTTAAGATGACTTCACTATTTTTTTTTTTCCTGGGGATTCTTGCCAATCATAGTGAATTATTTATAGAACAGTTCAGACTAAAAAAGAATTCCCTGTGGAAGTTTCTGGTGTCTTCAGCAGATTTCCAGTCTGCTGTGTCATTAAACCACAGTGGACAGACAAATGGTTCATTGCTCCTTCTTTAGGAAGTCTTGTGTTTAACGAAGCCTTGCGCTCCTTCACGGTGGCCTGTTTTACTGAGACTCAGATGTGATGGGTCACTGAGTGAATACCAAGTTCTAAATGTCAATTGTTTTGAGCATAATTCTCACTCCATCTGAAAACAGATGTCTGGAAGTCCAGGCCTCCTTCCCAAACCAGCCTGATCCTGTAGGGTCATGAGCTAAAGAGAAGGTAGGGAGATCTGTAATCAAAAGTACCCAAACTGTCCCCCATCTTCCACTGCTGTGCATCTCTGGGGCAGGATGTGGTGGACTCTCACCACGCTGTCCCCAGCACTCCCAGCTGTGTCAGCACTCGCTGGTGTCACACCCAGTGCCAGCTCTTACTGGGAACCTGGAGCTGCTGTCATCACTTGGGAAGAGGAGGCATGAGGAACAATTTCTTCTCCACAGGGGCTGTCCAGGGCTGTCCCAGACTGCCCAGGGTAGTGGTGGTGTCCCCGTGATCCCTGGAGAGGTGATGCTGAAGGACACGGTGTAGTGGTGCCCTGGCAGTGCTGGGTTAATGATTGTACCCTATAAGCTTTAAGGTCTTTTCCAACCAAAACGATTCTCTGTTTCTATGACTACAGCTCTGGGGGAAGGATCCTCCCCTTAGGCTTCCAAGTTCTTGCTTGGGTGGAAAGGACCTCCTGTTGGGTCCTGCATGGTGATGATACAGTAATGCACAGCCAGAAACACTGCTCTGCCCAGTGAAGTTACAGGTGACTTTCTGCCCTTGGACCTGGAGGTTACAGTGCCTGTGGTGAAAGAACTTCTTTATTAGATGTGAAGAGAGATTATACAAAAAAAAAAATAGGGCTTTGTGAAGTTCTGTTAGGTGCCCCCCTCTTTAAACAAAGCTCTTTCTCCCCTCCACCCCCATGCTCTCTCTCTCTCTGTTTCCAGATTGTTTTACTCGCCTCTGGGATGTGGTGATGTCTCTTAACTGCAGTGGGGTTGCAGTTTGGAAGATGTGTGGAGCTCACGGGTCAGCGCAGCAGAGTGATGAGATCTGCCCAGCAGCACATCCCAGTGCCCCTCTCCAGCACGGGTTGTTACCTTTAAGGTGCAGAGGAACGAGGCCTGGAGGGCCCGTCAGCGTGTGCAGCCCTGTAATGAGTGGTCCCAGCATCGTGCTGTGCTGTGCCAGGCCTGACTCCCACGCCACAAACAAACAGTGCCAGGGGCGTGAGGTGCCTTTCCCTGCCCGTTTCCTGCGTGGGAACAAGGTGAGGGGTTGTCCTTGATGGGTTGTCCTGCTTCACAAGGAAAACCGCCCCGTGGTACCTGAACAGAAGATGAATGCCATTAGAAATGAAGTAGCGATAGCAACACAGAAATTAGTGTTTCCTCTGTTGGGTAGTTTCTGATCTTTATGATGCGCAAACTTCCCATTGCTCTTAGAGGTGCCAAAATGAGAGGGCATCACAAGTGGGATGGAGATGTGAGACCTTGAAAAACACAGAATCACAGAACATTAGGGGCTGGAAGGGCCCTTGAAAGATCACCGCGTCCAACCCCCCTGCCAGAGCAGGTCACACAGGATCGTGTTGTCCAGGTGGGGCTGGAAAGTCTCCAGAGAAGGAGACTCCACAACCTCCCTGGGCAGCCTGGGCCAGGCTCTGGCACTCCCACTGTGAAAAAGTTTCTCCTTCTGTTTCCATGTGTTCCAGCTTGCACCAGTTACCCCTTGTCCTGTCATTGGACGTGACTGGGAAGAGCCTGGCTCCATCCTCCTGGCACTCGCCCTTTCCATATGTATAAACATTTATGAGGTCACCCCTCAGGCTCCTCTTCTCCAGGCTAGAGAGCCCCAGCTCCCTCAGCCTTTCCTCAGCAGGGAGATGCTTCACTCCCTTCAGCATCTCTGTGTCTCTGCGCTGGACTCTCTCAAGCAGTTCCCTGTCCTTGAGCTGAGGGGCCCAGTAAACAACATGTAAACATCCTCTGAGTGTCTTGACAACAGAGTTTTGATTTTTACTTTGCAGTAAATAGATTCCATCTGGTTTTGGCCCATTTGGGTTTTATTATTGCATTGTTATTAACGACAGAGCCGCGTTGCTGGTCCCTGCAGCCATCTGCAGCATCCATTTTCATTTTATTTTTTTTACAAAAAGGAGATAAACAGCAACCTGTTTCAGATGGAAAAAGTTGGAAAGATGCTGCACATGTCCATATGTTGGGAACTGCAACTGAAACTGTTTGAGGATAAAGAAAGCCTGGGAGGCTCTGCCTGCTCCACATGGCACTGGGGGCAGGAGCCACTCAGCCCCAGCTTCGGTGTAAGGCTTGGACTTGTGCCGGGCAGAACTTGTGCCCTTCCCAGCTGCTGTGATCACTCTGCTTCCTCCTCCTGTTTCTCTGGTGTTCATCGTTTCCTCTCTTGGCTGTGACCCAGGGAAGAACTCTTGGCAGGTCAGCTGAGAGCCGTGCCGAGGGTGCTGCGCGGGCACAGCTCGGTGCCAGGCGTTGGGGTCCCGCCTCGGAGCAGCCGGAGCTCGAGGCTTTCTGACACTTGGACAGGGGTTTGGCCGTGTCAAGGTCTTTTATTGTGTTTCCAGCCCTTGCTGTAATCCTGTGCTGGATTAAGCC
Source organism: Actenoides hombroni (assembly GCA_024336885.1). Taxonomy (NCBI): domain Eukaryota; kingdom Metazoa; phylum Chordata; class Aves; order Coraciiformes; family Alcedinidae; genus Actenoides; species Actenoides hombroni. Next base: position 7,552,464 of record WUAM01000159.1, on the reverse strand, counting down.
CTCCTGAAAGGGTGGTATGTAATATTTCATATTTAGGAATATTTGTAAGAGCCCCCCCCCCCCCCCCCCGAGTTCCAAAGGGATGTTTTTCTTACACAGATGATCTGCTGCTGGGATCAGTCTGGATGATTTCTGCTGTGTTATTCCTGACTTTAAAATGTCTGGAAAAATCGAGGCCAACATATGCTGGGATTTGCTTTGCTTTTTTTTTTTTTCCCCTGCATGGATTATTGTTTCACTAGACTAAGAAAATAATATCTGTAAATCCTGGTCTTTCACGAAGAGCAATGCACAGAATAGCTCTGGTGCAGATGGGGAACAGAGGGCCAGGTGAAATACTGAAGCCCCAATAGATTTTGCTGATCGTATTAAAACAGTTTAACAAGAATCCCATTTTTCCAAGATTAATTGCCACTCCTCTTCGAAGGGGGCTTGAAAGGGAGCTCATCCTGGCCTAGCTGCAAGGTGATAACACCGTGGGCCCTAAAATGCAAAATGTAGTGGGACTGTTAACAATATTCTCTCAGTGACTGACTTGCACGAGCAAGACGTGCTTGTTGGGTCTGAGGGAGAATTTGTCTTGTCCCTGGAGGTTTGTTTTCTCTGTGGCAGGGCACGCTTCTGGCAAGGTTTTATTAGCACGATTACAGGACTCCAGGAAAATTCAGTCACTTGCCAGCACCTGCCCAGTGCTTTCTGAAACCTGGGCTCTTGAACTGGCTTTGGGAAAGGACTCTGAACAGTTACTGAGGTACTGAAAGCCTTGGCAGCTTGCTGTCCGTATCGGCCCCCTTGTCCCCGTGGCTTTTTGTGGAGGCAAACTCTGCAATGGAAATGACTCTGCCCCTCCTGGCTGAGGCTTCGCTGCCCCAGCAGCGGCATTTCTCTGCTCGCTCTAAGCTCACCAGAGCTCGCAGGGCTTTTCCAGCACGTTTGTACAGAAGGGTCAGTAAATGTGGCCCTTGTCTTCCCTCCTGTCCTTGCCTCTTACCCCATCGCTCAGATTGCACCGTCGGGTCTGTCTCTTGAGCTGGCTGAGTCCGAGTTAGTTTTTACCTGCCTTTTCTAGCCTCTTTGTGCTTTGCTCCTCTGTCTGCTCGCTGTCTGCTTTCACTTCTTGTTCTGTCTCATCTTTCCTCCTCTTCTGCTGCGTGTCACTGGTGGGGGAAGGAAACCCGAGGGAAGATGAGCCTCGAGGAGAGGTGTGATCATGCCAGGGGCGTCTGGCCATGCCTGCTGCAGCCTGCTCCGGCAGAACTGGGTTTGCAGTCTTACAAGCTGCAGCCTTGAAGTTGATAGCTGTGTATTTGTGGGGAGAGGTGTTTTGAAGACAGCCTGGGCCATGTAAAGCTGCTGTCTTTAAAAAACAAAAACAAATAAACGAAAAAAAACCCAGGAAAAGAAGTAAGGGAGAGGCTGCTGTGCATGCCCAGAGCAGTGTCAGTTTGCCAAGCACGTCTGATGTGCCTGGGACCGATCCAGTAAAATTACCCAGGCTGGTTTCTGGGTGATTTTCAGCCCTCCTATCGTGCTGTCAGAGGTTCTTGCTGTGCCTGAGGTCTGTCCTGTTGCAGAATAAACTTCCAACCCTTGAATCTCTTGCAGCGTTCTGCAAGGAAGTAGTTCAGTGATCAGAGCAGCAAGTGATACGTGATCTGTGGATGTTAGTGTGAACTGGTTTATTTGAGTGCACTCTGCTTCACTTCTCAGTAACTGTCTGGCTTTTTCTTCCTAATAAATCAGAAACTGTGCCAGGATTTTATTATTTTTTTTAATGTAACAATATTAAATATATTGGTTGCCATGCAGGCTCCCAAAGACTGGAGTAGGAAAGCCACAGATCTTCCCCAAAATCTTGCTGCTCCGTTAGGAAGCTTTTTAATACTTTCCTTTCCTTACCCTAAGTCTACAAAGACTCATTAAATGCAAAATAACCTTTAGAGGCAGCGAGGGAGTGTATCGGGCATCCCTACATTGTACAATTATTCAGTTGGAGGCTAAACTCTCCAAATGATTACAGTCCATGCTAGTCAAGTTTTATTCCCAATTACTGCCAAAAAAAAAATAAAATCTATTTATAGGATGGTTGCTCCCAATCAAGGAAGAGATGAAACGTCAGAGAATGTGAAGAGCAGAGGACAAGAGTCGAGATACACTGATAATTAATGCCTGGAGGGAAAGCAGCTCTCTGTGCGTGGTATTCTCATTCAGTCAGCTGCATCTCAACAAACCCGTGTGCCAGCCACTGATGGCAGCTACAAAGCAGAAGCAAATGTCATTTTGCGGTGACTTTTTTATTTTTTTAGGAGGCGAGAGTGCACAAAGATTGTCCCACAGAAGTTCAGGCTGTTACTACAATCTATGTCTCGTCAGAATGCCAGAGAAGCTCTGGTGTCTCGGAGGCTGCTGAACTAGTTACCATAAGCTTTAAGGTGTCATTAACTGGGAAAAAGAGGCTGTGGCACTGGGTTTCTACAGATAAAAACACTCAGAATTAGGAAATGCAATTGCTCATAGGCAAAACCCGACGTTGTTCTGGGTGAACACAGTGTGTATTTTATATTAGGCACAACTTGGGATGTAAGAGACACTGCACTGAGGAGTATTTAACTGGAGCAAAATGGGATGAATCATACTGGTGCTGGTGCCTCCTTTGTACTTTCTGCCCTTCTGTGCCCTTCTCTGTACTTCTGCCCGGCTGTCTTAGCATCAGGAACTCTCCTGACTATGCCTGTTTGCTTAAAGGACATGGAGAAGGCCTGTGCCATTTGCTCACATTTTCTTACCCCGGTTAGATTCTCTCTCTTCTATTTGAAGCTAATTAGTAATTTGAGTCACTCAAAGTCTGGAGGCAGTTTTGCAGAACGTTAGTTTGCAGGATACCACCTCAGCTGTTCATTTCTCCTACACCAACCCCCACATCCACGATTAAATAGTGGTGCCCAGCAACAGGACAAGGGGCAACAGGCACAAACTGGAAGCCAGGAGGTTCCAGCTGAGCAGGAGGAGGAAGTTCTTTGGTGTGAGGGTGTGGGAGGCTGTGCCAGGCTGCCCAGAGAGGCTGTGGAGTCTCCTTGTCTGGAGAGATTCCCAACCCGGCTGGACATGGTCTGCTCTGGGTGACCTTTCTGTGATTCTGTGACTCAGAGCAGGTAAGATTTGCAAATGAACTCTTGTAGGCAATATTGCAGCCTTAGTCCAGGCACTCATCACTGTGGTTAGTCTGTAAGTGCTGATCTTCTGAGCAGAAAGGCCTGACTTCTAAAGGACTCTTAACAGTGCAAGACCAAACGTCATCTAAAAGCTAGATGCAAGTCTGGGAAAAAAAAAAATAAAATTCATTTCTGAAAATATTTATAATCGTGTTATTTAACTATAAACATTGGAGGGTTTGAGCCAAAAGGCTGCTTATCAGAAATCTCTGCGTGCTTGAAATCCAAGACTCGAAATCTGGAATAAAGAGCACGTTGTCACTCTTGCAGCTGAAGTGTAGACCATCTTCTCTTTAATAGAATAAGGTCTCCTCGGAGGAGATTGTATGTTGCTGATAATTATCTGATGACACGTTGAGGTTTAGCAGATGGATTAATATCGTTTTTCATTATGTTATTAGTGCCACTGGAGGGGTGTGTGGCTGCATCCTTCTGGGTATTAAGCTGAAGAGCTTGTGTTATCATTTACAGTGCCAACTGCTGGGCTAAAACCAACCCTTGCCTGGCTGTGATCACTGGGGATCGTGTGCTGTCGTGCCACTCGTAGGGAAAGGCCAAACTCAACCTAGGAACTGAAGACGAAGGATGCTCCAGGTGCCCAGGTCCCAACCCGAGGCTGAAGACACCTAGACGTGACACCAAACAGCTCAGTGACCACAGATGCCCCTATGATACCCAGCTGAATATTCTGAGATGCAACGTCCTCGGAAAGCTTCCTCCCCCCTGCAGCACTGGGAGGGAGGGCAACTCTCTGCCCTCTGCAGCACTTGCTGCCCAACAACTCAGACCTCTTGAGCTGCAAGAGCAATTTTCCGGGCACTCTGCTGCAGCCTGCACGGACAGCAAACCAAATGACTCTATCCACCAGGCAGAAGTGCATGCTTCTGGTAAAGATCCTTCCCCATCTATCCACCCCTGCTTCCCAGAAGAGTTATTATACCCAGGCACGTGCAACCGGGGAACCAAAAGGCTGCTGCTCTCAGAATATTAAGCAACTAAATTGGTTGCCCTCTAACATACCTATTTTTTATTTTTTTTTTCCTCCTCCCGAGATGACCCAGGCTACTGCAAAGCTAATCCAGCTTTCTACAGACTGGGGGGGGGAAAAAAAAGAGTGTGTGGAGTTCAATAGGGCTCAGCTACCGAGCTGAGCTCAGATAAGCTGCAAAGGTAGAAAACAGAATGAAATGACTCTAAAGAAGGATATTGACTGATTATCATGTGGGATGTCTAGAAGAAACTTGAGTGTTATCTACAGAAAATATACTGAGAATAGCATCTATTACACTCCGAAACACTCTCCAAGAGGCAGAAGGAGAGGAAACTCCATTACCCTCAGCAGGAACAGCCAGGGTGGACAAAATAACCTTGCACTGAAGGCATTGGCTGACATTACTGTTCCCTACCAGCCTCGCCTCACCGTGTTGGTACCACAGAGAACTACGTGGAGTTTGGAGATTGCTGCCACTCTGAGAGTTTGGGACATGGGAGAGAGGCAAAGTTGACTTTGGGGTGATTTTTATGGCCACCTAATACCAGCCTGCTCTAAGACGACAACCAGAGACTGCTCTAAGACAACAGCCAGAGGTTACTCTAACACACTCAGGTTTTGTAACCTCTCTATGCCACTGTTGGACAAGCCACATCAGGAACAGAAAGAGACTTTCAACAGGGGTGTATCTCCACTTGGTTGGATGCATTTTGGAGGACATGGGCCACTTTATCAGGTGCAAGGTGGTTGGATAAAGGAAAGGTTACAGCTGATGATGCTTCAGGAGCCCCTGGTTGCCACTGCTGCGTACCAGCTGAGTAGCAGCATCGTTGCATGGTGTAGGATGTAGTTGGCATTCTCTAATCACAGAATCAGAGTAAGGTTTGGGTTGGAAGAGGCCTTTCAAGGTCATCTAGTGTAACCCCCATGCACTGGAGCAGGGCCATCTGCAACTAGAGCAGGTTGCTCAGAGCCCTGGACAACCTCACCTGCAATGGTGCCAGGGATGGGGCAGCCACCACCTCTCTGGGCAACCTGTTCCAGTGAGGAACAGGTTATTTCTTGTGCACAGAGCCCTTGTCTCAGGCAGCTCTGGTTAATAATATACGTGCTTTTAATTTGCTTATCTGTAACCTAGAACCAGACCTAGAACAGAAACTAGAACTGGTGGGGGCAAGGCAGAAAAATCCGGAGGAGCAAATATGGGAGGCAAGGATCCCAGGAGCTCAGCTGGATCCTGCTGGACCTGCTCTCCAGCCCCTCTCAGCAGGTGGAGGCTGGTAGGTGTTTAAGCATTGCTCTTGGAAAAAAATGACAGGCCCTGGGGCCCAGGCTTGCGATGAGAAATGGTTCTCATTTTTGTGAGTGCAGCGGGTTCAGTCAGGGTCGATGGCAGCGGTGCCGAGGGAAAGCCACTGGAAAATCTAACTAACTTTCCCATCACTCACTCCCCTCCTTCCTCAGTAGGCTGGGAGCTTGCTGGGGAAAGCTGAGCGGAGCCAGGTGAGTAGACAGCCTTTGAGAGATCTCAGGTTTGAGCTGAGGGACTTGGGCTCCTCTTCAGCCAAGGTTATACCCATGTGTATACATATAAAGCACATGCTACTAAAGGCACTGATATTCCAAGCCACAACACACCTCAGCAAGGTTCTATCTCCTCCAAGCCCAGCTGGCTACAACCGCCTGCCCATCACCACACAAACATTATCATATAACTGCCATAAAACATATATTCACATAAATACACCAACGTAGTGTTGCCTGTACCCTCTGACGGGGCAGAGATGCTCTGCCACTGCATGCACCTGCACATAGGCTCACGTGGGGTGCATCCTCCTTCCTTGAGTTTCTAATTCCCTAAAAGAAAAGAGCATCCCCTTTGAAGCAAGCTGAGAAACCTGTGCTGTTCCCTGAACAGAGCTCCCAGTGTCGTGAATGGTGAAGTACTGGAGCAGGCCACCTACCTGGGAACCCCCAGGATGAACTTGTAGAACCACAACTAGCTCAGAGCAGAAAAGTTTTCACTACAGAACTTATTTAACAAAACACACGCCCCATCCCCCCTCAAAAAAAAAAAAAGTTTGCCTGCTGCTGTGTGTTTTCACATTAATAATGGAGGGGGAGTTGATGAGCACGGTGACTGAAGAATGAAGTTAATTGGATTAGGCAGAATTGTTCATTGCTGCTGCCACAGAGTCCCTAGTTACAGTTCCAGCTGCAGAGAACTCATCCCTGAGCTGCAGCACCTCGGTGTCTTGGGCTCCTCTAGCTTCTGGTGAGAAGGTCTTGGCAAGGTGCAAGTCTGGGCAAAGCAGTCTGCTGAGGTGGGATGTCCTGGGCAGTCTGTCCTGAAATGCTACAGGGAAAGACTGAAAGAGGAGCAGGGATTGTTGCCAAAAGAAGCATGACAAGAGCCAGTCTTAGAAATCTGGTCCCATGTCGAAGACTAACTTTAATTCTGTGAGCAAGTAACTCAGGCTCTACATTGGCTTTGATTTGCTTATACAACCCCTTTGCTGAAGCAAGGGAGACCATCACGGCTGCCATCAGGTTGGGTTTTTTAACTGGGGGATCCTGACTCTGTGCAAAGATTTCCCTTTTGCACCAGTGATCTCTGAGTCAGGATTTAGGATTACATCTCTTACTAGTGCTTGGCTCTGCATCAAGAAGAAGGTCCCATTTCTTAAGACTCAGGGGGGTCACATCTTGAAGGTGGTCCCATTTCTTAAGGCTGCGGGGGGTCACATCTTTAGCTCAGGAGATGTGACTTCAGTGCTTGAAGGTATTCTAACACAACAGCCAGAGGTTACTCTAACACTCTCAGGTTTTATAACCTCTCTGTGCTACTGTAGGACAAGCCACACCAGGAGCAGAAAGAGATATTCAACAGGGGTGTATCTCCACTTGGTTGGATGCATTTTGGAGGACATGGGCTGCGCTATCAGATGCAAGGTGGTTGTCTCTGAATCAGAAAGTAGCTTCTGATGGATCCTGCCAAGGGCAGGGCTGCTGTGGCTTACCTAGAAAATCTGCTGCAGCCAGCATCTCCATCTCTAGTGTAAATGTCTGAGATAGACCCTGCACCCAGACACCGAAGGTGGAGGTGATGGGTGAACCTAGTTGAGCTGGTTTGCTCAGGGATGTGGTTGGCTTGACCTTCAGGGCTTGACCGTTTCACCACCAACCCTTCTGCCACAAATGTTGCTGTTCAGTTTATTGGAAAAGGACCTTAATTCCCTGATATTGCTAAAGAAATCAGATTGGGTGTCCATCAGTGACAAGTGCTGTACAATACTAAATGCCATAATGACAATTATGCGTCTAATTAATTATTTGTGTCCACTTCCACTGCGTGGAAAACAATCCAAAGACAGAGGTGGTGGGTACAATAACAATACATATATTAACTTCATGCTTCAGCCCCCATGCTCATCAACTCCCCTCTATCATTAATAATTCTGCTCTTCCAAGATGATCATTACACCCAGCCCTAATTCAAACCACGTGCAGTGCTTGCCTTGCGCACGTGGAGACAACGTCGATTATACTTTATAGGAGTTACATACTCAACTTTAGTCCCCAAGCCCCTATCGTTTTCCTAACAAGTTACCACCCTGCACTTGTGCAACACAGCAGGACTTCTGGCAGGAGTACACCAAGCTCCGACACGAAAACACAGCAGCACAACAAGGAGACAAACCTCCCATCCTTCGCTGTCCAAAAGAGCCCCGCAGAGAGAATACCCCTCTATTAACACTAACCCTTCGGTGACATTTTACCTGGCTACACAAACCTCCTGCCACATTTCTGGCAAGCCCTCGTCACCCTTTCTCATCGTCGGCTCCTCTCTGATGATCTCATTCAGGAGGAGCAGCGTTGGGCCCTGGCCAGGTAGACTTGGCACCCGGTGCCTGGCAGAGATGCGGGCTGAGCTGCCGGCTGCCTTCCCCGACTCCAGCCTCACCACCAATGGAAACCAAAAGCAAGCCAGGTTCTTCTTGCACGTGACACCCATCACAGCTGTATCTGCAGAGAGTACTGTGTCGTACGGTTTTCACGTCGACACATTTGGTCCCAGTAGGAGCTGCAATTAAGTTGCGTGCTTCTCTTTTATTTATTTTATTTTTTTTTTTCTTTCCATCTCATTTCACTGAGCTGGAAACTCAGTGGTTAAACCCCAGCCCTGGTGAAGTTAATAGTGAAACCGGGGCCAGGTTCAAGCAACGCTTCCCTCAAGACCTCAAGGAGCAGAGGGAAGAGTGAGTAGACACCAACTCCACTTTCCTCTCCAGCCAGCCACCTACTTCAACGTTTATTTGACCTCCTGTCGCTGCAATATCCGAGTGCTTACAGCGCGCCGACCGTTCACACTGAAGCTGAATGAAAACCCTTCGTGGTGCCTACGGGCTGCGAGGCACCCCCAGCTCTCATGGTCACCTCCGGTGCATGCGAATGAAAAAGAGAGATCCTCTCTTGCATCCCTTGCGCTGACAACGCACGTGGGGAGAGAGATTTGCGGAGGGCTCCCTGGGTACAGATTTGTGATCTCGGATGAATAATGGTTTAGTTTATTGGAAATTCGCTTTTCATTTTCCTTCAATTAAGCGACCAGCGAAATCAATCACATACCTTCTGCAAACACTTCATCTTCCGGAGGGAAAATATTTATCAAGTCCCAAGCCACCAGCTTTAGCTCCCTTATCCTTCTAGCTCACTGAAATTGCTTTGCAACATGGGAAAAAAATAAAAAGCCAAAAAAAAAAAGGAAAGCAAGCCAACTTGACAAACTGGAACTTCAGAGGATAAAAAAAAAAGCAGATTTTGAAGCAGCAAGGAGAGTGCTCGATACAGAAGCATCCTATGGACTTCCATGGAGATAAAACCAGCTGGTCCTAAGCGTGCCTCCAAGTGTCACTGAATTGACATAGCTGAAGAGGAGCCCCTCTGCACACAGCCGCTGTGTTTAGTTAGTTTTTAACATCCCCTGAGAGCTCTGCTGTAGGTAATGAAACTCCTCGGGCCAGAAGACGGTTAGAATGAAAAGTTTGCTGTTTAATTCTGCCAGACTCCTCCGTATGACACCAGCAGGAATCTGCCATCGGGGAGCTGAAGTGAGGATGCAACAGCTTCGGCTGACTTGAGATAAACTGGGTTTGTCTCAAGCATCAGATCGTGGTAAAGTCTCATCTCATTATACCTTGCTGAGCTGAGCTCACAGTAGAGCGGTCAGGGATGGACAGGTTATCTTTGGTGATAACCACATCATTATTACTGAGGGTTTACACACATCTGTGCTGCCTTTTCATCCCAAAGCCATTGCTTTTGCAAACCATAGGGGCCCAGTTCCCGTTCCACTTGCAGTTCTCATTTTCTCAGACACTACAGGACCATAACCCACAATCCAAACTGAGCTCTCTGAGGAATTTTCCTCATCCACATTTCCTTAAAGTGGGATTGAATAGAGCCCTGGCTTTCCTCATCAGGCCCATGTCTAACTCTTCTTGCTCACATAGTCTGGGACTTTCTGATGGATTTGGAAATGTCACCTCTGAAACGGGTCCTCAGGAAAGTGTAGTGACTGCAACCATCTGCCTGCTGGCAGAAGATAGCAGACTTCAGCTATCCTCCAACTCAGTCCATGGAGGGGGGGCTCCGAGGCATATAAAGATCAGAGGAAGACCCTACAAACTCTCTAGCACGCTGAGGCTTAGGTCCTCACTGCTAGCACCCAGGGAAGATGCTGATTTACACTAATCCAGGCACTGGAGATCCTTTCAAAGAGCTGCTGGTTTTGCACCCTCCTCCCAGAGGTGCATCAACAGACAGTGCCGAGTAATTTCTTGGCTGCATGGCAAAGGTCACAAACCTGAGCTGCAGACCTTGTCCTAAACGAGGCTGGTGCTCTACCTCGGGTTGCCCAGGCTCAGCGGTGACACTGCACGCTGAAAGCAGGAGCAGAACCAGGGTCCCTCCTAGGACCACCAAGACTATGCCACAATTGGAAGCATCTTCTGTGTCAAACCCTCAGAAAAAAGGCTTTTAACAACAGAGGCGTTTTGGTGACAGAAACCTTTCCTGGCAGCTACATAACAGCCTCTAATCAAATAGGGCTTAGAGAAAATGGAAAGCTTTGGGGAGACAAGTGTGGACTAAGCAGAAGCATTAAAAAATAGCTGTCTCAGGAAACACCATGTGGAAGCAACACTTAATCATCCCATTGACCAATCCACAGGAGATCTGAGTGAAAACAGAGTTCCCATCTCACAGGCACAGCTAAGCTGACTCCTACAAGAAATCCTCTGCTAGGGACTTGACCTAAGGCAGGGAAAGTCAAAAGGAGGTTGTCCTTCAGTTGTAGTTGCCTTTAAACTGGTCACCATACAGTCAACTGTGTTAGACTGCTCGCAAGCTGGGGAGCACAGACCTGACCTGGGATACCCATCACATACCATGGTTTCTCCTGTCTCTCCCAAGTGACCCATCCCTGGGATGGGGAATGAAAATGGTCAAGCCAAAAAGATTAGAGCCCTGGGAGGGACCAGTAGCCACCACCAGATAACACGCAGGCACCAAATCTGTTGGGACAGAATGGAACAGAGGCTGAATAAATCAATCCAAAACCTGTGAGGAGAAGCTTCAGGGTAGGAACATGAATTTAAAATGCTGTGATCAGAAAGGCATTTCAGACAGGCAGAAATCAGTATCAGAGACAGATGAAATGTCTGGTTACACGTGGGAGGACAACGGAGCTCAGTTCTACCAGAGCTCCTGACCTATGGATGCAGCCTTCTGCAGCCCCCCATTCCCAGGGGATCTCAGCGAGTCTCCTATTGCTTACTTTGTCCTAAGTTTAATGCCCCATTTCCACCCCTCTGCCCACCCCCCCACCCCAAATCACTGTAACGATGATTCCTTGCCTCATATGTCAGTGTGTAACAACCAT
>WUAM01000159.1:7445428-7456272 GCA_024336885.1 Actenoides hombroni | reverse complement strand
CCCTCAGCTGCTCCTCACCACCCTTGTGCTCCAGCCCCTTCCCCAGCTCTGTTGCCCTTCTCTGGCCACGCTCCAGCAATGGTGATGGGCAGAGGGTGCTGCATGGAAGAAACCAGGGGGCACCACTTTCAGGAAGCAGGTGATAAAAGGAGGGGGGGTGACACTAGCGTGGATGTGGGAAGTAGTAGCACTTCCAAGTTATGCCCTCACATACAGCCAGGCTACTACTTCCAGCCGGCTGCAGAAAGGCAAGGACACCTCTGGCCCTTGCACACTATTATTTATTTATGACTTGCTGCTTTATTGACATGGAAGATGGTTTTGGAGAGCAGCTGATACAGGTTTTGCAGTTTAATTTTTAGCTGCACGGGGTTGGTGGGTGACGAGAATCTCACCTGATGGGCTGTAGAAGATCCCTTTATTATTCTTTCCTTTGTTATCTCTCTAGAGGGTTCAAATTGTGCTCGGGAAAATGATGAACAAAAATATGCACAATGACTAGATTAGCTCCCTGGCAATTACACTCTAACTCTTTTCAGGATCACTAAGGCAAAATTAGTTCCTTAAGACATGCCTCAAACCCGGAGATTTCTTTACTAAGGAATTAATGAAAGGGTTGACAAAAGGAATTGTTAAATCTCATCCTTTTATTAAATCCCTCACGCCACCCCCACGAAATAAAGATTTCCAGTTGTGCAGTTTGTGTTCGTGAACCGGAGCCCGTGTTCCGTGGCTTCCCTGCAGGGATTGTGTTCAAAAGCCATCGTCGAAGGGGACGTCGAGTTGGACCTGTTTCCTGGGGAAATTTGGGGCAGCCCAGCTCTGCGAAATGTTGTCATCTGCTTTAGTGGGAAAGCACCAGATAATTATTCTGGTTTGGCTTTTGCATTCCTCTTCTTTGTACCAATACAAAGTGCAGGTTTCGGGGTCTTTTGAAGGAGAGCTGACAGTTTATTGCAATCTCTTTCTCATTTCTTCCTTGCATTCTTGCCATTGTTCTTGGAAGGAGGAAGGATTTGGGCCCTGAGAATACGAGGAGCACAGGGGAAAAAAAAAAAAAAGCTTTATGTTTTAGAGACTATATTATCATCATCTTTTCCCAGGGTGAAAAATCTCACTTGGAGATTCATGGGAGCTCCTTTTCCTTAAGCACGAGGTTTTACTTCGCGTTTTACTGCTGGTATTAAAAATATGTGTGGGAACGATAACACTTGGTAGTTGTATAGTAGCTATTAACCAGAAGGGTCTTGATTTGAGTGTTTATCACCTGCAGACACTGAAATCGTACCGCCTGCTGATGGAAAAAAAAGAAAAAGGCATCATCAATGAATATTATGGGAGCTGCTGCGTGAGGGCATCTAGTAGGGGAAGGCTTCAGAGAGTGCTGAGAACACCACCGAGTCATGTAAGAGGGCTGGGAGACAGGACCTCTGCTTTGTGCCTCGATAGAAACGCCCCCAAAAGCGCGTTAAAAACGCAGAAACCAAATTTTCCTGCTGATTTTCTGCGAGCAGGACCCTTGCCAAGCTCCCGTGCCCATCGCTGCTGTCATGACACCCGGGGAGCTTTTTTCCTAAGCAGTTGCTTTTTACCTCTCTCCTCTTCAACTGTCCCATTTAAATAACTTTCGGCCGGGTTTCCGCAGCTTTGCAGCGGAAATCGCCAGGCTGGTGACTCCCCGTGCTCTCCCTTCCTCTCACTGGTTGTTCCCTTCACCTCACTGGTTGCTCTTAGAGCTCCTGATTTCCTCCTGCATCAGCACCGGCCCTGCAGCATCCCCAGAACCACTGAGAGGTTGGCAAGCGAACCGGTCCTCGGAGCACTTTAACGCGGTTTCAAAGTACCGCGCCGCTAATTAACGTGTAAACTCCTTGCCACCATTAATAAGATAAATCGCTGTTTTCTTGACTCTTCTGCATAGTTTATGGTAATTTTAAGCCCTGCAGAAAGCGGCTGTTTCCGTGAACAAATGTGGATAATTAGTTGTAGATAGTTATTATGCAAATGGAATAAATCTGCACCTTCCAACGGAGGTGGGTGAGCGCGTCGCGTGCGATGCCCGAGACGGAAAAACCGTTACGATGTAACCTGCCCAGGTTGCCCCTGCTCAAGATCGGTTCAAAAATGAGTTCAGAGACTCAACCTTCTCCCTATCCCTGCGTGTGCCCGTGGCTGGGGTGGAGAGGAGTGAGCGAGCCCAGCCCTTTCCAGCAGGCACTTCCCAGCTCGTGGTTCCAGACGGGCCAGGATAACCCCGTGGCCCCAACAGGACTGGGGTTAACGATCCGTGTAATTATGGAGACGAGCTCTCTAACGAGCTGCCTGGCATGTCTCTGGCAGCTGTGGGTTCTTCACTCCCACCGTTGAATTTAAGAGCGTGGACAAGGCAATAAATGGATCAAACCTTCCACGGGGCTGCGGTACCAACGCACCGGGCGCGCTCATTCCGCGCGCTTCGGCTAATTACTGGTGTCGGCCGAACGGCTTGCGAGGTGTCAGGGGGCTCCCATGTTGTGCTGCCCTGATGGTGGGGGTCCACTTTGGGTTTGTCGGAGTCTCTTGGTGCTCCAAGACCCATTCTCTCGGCCGGGCTGGGTGAAGAGCTGGCAGCTCGTGCGGCAGCCGGCAGAACCGTGCCGCGTTTCAGAGCGGGTGGTTGGACATCGCTGCTGCTCTCGCTGCCTGGGAAGGGCAGCTGGGAAAATCCTCTCACGGGATGTTTATTTTTTTTTCTTTCCCTACCAAAACTTCACATCGGTGAAGCTCACGCGTTTGGGCAAGTATTGAACTTTTTGAGGTCTATTTTGAAAAATTCTGACCGTTGGGATTCAATTTAAAGCATTTCCACACAGTTCTTCCTTTAGGTTTGTCTTGAACTGTTTGTTAAAATAACAAATACTTTCAACAAGCCGGAACGCTTTGGGTTATGAGACTGAAACATTCAAACCACCACCAAATGTATTTTTTTCTCTCTCTTTTTTTTCCAGAGTTCAGCACAGGACACCTGCTCCATGTTGAAACTAAACTTTCCATCCAGTTCCTGAACATCATTCTGGTGCTACCAGTAATTTTAGCTGCCTTGGTGGGGCAGGTGTGGTGGCTCCCGGTGCAGATGTGCACACCAAGACCCTGCCCAGCTTCTGGAGCCCGCTGCGTTGGAAGCCAGTGGTGACCTTGGCCAGGCTGCTGAGCCCCTCCAAGAGGACATCTCTGTGCCAGTGCTGTTCAATGTAAGTGTCTTCTTATGGATTTGTTTCTTTTGTATCAGTTGGAATTTTGTTCGCTCAGATTATCTCAGCTTCAGTATTGCTCTAAGTAATCAAGAGCTGACCATTGATTGAACGTTGAATCATAGAATTGTTTTTTGTCGGAAGAGCCCTTTTAAGATCATTGAGTCCAAACGTTTCCCCATCTCTGGCAGGGCACCACTAACCCATGTCCTTCAGCACATCTCCACAGCTTGGAAACCATTCCAGGGATCACAGGGACTTCACCACTGCCTGGGCCAGCCCTTGACAACCCTGGAGGGGAAGAAATTGTTCCTGGGCTCCAACCGAAACCCCCCCCTGGCACAATTTGAGGCCATTTCCTTTTGTCCTGTCCCTTGTTCCTTGGGAGAAGAGCCTGACCCTTGATATCCCCCCCAAACCAGAGGTCTGGCTACCACATCCCAAGCAGCAATGAGTTTCTGGGCCCAGTTCAGTCACTGGTTGACCAAAGTCACCTCGTACCCTGCATTGCTCCCCACTGGGCCATGCAGGGACTCTGGCAGCCCTCCCACCAGGGGAGGCTTTGTTGTGATGTCAGAAAATAAATAAATATATAAGGAATGGAAACGTTTGATGTGGAGGGCAAAACAACTTTGTCCTTACCAGGCTGGTCAGGCGTGGCTTCCCTGCAGGGCAGAGAAACACAGCCTGGGATCCTCTCGGCTCTCCTGGCAAACCTCAGGGGCATCCCAGGACGTGGGCATCTCCTGGGTCTCCCCCACCTCCACCCAGGGCTTGGAGGGGAGGGACTCCTCCTCTCCTGTCCCGCTCCCCCCAGGCAAATCAGGGTCCTCCCCAGCACCGGCTTCATGAATACAGAATAAAAATGCCGTGTGATGTTTTCTCTGGAAGCGAAAGGGAAATCAGATGGGTGTAGGATACAAACGAGGGCAGCGCGTCGTCGGCTCTCGCTCCTCTGAAGGAGGGCAGAGCAAGTTATATTTACGTTACGCGACGCGTGCCCCGACTGTCAATATTGTGAAGCTTCTACACAGGCGTGCCGAGATCTCCACCTGAACTTTGCGAAGCTGTGATCATCACTCAAGCTTTGGATTATCCCCGGGGGGGCAGGAAAAAAAAAAAACAACCCCCTCCGCATCTCCGTAAGAATAGCACTTCATGGCCGGAGACGGTGAAAATTCGAGGTCTGATTTTTACAGATGGAAATAAAGATGCGACTTTTCTGCCGGAATAGTTGGAACTTCTTTTAAGGAAAGCTGCTGGTGGGGAACAGATGGCTGCCTCCTGCCATACATATTCATGAGTGCATTTATTTCATTATGTCTTCCCCTAGGAAACTCGGCACTTCAGCTTTTATACGTTTGCCCGGCCATCAAATTGAGCAGTCAGAAGCCCTGTGTCAGAGCTCTGTTGCTGTAGGAAATGGAAGGAAGTACGTGGAGGGCTTTAGCACTTTTGTCTTGACTTTTGTGACTGAAACACCTGTTGTTTCGGGCTCGAAAGCGGAGATTTTGATCGGGTGTAACGCACGTCGTCTCGGGGTGGGTAAAGTGCCGTGTTCGTTTTAACTGAATTGCTTTCACCTTAATTTTGTGACACCCTCGGGCAGTGCTGTGCAACAACTTTGAGAGGTCTGAGCCCTGTGAGCTGAGCGTGCGGCCGGAGCTGCCGCTGCGACCCGGGGCTGCCAGGAGGGAGATAAACGGGGTAGTTCTCTGCCTGGTGTATTTAATTGCCCGGGATAAATTATACAAAGCAGCAATCACTTAGAGTACAAAGGGAAATGAAACACCAGAGATAGAACTACAAATAGAGTTTGTCTTTTCGCATAGGCAAACGTGTTGTTAAGCACTGCTGAAAATGCTTCGAGGATTCTTTTTAATCTGCTTTTAAGGTTTCCATGGGCAATTTTGGATTTTGAAAAGTTTTACCCAAAGAGAGACTTTTCCTCCCTGTTTTGTCCCTTTCCCAGTTAACACCTGGTTTCGTAGGAGCAGATTCCTGCTGTTCTCTAAGCACTGCCTGCATTTGCCTTTTTTGCCCCGGTCCAACGCGTGCAGCCCTGGTCAGGGCTCCGATGGGCATCGGGAGCACTCAGCTTCCTCCACCCCGACGGGCAGAGCAGCCTTTGGCAGAGCTGAGCCACCTTCTCGAGGGGGAAGACCAGAGGGGCTGGCAGGCAGCAGGGCTTCCTCGGGAGGTTTTGGCTCTGGTGGTTGAGCTGCTGCTGGGAGAAGGTCTGAGCTGCTGCTGGGAGAAGATCTGAGCTGCTGGGAGAAGGTCTGGGGGTGTCAGAGCTCAGGGCCAGGGGTGGGGGAGACTCTTGGTCCGAGCAGAAGGGCACAGGGGTCTGATTGATAGCAGGGCTGGCGTCCCTTGGACTTTCTTAGCCTTGCATTCAAGACCTACCTCTTTTTTTTTTTAAGGCAAGTTTAGCAGCTGGTCCTTTGATTTGCAAAACGAGGTTTAGTTCTAAAGAATAGGCCAAGACCGAGGGGATTCTGTAGGTTTGGGACTTGAAGTTTGCTTTTATCTCCCTCTTTTTGTAACTTTGTTCCTTTCTTTCGGGCCAGAAGTATTTTTTGTGCGCTCTTCAAAAGCGGGGCCGCTGTTGTTGCAGGGGCTCCGCAGAGACAGAAAACCCAGCGCCTGAAATGTGCCATTTAAATTCAGAGCTTTTGCAAAGCTTAAAGGGAGAAAAGTTGGGGTTGTTTTTTGTTTTTGTTTTTGTTTTTTTTTTGAAAGCTTCCTCCTCGGACTTCATCGATCGTTAGCAGAGTGAAACGTGGACGTGGTCTTTTGGGGACCTTTGCTGAAGCCAAATGAAATTACAGCTGGCGTTAATGGTTTAAGCTGCCAATTGTGTGAACGCAGGCAAAATTGGACCGTGACAGCACAAAGCCTCCGAGATCCTATTTTACTGGTTTTCTAGAAGTAAAAATAAATAAATAAATAAATAGTTCTGGTTAATATTCTCCCATTTGGTTTACATGACAGAGTGCAGTTTAATTAAATAAAATGAGCACAACTGCATTATTTTTTCTTCTTTTTTTTTTTTTTGCATTATGGAAATGCCAGTTTAGCGTACAGTTCCCGAAGGGTACTCAAAGGATCATTTAATTTTACAATGATTGTAGCCTTGAAATAACTTAAAAGGCACTAATATATTTAATCAAAGGAGGTAACTGGTAATAGAGAAATAAATCATTCATGCATATAAATGGCAGGGCTCCAGTGCGTGTGTAAAAGCCAACGGGGAAAATATTTAGGACTGAATTGTTTCCTCTGGCCCCTTCCTGCCCACGTCAGTGGAGCTAAAAGGCCCGATCTGTTCTGTCAAAGGCCAGACTTGGGCTTTATAGGCAGGCAGAGTATCAAGATGTACTGTCAACTACCTCTACGCCCGTCCTCACGCATCATTTGTGCATACATTACCCACCCAGAGTACATATTGAGGGTTTCCTGAGCTGAGAAGTTCAACGCCTCTCTAAATGTCACAATTCAGGTTGCCTGAACAGCTTTAATTTTACCCTTTCATCTTACCCGCTGAACGAGAACTAACGAAGGGGAAAGAGTCGTACGCGGCCGTGCAATTAAAACGTCTCTGCTGAGGCTGAGTGGAAGAAGTTATTTTATTCCTGGTCTTGCTTGATTTATGAGGCTGGCTGGCTTGGCTGTGTAAATAATGTGCTTTTAGCAGCCCCTTTTCCCTGTGATTATTTTTTAAAAGGCTTGGAAAAGCCTGGGAGTTTCCAAACTCCGCATTCCCGGTGGTTCTTTCTAATTTGTTGGTTTTTTTGCTTTTCCCTCGGTCGATGCCGTTAATAGAACAGGATTTCTCCCAGCGGTCTGTCGCCGACGACCGGGGCTTGTGCTGGGCTCCCAGCTACTCCGAGGCGTTTGAAGTTCACAGCGAGTGCACTTCCCCTGCTCTTGAACACCTGAAACGCTCAAAACCCATCAATCTTTTGACAAAGCACCCACCGCGAACTTGGTTCTTTGCGCTCTAAGGTATTCCTTTTCCAGCTCTATGCAAAATCTCTCTGGGCACAGAAGCTCTGGTGCATCTCAGCTGGGGGAAAAAAACCCTCTCCTGGGGTCAGGAGCTTCCCAAGGCTCCATGGGCACTTCTGGCCGAGGGAGCAAACAACCAATTTCTTGGCCATGTGCTTCAATAACCCAGTCTCTGGGTTATTCCCCTTTTTGCTGACATACCTTCCCCCTGACAGCCAGTATCTGTTGGGTTTTCTTCTTAATACTCGTGGTTCTAAACAACCCGTAGCAATTTATCACGTAACACAAAGCAGTGGGGCAATGCTCCCTATAGAAAGGAGCAGGGATGAGGAAAATTAACTTGACAAAAGTGGTAACATTACGTCTACCTTGGGCTTCTTCATCCAGAGGGTCAGTTTGCTAATCGGTTGAGCAGAGATAGTCAACCCTGTCGTAGTTTTCTTCAAATCTGCCCATTCTAGGTTATCTTTCCTCCCTGAATGAAGTTATTAAGTTAGTTCAAAGATTTTCCAAAGTGATTTATTGAAAAATTAATTTCTGGGGGGAAGAAAAAAAAAAAAAGCAAGATGGCAGGTCATAAATATAAGATACTTTCCATCTGTTCGTGGTGCATGACTCAGTGCTACTTGCATACACCTGGATAAAAGATGAATAACCTGAAAACCGTGCCAGAAGAGCTTTTTAGCTGGTTGGGATCAGGCAGGCAGGCCAAGGTCGTTTAGGATTCCCGTAGAACATCAACTTATTAGAAGTGACATTTTAGTAGTAAAACTACATCCCCGGGAGCGTTAATGTGAAGGAGGAAGACTGAGGAAAAAAAAAACTCCAGTGGCCTCAAATACCTGCTCATCAAATACATTGGAATTTAAAGATGTTGTTGGCTCAAGGAATCTGAATTCAACGCGCTCTGGGTTCCCACCAGGACCATCGCTGGAGCAGGCACCCACCCATCCCTGCTGCAATCAGCATTCATCTGCTAGCAAAGGCATTTTCATCCCTCAGCGTGTTTACTTTCTGCCCAGTGGATCAGTTGGGTTGCTTAGAGGGATGTTTCTGAGGTGCACGGCTGTTGATAGGACAGTTGGGTGCTGGGAGAAACCCGGAGTCTTCCAGATGCTCGGAGAGATGCTGATGTGCTGCAGAAAAGCAAAAGCTGGCACTTCCCCCTGGTACCCAGCGAGGGGTAGTTCTGCCTTTCAGCTCTTTGGAAAGCAGAAAGCAAATCTGTGGTGATGGTATTAGATAGAATTAAATTATAGGAGAATGCCACTAAGGTATTTTAGGGGGGAAGCAAAGAGTCAAGCAACCCCCGATGCTCCGGAGCGCGGCTCTATTTTACTGCCTTCTGTGACACAGGTAATATCCAGTAAGAGGCTATAAAAACCTTGCCTTTGGCTGAAAAGAGGTTTTTAAGTAATAATTTTGCAAGGAGTTTGCCACCAATTTCAGCGGGTGTCAAAAGAGGAGGGGAAAAAGAAATTAAATAGCCATCACTTTAAAAATTCTTCCTATTCTCTATTACTTCCTATACGTGAGTTTTCCTTTATTTCCTCAGGTTGTTGGGGGGTCGGTGCTGCTCTGGGTCTCTCATTACAGTTTGCCATCTCTGGACATCACTTCAGCTGTCAGCACGTCAATTAAATGAAAGTGATGGGAGTTTGGGGGAAAATAATTGTAAATGTACAGGGTACCTTGGTGCACGATCCAGGGGTGCACAAACAGGCTGCGCGTACCATGGAAAGGGCTGGGTTTTCAGCCTCCTCATCTCTGCCAAAGCTCTTCATTTCCTCTGCTGGTTCAGTTGGTGGTGGCACTCCTTCAGAGGGGAGGTGCAATTCTGAAGTCTCTTTCTCCTTAAAACAACTGCTGTGTGTTTAGAAGTAGGTGACTTCCTAGGTAGAGATCAGTTAATTCCCTGTAAGAGCCGAAGAAAGTTGTTGCCTGTGCATCCATCACGTCTCTTACAGCAGCATTCCCAAATCTGGGGATGCTGTTATCAAATCTCAAGGCTGTGG
This sequence comes from Actenoides hombroni, assembly GCA_024336885.1. NCBI lineage: Eukaryota > Metazoa > Chordata > Aves > Coraciiformes > Alcedinidae > Actenoides > Actenoides hombroni. Next base: position 7,447,013 of record WUAM01000159.1, on the reverse strand, counting down.
ATGCCACTACAACCTGGTCTCAGGGATCTGGTCTGGTGGAACACTGGAACAGGTTGCCCAGGGAGGTGGTTGATGCCCCATCCCTGGAACCATTCAAGGTCAGGCTTAATGAGGCTCTGAGCGACTTGCTCTAGCTGCAGATGTCCCTGCTCCCTGCAGTGGGGTTGGACTAGATGACCTTGAAAGGTGCCTTCCCACCCAAACCAGCCTATGTTTCTATGATCAGCCCATTTTCCAGGCTCCCCAGTATGTGACTCGTGTTTCCTTTCAACACAAACCTGTCTCACCAACCTTTTGCGAGACTTTGTGTTTGAGGATGAGCATGTAGCCGGTCCTGTGCCGTGTGGGAAGTTGTTATTCTTGCTGGCATACTGTGTGTGGGAGAGTGGGGATAAAAACCAGCAGAAAAGCTGAGATGGTATTTCAAGCTAACGAATCTTTAAAAAGGCATCTATGATTAAACAGATGTGGTTTAAATAATTTAAATTCGCTGCCTCCCTTCACACAGAAATGCTAACAGGCTGGAAGTACCAGCAGCTTTCCCAAAGTCTGGAAGAAAGAGGCTTTAAGGTGACTTGGGTTTGGTGGAACAAGGGAAGCTGGTGCTTCTGTCAAGGTCTGGTCTAAAAAGGGAGTGTTGGGGTGTGTTGGCAGACACCACGAAAAAGTTGCGCCGCGTACGTTTTATGAGTTTCTAACTTAGTTCATTGCTTTGCCACTTCCATTCCTCCCTCTAGAGACAAAGAGGAAATCCATGTGGAGGGAGGTGACCTTTCCAGCGTGGTGGAATTTAACCGAAAGAGGGTTTGTGCATCTGTGTTAGTTTTCTGGGTGCCCTCGTGTCACGTTGACGTTTCTCGTAAGGGAGAAGACGATCAAAATCCCCAGGATGCAACACCCTGGGTGCATCTGCAGCCATCTCCCTGCCTTTGTGGGCTCAGGAGGAGATTTGGATGTCACATGGATGTTTTATCTCTGGGCCTCACGACCGCAAGTGGAAAAAAAAAAAAAAAAAGGTGGGTTTGCACTGTCACGGTTGAAAACGAAGTGGACGCGCGTTCGATGTCGCGTTCTGAAGAGCTCGACGAGCAAAAGCGTTCCTCGCTCAACGTGGTTTCTGCTTTCTCTGCCAGAAACAGAGCCATTCGTCAGGGTCGCCTGGTTTAACCCGTACGTGTTAACGGCGCGACGCGTAATTGCTCAAACTACCCCTGCTTACAGCATCGGCCTTTGAAGTCGACGTCAAGCACAGAGAGTTTAAATGCCGTGCGACCGAGGTCAGGAAATAACTGCTGATCACTTGTGGCACGCAGAGGCTTGCTGATTCTCCTCTTTGGCACCTCCAAATATGCCCTTCCCACGGCTCTGCAGGCAGCGGGCTTGGTTTGTTGGGATCTGACCGGTTTGTTGGGATCTCACCGGTTTGTTGGGATCTCACCGGTTTGTTGGGATCTGACCAGTTTGTTGGGATCCGACCAGTTTGTTGGGATCTGACCAGTTTGTTGGGATCTCACCGGTTTGTTGGGATCTGACCAGTTTGTTGGGATCCGACCAGTTTGTTGGGATCTCACCAGTTTGTTGGGAT
>WUAM01000159.1:7431381-7445328 GCA_024336885.1 Actenoides hombroni | reverse complement strand
TGTTGGGATCTGACCAGTTTATTGGGATCCGACCAGTTTGTTGGGATCTGACCAGTTTGTTGGGATCTCACCAGTTTGTTGGGATCTGACCAGTTTGTTGGGATCTGACCAGTTTATTGGGATCTCACCAGTTTGTTGGGATCCGACCAGTTTGTTGGGATCCGACCAGTTTGTTGGGATCCGACCAGTTTGTTGGGATCTCACCGGTTTGTTGGGATCCGACCAGTTTGTTGGGATCTGACCAGTTTGTTGGGATCTCACCAGTTTGTTGGTCCTTGGGCTGGGCTGGCTCTGCCAGTGCTAGGAAGCGAGTCAATAAAATCATCTGATCAGTGAAGGTTTGGGTAAGGAAAGCTTTAAAGAGATGCTATTAAGTGTTTCTCTCTGGGAGAGGAGAAAGGGCAAGTGCCTTGCTGTTGGCTTTATTGCCTCTGCCTCTCCAGCTCTGTCACAGGAAAAATAAAAGCCGGCTTTTCAGCGTTGGATCCTCGTTTACGGGGCAATAAAATTTCCAGGAAAAAGTGGCAGTGCTTCATGAAAGCACAAACAAAGCAAGTACCTTTCGCAGGCTGTGTCCAGCCATCAAAGATTATTTGAAAGGTGGGAAAGAAGCGCAGGGTGGTTACTTTCCAACGAGTAAACCAGAAATCGATGGAGATGAAATGAGTTAATATAGGTGGGAATTTTTCACTCGTGGCACCGCAGAAGGGTTTTCAGTGCAGAATTCTCTGTAAGCAACTTTTCATCTAATGCTGCTGCTGGTTTGGGGTTTTTTTTCTCTTTATATTAATTTAGTTTTTGGCCGTGTCAGTGTTTAACTGTACCCCCATTTTTTTCATTAGGCAGCTAACGGGGACCTTTTGTGGGGCACGGTCAAACGCTTCTGAGATCAGTTTATGTTCTTCAGCAGAGGGTGGCTGTGTTATGGCCATCCTGCCATAACCAGGTCTTGCCAGGTGACCACAGGTCACCAGACACGTGTGGCCACGCAGAGTCTCGCACGTCCCCTGGTGCCATCAGGTGATGGTTGGTGACAGCCCGTCAGTCGTAGCTGCACTCTGACTGCTGAGGTGGGCTGTACCCCCGAGCCCCGTCGGCCCATTCCGCGTGCCCTGCGTGGCACCCGGGCACTGGTACTGCTGGGCCAGGCTGGAGCTGGAGGAGGCTGGGACGAGAGCCCGCCTGGGCTGGCTGTGGGAATGCACTTCCCGAGCCAGATAGACCCCTGGGTGCGTTCATCCACATAATTCATTCTGTGTTCCCAGCAAGATTAGAGGGCGGTGGAGTGTTTTGTGTTAGAGCTGCTCTTCCAAGGCGTGCTCGTATTCATCTGGGGAGCGTTTGCAAATGATTGAACATTTTAATCTCTTTCTTGCGTTTTCTCACACGTATTCCAGCGACGCCCGTGTGGTAACAGCGAGCGGACTACGACCCAAAAGGGATTTATGGCTGGTGGAACAACGCACCCCCGCTGTAATTTTTCTCGTCTTCATCTTCTCCTGCTGCATCCTCCTCCAGCGTCATACTGGGGGGCTCTGAAACATCATTTACAGCAGTATCGTTGCCGGAGGCTTCCTCCCCTGGCCTGAGCCCAGTGATGAGCTTTAGCAGGAGCTTCCCCAGAGCTGCTGCTGTTAACACAAACGTAAATCCCCCTCCGTGGGTAGCCAGCCTGTATCTGCGGGCACGCCACGTCTTAACGCTGAGCGTATAAACAAATGGCAAGGAAACGGTGCCTTAAGAGTCAGCAACCAACCCAATGTTCCCTTCCTGGCCACGCTGTAAACGGTGTGTTCCCCAGTGGGCAGCTGTACGCTACGCGGTGCTGCGGTTCTGGTGTAGCCACCTTGGAGAAATCCCTACCGGTAACGGTGACTCCCTTCGGGAGGTTGGTGGAACATTTGAAGTTGAGTTTCTCTTACAGTGAAAGGCAATGAAGAAGGGAAAGGGTCTGGAGAACGTGTCTGATGAGGAGCAGCTGAGGGAGCTGGGGTTGGTTAGTCTGGAGAAGAGGAGGCTGAGAGGAGACATTACTGCTCTCTACAGCTCCCTGAAGGGAGGTTGTGGTGAGGTGGATGTTGGTCTCCCAGGTAACTAGTGATAGGACGAGAGGCAATGGGCTTCAGCTGCACCAGGGGAGGGTTAGATTGGCTATTAGGAAAAATTTCGTTCGTGAGAGAGTGGTGAGGCCTTGGAACAGGCTGCCCAGGGAGGGGGTGGAGTCACCATCCCTGGAGGGGTTCAGAAAACATCTACATGTGGCAATTCGGGACGTGGTTTAGTGTTCCTGATAATATTTAGTACATGGTTGAACTTGATGATCTTTCCTGAAATGCTCCTCGTTGGGTGGGGAATCATCAGCCTGACAGAGCTCAGCGTTGCTGTGGCATCACTGCCCCGTGGTCCCTCTGGTACCACAAGGGCTGGGGTTTCTGTGCTCCAGTGGCAGGCTTGGACCTCGTTGGCCATGGCATGAGTGGTGAGTCATTCACTTTCCACTCTAAATCAGTTTTCTCAACAGTTCCTCTTTCCCCGTGGTAACAGCGTCACCTCTGTATCGTATTCTGCTGCAGCCATCAGTCCTAAGCCTGCTCTGTGCAAACATGTGTCTCCAGAAAATGCATTTAACCATTGCAGTCGGGTGTCCAGCTGGTGTCAGGCTGCTTTCCTCTGCTGAGGGCTCGGGACCAGAGCTCGTTCATCCACATCTAATACTGTACAGTTTCTGGTTTTGTGCTCTCCTTCTAGAGTCTTGTTCCCCAAAGACCGCAGAGGCCAATCTCCTGTTTGCAGAGACTGAGGCTGCTGCCTCTCAGGGGGGCTTGGTTTATTTTGGGTTGTTTTGGTTTTTTTTTTTGAGACAGTCAGCAAGAACAGCTGGTTCTGCACTTAATTCAGCGGGGAAAAGGATCTCCTTCGTAACCCTGTGAATCCCACCCCCTGGTTTAGCCCTCGCGGCACCGGTGCGCGATCGGTACGTGCGGTTCATCCCCGGGGCCTTGCCTTGAAGATCTGGCTGATGGCCTGCTAGCTCTTGCCGTGGAAATAAGTCTGGATTTGGGGTTTGTGCTTGGCTCTGACTTCATTTGCAGAGACGACGGTAATCACTTGTGGCTCCCTTCCTACGGCATGACACCTTGTTGAAAGGATAGACAGGGACTTGCTTTAAAATTCAAACCAGCCATCTCTCGCCAGTCCAGCAGAATGATTAACTATCCCTGCTTACATTGAATAATTGTGGGCTTTCCTGCACGCTCCCATCTTTCTGTTGTTCTGCTGCCTATCCCCCGATACATCTTCACCGTGATGACACTTTCCCTTGATGCACAATTAGGATTATAACACCTTTTACGCTACCCTCTGAAAAGCATTCAGTATAATTAACAGCCAGGCTTCCTCAGAAATAACAGAATTCTGGCTCTTCAGCAGGGCAAGCAATAGTGTCACGGAATGAGTTGTTTTTCAAGGCGCATTATGCTGGCAGGTTGGGCTGTAAATCAGGCTGGGGAAGTAGGACACGTTCCTTATTTGTTGTCAGTTTGCCTTCCGTGCCTCGTGCGGATTTGTCTGGCGTTTCCAGCGCCGGAGAGGGAAACCTGGATTTGGGAAACTGTGTTTCAACAAAAGGTGAACACCTTGTAGTCTGATGGCAACCCTGGAAGAGGCTGCCCAGGGCAGGGGTGGAGTCCCCGTGATCCCTGGAGGGGTTTGAAAGCCACGGAGCTGTGATGCTGAGGGACATGGGTCAGTGGTGCCCTGGCAGTGCTGGGGGAACGGTTGGACTCGATGATCTGAAACATCTTCCCCAACTAAAATGACTTTGTGATTCTATGATGATAAGGCAGCATTTATTAGGTGGTTTCGCAGTAATTGTGATTTTTCACGTTTCTACCCTTTTTTACCGTCCTTAAAATACTCCTTTATCCTTAAAACCGGAACATGTTACCACCATTAAGGTAAAATACCAGTGAGAATACGGGGTGTGCTTCTCCTGCTGACCTGCCTGGCATTCCTCACAAGGCACAGACTCAGAAAACATCAAAATCTCAGTAGAACAAAAACTGAGGAAACTTGTTCTTCTCTGGGGCGCTGCGGTTTGGGTTGCGAGGGGCGGCACGTGCCGTGCTGGGGGTGGCTGTTGCTGTCTTTAGAGTCTGTCCCTGGAGCCCGTTCAGGGTGATCAGGTGGCCTTATGTCCATCTTACCTGGGGATCAAAACAATTGGAAAAGAGAATCGAGGCACCGTGCAGCTGCTGGATAATTTTATTTTCCCTTTTCACACGGGGAACCAAACCCTGTCTTATTGTTGTGACATAATGGATATAAATACATCACCAGGTATTTGCGCTCAGAAGCCTGGCCTGATATCTTTTGTCTGATACAGGTACTTCCATTTTCTCTTTATTTTCAATTATGTGATAAAGGAGAAGCCGACCTTTGTGTCTGCCTTCCAGCATGCTTTTCGTTCAGGCTATCGTGAGAGCTGCAAGGGGGAAAGTTTTGGGTGTAGCTGATGAAATATATTTCACTCCGGTATTAGCTGGCTGATAATTTACCTTTTCTTACTACATTATGCTGCTAAGCAACATTCTAATGGATTGTGAGTTTCCTTTTCTTGTATGGGTGCCTGGAGAGCATGTACGGCCTTTATAACACGCTTTAAATCTAAATAAAAAGTTAAGTATATAGCACTCTTAAGTCTTCACAGCGCTTTAATAGATTTATTTAATCATCCTTTATGAGCTAGGCGAGCAGCTACTGCCTCCCTGTTACCGAAGGGGGAAACCGATCTGTCAAGAGGCCGAGTGACTTGCTTTGCTTAGGGGAATTGTCACCGAAGGAGGACTGGTCCCGCTCAGCCCGGTCAGCAGAGCTGTAACCGCTCCGGTTTCGCACCGGTCCTCGCCGGCGCGGGCTCAGGGAGCGTGGCGCAGGGGTTGGGGGGGGGGCCGGCTCCGCAGCGGGTGAAATCCGCAGTCGTCGGGTCCGCAGCCGTTTGCTTCGTCGCGGGGGTCTCGCTCGTGGTTTGGTAAGTTCTGGCAGCGTAAATCGGCTGCCCGTTTGCCACCCGGTGAAGGGAGGTCTGGAATAGGTTCGGAAAGGCAGCGCGGACCGCCTGCCGGATACGCACGGGGCACGCGACCGCCCTGCCAGCCGGCCACCGCCGTCACCCTGCGCTGCCTTATTTAATAGCCTCGTAGGAAAAAAAAAAAAAAAAAAAATAAATGGAAACTGATGCTTAATGAATCAAAGTGCGCTCAGATTAAATGATTGGAAATTCCTAGTTAATCACCAGAAAGGAAACTAATTAAATTACCATTCGGCTTTATATGAGGGCCTTGGGATAGTAAGTTAAAATAAGTCTCTTCCATCACTTTTTTCATTAGATGGGACAGTCATATTCAAGGTTAGTGAAGATAAATGCAACGTTCTTTGCTTGCTCTTGAAATGATAGTATTTAAATAGCGTTTGATGCTTCATCACCTAACACCAGACCTGAGGCGTGCTGGGAGGAAAAGGCCCCGGCGTGGAAATCTTAACAGACAAGGCTCGCGGAAGAAAGGTGAGAACCGTGGAAGACGTGAGTCGAGGTTCGCGACGTTTTCGTGTAATTATTGTTTAAATTTCTAATTGGATTTTGCCTTAAGGAACGAGGTAGATAAGTGATAGTGGAAAATGAGATCCTTAATTCCCCTGTTGACTCGGATCCTTCGGAAGCTCGGCAAACGGCCGCGCTCCAGACCCGGCGTGCGATCAAACGTGGCGCGCGGGGGGCTCGCTGACTCCAGAGGTCAGCCCACGCTTTTTATTCTCAGCCAAAGATAAAACTGAGGTGGCACCTTTTGTCAAAAGTATAGGGTAGAAGCAGCAAAAAAAGCCACTTCTTTTGTTGGCAGCTCCGTGTCCTTAGGAGACATCAGTGTGGTGACAGAGCCTCAGCTCCTCGTGCACGGGGGGTGCCTCTGCTCCTTGCCGCGGCCGCCACCGCCCACCTTTGGCTTTTCATCTGCGGGGCTTGGCTTTGGGTTTTTTATCCCTGATAGTTATTTTAATGCTGGAGGAGATGGTTTGTCGGGGGCTCCGAATGTAATACCCTGGGTCACGCCGAGCTACGGGAAGGCTGCTGTATCTCTCCTGCCTGCCCCGTGCCCCTCCTGGGCCAGGGGCGGGGGGAGATGCCGGCTGCCTGCTCGGCACCTCTCGGATGCTTTGGCACTGGAGTTCTGCTGGCAGTGCAGAGGCATTTTGCCTGACGCCCAGCAGCAGTGACTCGTCACCGTGACATTTTGGAGAGGTAGCGCTGCTATTTCAGGGGTGGGAAACAAAGATCCTGTATCCCCAGGAGGTGCTGGTGACATGGAAGGGAAATCTCACAGTGCATCGAAGCCGGGAGTAAATAAAGTCTGAAATGCATTAAGTGCAACCCTGAAATACCTAACAACCCCTATGGAGAAGAGAGAGTAATTAATTTAATTTAGAGCGTGGGTCTAAATATTTTGGTGTTCCTATTTTTTTTTTTTTAACTAAAACCACCAAACCCACAAGAAACAAACCTTTACAGGCTCACCAGAGTTCCCAGTGATGTCCCTCCAGTTCACTGGAAGGGGGGGATTTTCAGAAGAAAGTGAAATCAGTGAAATCCTTTCACTTTCCTTCTCAGCTTTTTAACATCCACACCCAAGGTTTCTGACTCCCAGAACCTGCTGGAAAAGCGAAGCAAAGAAAACACAGCTGCAGGATTTCAAAGCAGGTCACAATCAAGTTCAAATCATCAAACTATAAAATCTGAGGTCTTTTCATTCGGTCTGAGGTTTTCCCACGTGCAACTCGTGCAGATGTTGGAGAGACATAAGATAATTTAGATGGCTTGTTGAATTGGTGCAGCTTTCCTTACGGGAATAACAAGCAGCCTTTTGCAAGGCATGATCAACTGTAAAAATACGTGCTAACTAAAGCCCACAGAGCCTTGAAGTGCTGCTGATTGTGTTTTCTAGTAATATTGGTAATTACGTTTCCTTTGCCGGTTGGGATCATATCATCATGTGAAAATCTTCCATTGGAATAATTAGGACATTTCCAGATACTTTGATACGGGTAAAATTTTTCTCTAAAAGCCTGAGAATACAAACACAGAAGACAGGGAAGGAGCGTAATTATATTGTTTTTCAATTTAAATATTTTTAGATCAGTATCAACACTGGGGTGGGCACGTGGTTTTGAAGTGGAGCAGAATGGGCCTCACTGAGTTACAGAGGAAAATACTGTCTCTTTTTTTTTTTTCTGGGAAAAGACCCCGAGGGAAACTCTGGAGCCAACTTGAGCCTTCCTCACCTCCAGCACATCCTTTCCAGCTTGTGCCCTCTCCTAAGTGACATGGGTGCTCAGGAATAGCCCCAGATGTTCATCCAGATGCTGGTTCTGCTGCCTTGCGCACCCACTGTTCCTCAGGAGGTTTCTGTCACGCGGGGAGAGAAAGGATGCCCAGGAGCTACATCTTTGCTCACTGTTTCCTCTGGAGGTGATCTCTTTTTTTTTTTTTTTTTTTTTTGCTTTTTTGTCTGCGTGGGAGAGATTTTGAAGGTTTATTTCCATAGATTTCTTTGCTTTGCTACCAGAGTGAGGTAATTAATAAGCTGCCTGTGGAGTTTAGGTGAGCCCAGCGTTTTGGTGGCCAAGAACTGATGCTAGTTTTGCTGGATTGTCCAAGATAAACCATGAAGCAAACTTCTCACTTCTTGCAGTGGGGGAAACTCTTTTTGGACACACTTTCAAATATCTCATTGTAAACCAGGATTTGTGTAGCCCAGCTTCTGCTATCCTTTGCTTTAATGATGTCATTTATTATGTAATTCCATTGTTTTCAGCCATCTTCAGTGGTAACGAGCAGGGAGCAATTAGCAACTAGCTAGCTCAGCAGTTTCTGGAAGAAGAACCTTCTGCCACCCTGGGGAGATGCTGTACCTTTTCTTCACAGAAACAGGCACATTCTCCTTTGAAACTTCCCACGAACCACGTGGCTCTTGGGATTTAAGGAGGGGACACCATCCTGGGAGCTGCAGACATATGCTCCCCCAGTTGCTACAGATGCTCACCCCCCCCTCCCCAGTCCCTCCAGGGAGTTTTGTGGCCAAGAACTGTCCCCGCTGACCGGCTGGAGCTGCAGATGAGGAGCACTGATGGAGACAGTTAAAACCTCACCTGGGGTAGGAGGGGTGGCCATGAAGCTATGTTAACCCCTTCCTAGGCAGCTCCCGAGCTGTCTTCCCTCTCCAGCTGCGGGCTGGGTGCCTCTCCTGTTGGCAGCTCTATAAATCTTCCTCACTGAAGGGCACGGACATGTAGGGTGGTGAGAGCCTGGCCCAGGTTGCCCAGAGATGCAGTCAATGCCTTATCCCTGGCACCATTGCAGGTGAGGTTGGCCGGGGCTCTGAGCACCCTCCTCTAGTTGCAGATGGCCCTGCTCCCTGCAGGGGGGTGGGAATAAGTGACCTTGAAAGGTCCCTTCCCACCCAAACCACTCTGATTCTGTGTAGGATTTTCTTCATGTGCTCAGTAGGTGGATTGCTGCATCCCTTTGAATACTGAGATTATACCAGGGGCCAGTGTTCTGGAGCAGAATAAAACCTTATCAGAACATGGGAAGGGAGGAGAGGTATTCCAGCTGATGATCCCTCCCTGGCTGTGCCAGCAGTGGGCTTGTCTGAGGACACAGAATCTCATTAGTTACTCGTGGCTCATTGAAGCAAAATTTTGCTTCATGATCTAATTTCTCACATGGTTGGTGTTCTCCTTGTATTGCTGAGATCTGGCTTTGCTTAATTTTAGTGGGAAATGGTAGCAGTAGGCATTAAAGCATCCGTGATGAGGGGAATGGCTTTTCTCCCCGTTTGATGTATTCTTCAGTTCATAGTTCCTTATGGCAGTTCAGAGGCCACAAAAGGATCATTTCTGTACTGCTTGTATTGTGGTGGTGCCAAAAACATGACCACGGTCCAGGAATTTGCTGCTAAAACCATGAAACAAAAATGTGTTGATAAAAAAAAAAATACTAACTTGGATCTGATTCTGATGGAATCTCTGTACTGGAAAAGAAGAAACAGTAGATTCCAGTGTCCTACAGAATGGTCCAGTTAGACTAATTAAGGTACACAGAGTGAAAAGCGTGCCGATACCAGAATGATATGTTGGGTGAATTCCATGATTTATTAGTGCTTGGTTTTCAACTGTTATTTACCAAACTCCCTTAAGTAAAGAGCTACACAGGGAAGTGCCAAATACCAGGAGAAGCTGGTTGAAGTCTTACTGGTTCCTGTTGTTTGTGGAGCTGCTGCTCTAGGGGGTGAAAGAAACCTCAGTCCAGTGAAGCTCTCAGGCTGGTGTAAAGGTCAGACTAAAGTTTGACGTGCGTGTTCAAGACGTTGAGATTAGATTTGAAACCACTGAAAGCAGAGGTCGAACTCCAATGGAGGCACCGGTGAAGGGACAAGCTGGTTTAATGGAAGAAGTTACCACATAGGGAAAGCTGGAGAAGTGGTTTGGTGAGGAGCAAAGAGGGGACGTCTACCCCTGGAATGGGAGCAAAGGATAGTCCTGAACCTTCCCTGGGTGAGATGGAAATGTTTGTATGGGGAGGGGAGATGGCTGCTGATATCTCGCCTACATGAACATAACTTATCTTGTGTTGGCACCATGAAAACAAACCTTGGGTACATGTTGTCGGATGGATTTCAAGCTATATGAATGATTTAATATTAGAGTGATACAGGTATTAGGAAATTATATTCAGAGTGAAAGCAGAAGCCCTCGCCAGTACATTCCTATTTTCATGTCTTTAGGGACTTCAAAGTAATTCTCAGGCAGATGTTCTACAGAGAGCAAGGTCTTCTGAAGTCTTTGGCAAGCTAACGATTACAGAAATAAAGGAAATGTGGGGTTTGGGAGCTGTCAAAAGAAGGATGCTCTGCCCTGTGCCCGAACCCCTCATTGCACTTGTCATTTACTTCACGTTCGTGCAGGTAGGTGATACCGGCACCAACCATCCTTGGTGACTTCTTATGATGAGCAAGACTTTGCTGTTTCGTCATCCTTTGCAGCTGTGAAAGCAAGGGTTGGGCTCTGAATGTAAAGGTCCTGTTGCTTCTTCCTCCTGCTGAGCAAGTGAAGTTTGAAAGCAAAACAAGAGATGAAGTTTGAGTGAACGCAAAACGAGAGATGAAGTTTGGGTGAAAGCAAAACAAGAGGTGAAAGATTGGGAGAAGGTGTGTAAAACATGATTTCTGGGGGACTCTGCGACACAACCCTGGAACGGTCAATGAGATCGTTGATAAAGGAGGTCAAAACAGGGCTTTTGTGTAGCTGACTCTGAAGGAAGTTTTGAGTGGGCGATGGGAAGAGAAGCCTAAGAAGAGGCATCAGATTAGGAATATTCTGAGAACTGGTTTGTGTGCCTGGTCAGTACTGTGTGAGCAAGGGGGGGCTGGAGAGAAGGACTGACCCTGGGCAGAAGCCAATGGTTGGCAGAGCCCTGCCAAGAGTTTCTCAAGAAAGACTGAGGACATCCCATTACACTGAGCCCCTTTTTATAGGAAGAGATTTGAATATGCCATCCCTGTCTAAAATACACTTAAAATACAACCTCCTTGTCTGACTGGTGGTGCTCCAGAAGAGTCACCTCCCCGGGACGTGTCACCTGGCTGCGTCTGCACCTCTCTCCTCGCTCCGTCTCTGCTCATCTGCCAGAATCTTGGTGGGCTCTCCAGGCTATGTCCCCATGCCTTGAGTAAGAGCACTCTCTGTTTTGGGGGGGGAGAGAGGTGGAAACTCCCTGCCAGGACTGAGGCTAAGGGGACACCTGGCTCTGCAGGGAGAGAACTTAATTCCTTCACGGTTTAATGGTATTTAAATGACTGAACTGGTTTCAGCAAACGCATGCGTTACAGAGAGCGCGGTGGAGAAGCTGCTGTAAAGCCTCACGGAGTTAACAGTTTCTTAGTTTCATAAACGTCACCTTGTCCTTAACCGTGCAGGTAAAGGTAGTAATGAGGGACTGCCCTAATGAGCCTACCTCTGGAGTGTGGTGTCCAGTTCTGGGAGAGACAAGGAGCTACTGGAGAGAGTCCAACAGAGGCTACAGAGATGATTAAAGGACTGGAACATCTCTTATGAGGAAAGGCTGAGAGCCCTGGGGCTGTTTAGCCTGGAGAAGAGCAGCCTGAGAGGGGATTTTATCAATGCTCATCAATATCTAAAGGGTAGGAGTCAAGAGGATGGGACCAGACTTTTTTCAGTGGTGCCCAGCAACAGGACAAGGGGCAACAGGCACAATCTGGAACCCAGAAGGCTCCATCTGAACAGGAGGAAAAACTTATTTGCTGTGAGGATGTTGGAGCCTGGTGCCGTCTGCCCAGAGAGGTTGTGGAGTCTCCTTCTCTGGAGAGATTCCAAACCCACATGGACACCCTGCTCTGGGTGACCCTGCTGGATGGAGCAGGAGGATGGCACCAGATGATCTCCAGAGGTCCCTTCCAACCCCCACCATGCTGGGATACTGTGACAAGTCTCAAACTGTTTAGTTGCTTATCGAGAACCTTGCGTGCACTACAGCGTTGGCTTGCCAGGAAGCCATGTCAGGAGCTGGCTGGGTCCATGCCATTGGAACTGGCGCTGAGCCGAGTCTTTAAGGAACTGCAGCCCTCAGTGGAGAACAGCTCTCTCATGCCTTGGCTGGGCTTTTTCATCTTGGAGCTCTGCCAGAGCATATTCCCAAAGTGGGAGATATTGCAGTAGCCATGTCTTGAGGAGGTGAAGGTTGCAAGTGGTTGTGCCGTAGTCTGAAGGATTTATTTGCTTCACTCTGCTACACCAGAAAGGCATTCAAGGGCTGGAAAGACATGTCCCTGCTTTCACCCTTGCTCATCTGAGGAGTCAGGTGGTGCTGGAGGTATTGACCTGCCTTGGAGAGGCCGCAGTTGTGCACAACACATCTGTGAGGAGTCATTTCCTTGCTCTGAGCAAAGCTTTCTTTACAGCTTTGCCGAGGAGAAGCACGCTTGAAGCATCACGAGTCATTAAATTAATTGGCTAATGTCTAAAAAGTGCTTTGAAGAGGAAAAGCACTAAATAAATACGAAGTAGTGTTAATATTTTTTTAATAAATGTAAGAGCACATTCCATAAGGAAAGCTGGTGCGATGAAGTACGTTTCGCTGGGTATTAGTTCAGAGAATCCTAGAATGGCTTAGGCTGGAAGGGACCTTGGAGATCATCGAATCCAACCTCCCCGCCATGGGCAGGGACACCTCTCAACCAGACCAGGTTGCTCAAGGCCTCATCCAACCTGGCCTTGAGCACCTCCAGGGAGGGGCAGCCACACCCCCTCTGGGCAATCTGTTCCAGAGTCTCACCACCCTTGGACTGAAGAACTTTTTCCTAAGACCCAATCTAAACCTATTTTCCCTCAGGTTAAAACCATTTCCCCTTTTCCTATCGCTGGACACTCTTGTGAACAGTCCCTCCTGTAGGTTCCCTTCAGGTATTCGAAAGCAGTTACAAGGTCCCCCTGGAGTCTTCTCTTCTCCGGGCTGAACCCCAGCTTCCTCAGCCTGTCTTCATAGCAGAGGTGCTCCACACCCCTTAACTAAAGAAGAACTAAAGAGACTTTCTTGTGATTTCAAGATTAACCTTTAGGCACTGTAGAGAGCTCAGACTCATTTCTCTCCAAAACAGGTTAAAACTTGCATTCGAGCGTTTTCATGTCATCAGGAAGATGGAGGAGGGCAACATGGCACCAAGCTCCACCAGATACCCTCCCCTCAGCTACATCGTGGGGCTGAAGAAGCTCTTCTAAAGAACCGCTCCGCTTCTCTATTGAAATTCTTCCCAGCTCCCTTGGAATGAGATAGAAAGGTGGATAAAGAAATCTGGATGACAGCGATAAGCTGCTGAAGTGAAGAGCGGGCGCAGTGGAGGGGAAAGCAGCACCCTTATGTAAGTACATTATTTTAATTGAAAAGCAGAACGTCCTTACGACTCTTGGGAACAGATCGTGTCACGGACTGCGAGGGGATGCACAAAGTGAGGGCCTGTCGTCATCGCCGTGGATAAGCTTCATTGAAGGCAGTAGGGTTTGGGGTTTTTTTTGCAGTTACTTAAATTAGGCTACTTGGATTTCACTCCCCAGTTTTCAGCATTTTGATCTAAGTGAGGGCTGCTGTGTCTTCATTGGCCATCGTTGCCTCGGAAGATGGTCGCGAGATGCACTTGTTAACTTCTGCTCAGCACATTTTTTTTGGAAGAGGAGCTGCAGACAGATCGCTGAGTCTTTGGAGAGATCTGCTTGACTTGGAGATCTTCCAAAAAGCTGTTTTGCCGGTGCTAGGTGACCTCAGTCAGCCCTGGCTTGGGCACAGACATTCCCTCTTCTTCCTCTTCCTCGTTGCAAGTTGGTCGCAGCAGCATCTGCTCTAGGGCAGTGCTGGAGAAATATTTTGCCTCCAAAATTTTATCTTTCAGGAGAGATATGTTGACATCTTTGTGGGAGAAGAAGAAGGACAGGGAAGTTCTCACATCCTCTTGCATAGGTGTGGTTTGGTGTCATTCTCTCTGTGGGCCTGGCTGACACACCATGTGTTTCATCATGCCGACCATTCTTCTTGTTAGCCACCTTTGTTCTTGCCCTCTGAGATTGTTTCTGAATTTATCTCTTCACAGAATGAGCAGTTGCGTACAAAATGCTGTTAGGGGAAAGGTGATGGCTTGGGGGTGGGGAGGCAGGACTGGGGTTTTCTGTCCTCCCTCCTTTTTACAAGGAGTCCCGTGGAAAAGACAAGGAGTGATGGGCACAAGTTTCTTCTGGGGAGATTCTGACTGGACACAAGAGGAAAATTTTTTGAGGTGAGAACTTTCCCAGGGGAAGTGGTTGAGTCCCCAGCATTGTACACTTTGAAGA
>WUAM01000159.1:7402089-7414164 GCA_024336885.1 Actenoides hombroni | reverse complement strand
GCAGTGGTGGAGTCCCCGTGATCCCTGGAGGGGTTTCCAAGCCGTGGAGCTGTGGTGCTGAGGGACAGGGGTTAGTGATGCCCTGGCAGTGCTGGGTTAATGGTTGGACTCAATGATCTTAAAGGTCTTTTCCACCCTAAATGATTGTATGATTCTGTGTTTTGGAACTCAGTTTACCAAGAGTGATGTTCCAAATGTGATGTTTCATAGTCGTGCAGAGCTAAAGCATTATTCTGCCTTTTCTGCTCAGAAAATCACAATATGCAGCAATGTAAGACTGAATAATCCAGGTACTGTTGAAGAGACATCTTATTTTTCCTCCTAGGTTGCTTAATCAATTTCTTTCAACTTCTGTATACTGTTTGATGAATGTTATTTCAAACTACTGTCAAAGGAGGGAAAAATGAGCCACCTACACCCTGCTTCTAATACAATTGTATTTTCCGTGAGAAACAGAGAATGAATAAAACTATGTGTCAGCCCATGTGCTTGACGGAGAGCATTTAGAATCATCAGGCATGCTTCTAGTCTAATTATAATTGTCGGGCCGTTTTGTAAAGCAAAAAAATTCCCTAAGTTAAATAAAATTCAGAGACAGGCGAGGATATTTGAAGCTCCCAGCGAGCCCAGCGGTATTTATTCTTGTTTGTGTCGTTACCTCCCTACCCGTTGACCTTTCACGCCGTATTCACATGCAAAGAAGAATGCAGACATCTGGTAAGGTTACGAATTCGTTTGAAGGTTGTGAGGAAATCTAACACAACTGGATGAGTGTGTAGAAGAAAACCCCAAGGTGCAATTACGCGGACGGGT
The DNA here is from genome assembly GCA_024336885.1 of Actenoides hombroni. Classification (NCBI taxonomy): domain Eukaryota; kingdom Metazoa; phylum Chordata; class Aves; order Coraciiformes; family Alcedinidae; genus Actenoides; species Actenoides hombroni. The sequence goes on along the minus strand of WUAM01000159.1, from coordinate 7,413,351 downwards.
TTTCACCACGCTTGATCATCGCGATTTAACCGAAAGGCTAAATATTTGTTGTTGCTGATGCTTTAGATTCTGTTACTGTTGGGAGGCATCTTATCATAGGCACTAGAGTGACATGAAAGAAATCTCTTCTGAAACGATCACCGTTACGAAAGGAAGAGAGATGATTCCATTTTAAAGATGAACAACCCAGTCACCTTAGCTAAAGGCAGGGGGCGGAGGCGGCTGGAGTTGGTGACCGCCGGGTTTTGTGCACAAAACCCCACCACCCTGACATGAGGTGAGTAGAAATTACCCTAATTAGGAAGATTCGTGGGCTGAGGGCCCCAGATTGGAGCTTTCAGGAAAATCGGTGTACAACACAGGCTATTGAGCTGCTGGTTGCACACAGTTAATATGCTTGGCTGGTGCGTAGCTGTGGCTTCCAGATTGGCCTGCTATGGCTTTTTCTCCCCTCACGAGACTGAGTGAATAATTTACGGGTGAAGTTTGTCTCTTTTTCCACATTTTCCATTCCCATTTCAAAAATCTTTGCTGCAAAATTTGTCAGAATAAGCCTTTTTCTTTAGCTCTTTTCTGAAGAGGCCATAGGAAAAAAATTCTGCTGCCTAATTGGAGGTTCCCAGCGTCAGCTTTCTCCTGCGGATACACAGCGATTTAAAGTGTCTGTTTTGCGAATATTTGCTGTAACTTGAGTGGGTTCCTTCTTAAAGGCGTTCTGTGCTGATGAACATTTCTCTCGGGGAAAGTTCCCTTTTCAGTATTTGTGGAAAACGCACAAAGGACGCAGCTGAAACCTTTTAATTTGCAAGTGTATTTTAATATTCATGATGCCCGTTTCAGTATTCAGCCGTGTTCTAGTCGTGTGTGAAGGCAGCGTGTCTCTTTTAAGGTAGAATACACCTATGGCAATTTTTTTTTTGGTGTTATGGGAAACTTTAGCGTCGGGGAAAAAACTAGAGCAAGATTTGGCCAGAAGAAATCCTCCTGCCTGGCTGAGGCCTTAAGGCAACTCATAAATCAGAGAGGCTGGTGTCTTCCTTCAGCTGGAGGGCACAAATCATGGATAATGTGGTCCAGTATAGACTGTGTGTGAATGTTGGAAGGGCCACCGTCACCTGGCAGGTGGCTCAGGAGCCAAGCTGGATGCCTTTGGCCACGTCCCTCCTTTGCTGAATCCCTTCTCATCCCACGCTGTGCTCTGCAGGCTCGTACGGCGAGGTGTTCAAAGGGAGCTGAGGATGGAAACTGCTTTGGACCCAGTCAGAAAGAAATTGCTTTTCCATATGAAACCAGTGCTGCTGGAAACCATTCCTTCTCCTCTCGGCTCAGCATCCAGCGCTTCTCTCCATTCATCTGGTGCGTGTCGACAACTCTTCAAGTTGGCTTATGGGGAAATTTCCTCCTACATGTTATTTGAACATTTTTATTTTTTTTCCCCCTATCCTGATAAATGATGTTGCCAGCAAAGATTACTTCTTTTCAGGGCTGGCAAACACTATTTCTGACCTGACAGCTTATTGGGAATACAATTGGAAAAAACATGATAACATTTTAAAAAAAAGCTGGGTAGAATAAAGAGAGAGGAGAGGTTTTTATCTCCCACCTAGTAGCAGCAGACAGAGGAAGTTCCTGCTCTGATTATCTCCAGAGTGTGCAATTTTTCTTAGTGGACCTGGTGATTAAGTACTTAGCTGAAAAGCGTTGAGTGTCGCGGGCTGCTGCCTTGCCAAGGTCACTGTGCTCCTGGGAGAAGGTCCCCACTGCCACCTCGTGAGTGGTGCGGGCTGTCCCCTGGGATGGAGCGCTGGAGGAGATGACTTCTGCCCACCCGACAGTGGTGGCACGGCAGAGAGCTTAGCACCTCAGATTTGCTGTTTTTACATGCCACGTGCTTAGATCTAAGCTTACTCGTCGTCTGATTTGCTTGAAACTAGGGAGAATTGCATTGATCACACAGTCTGCACGTTCAGCATCTCGAATGAAGTTGCTTGGAGGTGCTGGTGGTCTTGGAGATCTTAATCCGAGTAAAGTCCAGAGAAGGAAGGGACCCCACTGCATAAAAGTTCAAACCCAAGCAGTAATACCCACAGCAAAAGTGATTTTGCTCAAACCAATAGAAACTTTTAAAATTAGCTCAGTTTATTCCAGTTCTGTGTTTTGGGGGGGGAGGGGTGGTGGTGATATGGCGCTTGTTTGACCTGGTGCAACATCAGCGGTATTGAAAGCGAAGCAATTTTTTTACATGCTTTGTCTTCTAAGCAGAATTTCTTCATTATTTATATAGCCCTGATTTGGAAGCGTTCAGAGGTAGCCACTGTCATCTTTTTCTGGAGAGGTCCTGTACACACCCTCCAGAAACAGCCCCTTCTCAGCAGCAGGTAATTCATCCACTGCTTCACAGTGCAATCTCAAAATCTCAATACTTTGTTTCATTTGTTAATTACCCCTATGATCCCTTAATCTGCTGCTACACTCCCTTATTCGTGTGTCCATTGAGCTGTGCAGGGAAATATCTTGTTGAAGAAGTTACTTTATTACTAGGTTTAATTGCAGGATAGCACCTACATATTGGGGGAGGGAGAAGGAAAAGGGACTTCTCAAGTTGATCGAAGCTCGTGGTGAAGTCAGCCTAAAACACCCCGAAAGATCTGATCTCCAAAACCAGCCGAGTGCCTCTCCCCCAGAGGCTGCCCAGCTGAAGAAGTAACTGAAAACTCTTGGCCAGAGGGTCGCTACGAGGTGCCAGAATAGCCTGGCTGCAAATGTGGACTGAAGAATACCCATCCCTCTTGTGTTGGTATGAGGGAGGAGAAGCACAGCGGTACAGCTCTTAGCTTAGTCCTGGGTGAGCAAGGTACGTATTTTCTGCTTTTCCTGCTGGATCCTTGGGGGGGGAGCTGGGAGAAGGAGAGCAGCTGTGCAGCTGAGCTGACTCTGACCAGTCAGCACATTCACCTTGGACATCGTCCTGACCTTCAGGATTCAGGGGAGAGCAGGCAGTCCTGACCAGAGGTCTCTTTAGGACTTTTAGATCGCGTTTGGTCTCCCTCTTTCTTATTTCAATTACCTAAATGTTTATATAATTCAAAACTTTATTTGGACACAGCAAAGACAGCTAGAGACCAGATCCTGTGTTTTCTTTGCTACGTAGCCCATCACTAAGAAAGCAACAATTTCTGTGTTGTAGGCTGAAAGCCTACCAAAGAAATCCCCTGTCAGTGATGTCAAGAGGAATGTGGCACGTTGCACCATTCCTGAGCTTTAATACTTGGATTTCTTTTCCCATTGTTGGCGGGGCAGCCGACACCTACATATAGACCCTGCACCATTAAATCCCATTGAATAAAGGACTGAAAGGGGGGTTGGAAATTCCTGTGCCATTCAAACCTTGCACTGTCACTGTAAGGCAAAAGAAAAAAAAAGAAAAGTATGCCATTTTATTTTTTTTTTTCCTTAGAAGAAGCAGTTCACTCACCCGTGCTCTGTTTGCACGGAATTTACTCTGGTCAATTTAGGGGACGTGCTACTCTGCATAGCAGTGAAGCATTTCCTTAAGTCTCCCTGAAATATAGAAGGCGACAGGAATTACAAGTCTTTCCTGAGGAGCTGGAACAGAACCCATTAAGGTATTGCAAGTCATGCAATTCAATGGCCCTGAAAGTATAATTTGATTGTAATTCAGGAGGTTACTAAAAGGAAATCCATACTAGGCTGTAAGATAAGCAAAAGCAAGAGGTGTATTTACTGTGAGTGGTTAAATGTGAGGTGTGCGAGTCCCTTATCTCTTTTGTCTGCAGTTTATCACCACTGAAGGCAAGTAGAAGGGGAATAATATCTAGTTCACAGGAGAAGATTGGATTAAGCTTTCCCAGAGGTCTGATGGGAGTGATTTCCATTTCGCTCTCATCTGGATTAGGCCGGTTCAGGCTGGATGTTAGGAAAGATTTCTTTCCAGAAAGGGCTGTCAGGCATTGGAATGGGCTGCCCAGGGAGGTGGGGGAGTCACCATCCCTGGAGGTGTTTAAGAGGTGATTAAATGTTGTGCTTAGGGACATGGTCTAGTGGTTTTGATAGGGCTAGGATTAAGGTTGGACTTGATGATCTTGAAGGTCTCTTCCAGCCAAAACTATTGTATGATTAGCCTAACTCCTTCAGGCTATTTCCAGATCTGGAAATGAGAAGGCCTTGGCATGTGGCATGGAGGGGAGGATGGTGCCTACCACTGCTGTGAGGGTGGTGGAACACTGGAACTGGTTGCCACGGGAGGTGGTTGATGCCCCATCCCTGGAGACATTCAGTGTCAGGCTTGATGAGGCTCTGAGCAACCTGCTCTAGTTGAGGATGTTCCTGCTCAGTTCAGGGGGGTTGGACTAGATGACCTTTGGAGGTCCCTTCCAACCCAGGGCATTCTGTGATTCTGTGGATGGAGATGATGATGTCTGGTGCATTGTTTCTCCATGGAGGATGACTTCTGGAAAGAGATAGGAGACCTACAAGAGTCCTATCTGAGCACAGGACTTCTGATCCGGTGGAGTTGTTTTTTTCAGATTCCTTTTTACCATATGACTTTATTGCTTTGTGATGGGTGTCTCTTAGAGGGACTTATTAGAGTCGTTCTTCAGAAGAAACCTGGCTGCTCTCCTGTCTCTCTGTGGTTACACTCACTGCCCTTGTCTGCAGCTCTTGTTACTTCAGCTCAGTTCATGCGCGTGAAGCAGCTGATGAAATACCAGAGCAAACTTGAGGTGGCCGAGTTTATGTACTATGACACTGCATTTTTCTTTGAAGTTCTCTCTTTGTTACTGGCTGCAGCCTTGGAACGAGCCCTTTCTGAAATGCACCTTACATGAAAGCTAGACACGAGAAGTGCAACACGGAGCAACGTTCCCTTGGCTGCATCCTCAAGCGTGCGAGGGTCCTGAGCGTGCTGAAAGCACAGTCTGGCCAAGGGGCAAGAAGAGGCATCGAGAGAGACCACACAGACACCTGCTGTGTCCACGCTGGAGACAGGCACCGCTAAATAAAAACGCCTTGGGTAGGTGTAGAGAACCATGTGTTGGTGCTTCCAGTTAACACTCATTGGCTGAATCCTTAACTTTTTCCCTTACTTTTCATTGTAGGAACCGAGAGGAAAAAGGCAGCCAGCCTCTCTCCACAGAATCCTGCCTGGCTCACTGTGTGACTTGGAAATAGCCCCAGGTTTCCTGTGTTCAGTTTCCATGTGAGAAGGAATTCCGCAGCAGCGGAGCGCAGGGCGAGCTTGGTCCTGCTCTGGCACGGGGAGAGGATGCTGCTGCTTCTGCTATGGTGACATCCAGTCTGTCAGTGCCTCCATTCCACCTGCATTATATTAATTTTAGTGGAAATGATGCAGTCTGGCTGCAAGGTGGTTCTCAATCATACGTATTAGTTCAGGCAGGGTGGGTTATCCAAGCGAAGGCTGATTATGCAGAGAAGATTTTCTGCTCCTGAAGTATTTACTGTCCAGATACTAATATTTTTTTCTTAGCCTTTTTCAAATATATCATCATTTGCTTTACATGCGGGCATGGGTAAAGAAGAGAATGCACTCATGGAATATTATGTTTTACTATTCCAGTGATGGCTTAACTTAGAAGCAGCGATCACAAATAGACACTCATCACTTTGCAGCTAATACCGCGCTGTTTGCAAATGGAGCAGGAGAAAAACTCTGCATCTCAGAGGCTCTGACAGGTAGCTGCGAGGAAGTTTGTAACAGCCCTTGGAGCTGAAATGAAGGACAACTCTCCCTGGCTTTTCATTCTGAGGAGGCAGGCAGCAACTCTTTGTTGCCCACAAATGGACAGTGCTGATCAGCACAGCATCTTCCCATCCACATCGGACCTTTGAGTTTTCAAGGACCACACGGTTCTTTTTCTAACACTTTTCTGATTTCTTTCTGGTTATTCTTGGAATTGCTGCATCTTCTTTGAGCTCCTGGGCACTATAAGACATCTCCTAGATGTTGTTGAATCTTGTCATTTTTGATAAACCTCTGTGAACCACAGAGCTCAGCTGAAACTGCAGCTCAGTATCCTGAAGTGAAGGTTTAATCTATTTCTAGCATTGGGGAAAAAAAAGGGAGGGGAAGCAGAAAACCTCACAGCTTTATACCAGTAATACCAATGGGAACGAATTGCCTTTCAGAAAATAATTTAATCCCTGGAGTATCGGAGATGTCTTTGGAGTGTCATGTTTAACAAAGCCTAAGGTAGGGGAAGGTGTCCTGTTGTTGTGGCTTGCGTTAAAGAAAACTAAGCCTTTTGCCTCTAAAGAAGTTCATTAAAGTGCAGGTTTATTTCACTGTTTTCCAGACTGGCTCTGCAAATGGAACAGCCTTCTCTTGGAAACCCTGGAGACTGGTTTTGCCGTAGCATCATCGGATCACCTCTTGTGTACGTGCCTTTTATATTGCTTATCTGAGCTCGTGATTGATCAGTCATGATGGTGGAGAGGCCAATGGCAGTTCTCTTTAGGAGATCATTGATTACTCACCAGGATAGTGAGAGGAGGCTTTTCAAGACAAAAATGGGTGCTGGCTACCCCTTTGCTATTGGCAAGCCAGCAAAACTAAGTCTGTGTGTTTTAGTCTTTGAAGTTTCTCTCTGGATTCACCGAGGTAAGAGGACAAATTTCACTATCATTTTCATAATTCCATCTGGGTTAAGACAGTCCTTAACACAGCAGTTGCCATCAAAATAAATGTCAGTCGAATGCCACAGAAGATGAGAATTAGAATTGAGATGCTGCAAGTGCCTGGTTCTCAGGGTCAGGCAGAGTTTATTTCCTCACAGATGCCAATCAGCAGCTCCGCTGGCTCTGGACGGGCTCCAGCTTGGCTGGGGGCTGTGGATGGAGTTTCTGGGTGTCACCATGGGCTGGTGGTAGACAGGTTTGTGGTTGTGTGCCTGGAGTAAAACCTGTCCTCTTGTCTCAGTCAGCTCTCTTTCTCAGGCCAGCAAATTCCCTCCTTATTATAGACTGTTTACGGTGTTCCAGGTCAAGCCCTTCTTCACATATTTTCACTTGTGGATTCCATCTGTGCCTGGACACCTCTGGGGTTTTCTCTGTGTTTGGGAATCACTGGTTCAAATTGAAACTATTTACTATGATGTCTTGTCAGGATTCACTCCCTCCAAACAGCAGCCCTGGTTTAATGTTTGGGTTGCTTTAGGTTTCTCTCCAAATACCATTAATTGCCTCGGAAAGCTGCAAGTGTATCTGCAAGGATCTAAAGCATACATGTAAATGTGTCTGTAAGTGCTTTTAGACCAGGTATTGGGAATAAACAGGCTGAGCACCTGTTTAGCATTCCGGTTCCTCTATCTAAACTACCATTTCCATTTGGGCTGTGGTTGGGATGTATAAATCAATGCCGACGAAATAAAAGTGCTTTGTCTAATAATCCTTTGTGCCAGGGTTCTCAATAGTTCATTAGTCTTGCTTTGTGCCTGTCAATAAAAGGTGCAATTAAGAAAGAGAGAGCTTAAGGAAAGAAGTGAGTATATTTTATCTGAGAAGGTGATGTCTTCCACTTTGGTAGGCTGCATGGTGTGGTTGCAAGGTAGGCACAGCTTTTTTCCTCTCGAAACAGCTTAGAGGATGGTATATGCTTTCATTTATTCCTGAAGAGCCCAAAAGGGCTCTGGAGTCACTGAGCTATATTCACACCACAAAACTTCCACACACAGGACCAGTAATTATCGGAGCTGTCCTTTGGGTTTTGCCACTCCTCCAGAAGACACTCGTGGAAAGGTAAGTTGTCCCTTCCTGGCTAGAAATCAGCGTGCCTCTGACCAAGATGACACCATGCTACATGCTGACTAATGAGTTGCCCCTTCCTGGGCCATCTATGTGCTCCTCACTCATTACCCTGGTTTATATAGCTTGATGTGAGAGATTGGATGTTATCCCAGCGAGGTGGTGTGGCTTCAGGCCATGATATTTTACTCACATAATCTTGCCAAGTTCATCTTAGCAGCAGTTCATGATCTGGTTCCTCTCAGTGTCACTAAACTTTACACAACATGGCAGAGATGATGTAGGTACCACTTCTGCATCAAAGTTGACCGAACAAAACCTAGCACAGGCTTGGTAGTTTCAGCTTTTTATCAATTAATTAGAACTCCCCATAGTTTGACTTGGAAGTCAACAGATAAATTGCATCATTAATTAGGTAATTGTTAGATAAATATTAGATAATCCACATAATTAGTGGATGGCTCCTGGAATGCCACTTGATTTCTTTCACCATGATCATTATATAGTTATAACAGGTTTTACTAATGATGAGCATGCAGTATGTTCAATAGGGACCAGCAGGTGTTGAGTGGTGGAGTAAAACATCTTCATCATCAAGGTGTCTGGAAGCCCTGGTCTCTGCAGCAGTGCTGTACAGGAGATGGGTGTGCTTAGTTGGGTGCAAATGGGATTGCTGATCACATAGGGACTTCTTAGTAGTTACTTGGGGATTGAGAAAGGAGGTGTAGTAGTGCAGTTGTGCCTGTTGTCCTGCAGCTGAGAAACCTGTGCAGGCTGGAGGCTGGGGAGATAACTGCATGGAGCTCCACCATGACCCTGTGGTTAGAGTACATGAGCAGAGAGTTTGTGTAGCCCCATAAAGTGATTGCAAAGACCTCAAGGGATATTTATTCTGAAAAAAAAAGCAGCTGAGACAAACTCCTCTGGCCTTCTGGTGCTCCAGAAACAACATTTGTTTGGACATAAACATACCACATTAAGTAGACCCAGTGAAAAGTTTTGACTACAAAACTTTTTTGTCAGCGTACTGTTTCAATGAATGTTTCATGAAGACATTTGGATTTCTTTAGTTTCCCAGTTAGAAAAACATCAGTCGCATTTTGGGGTAATTCTGGTGCAAGAAAATTCTTCATCCAATTTGTGCTGTTACTTTTTCCTTTTCGCCAGGGAAAGAAGAACAGAAGATTGAGAAGTTACAACGTCTTGAGAATGTAAAAGCATTTTCTCACCGCCTTTGTTCCCCCATGTACTGCTGCAAATGACAAATGGAAAAAAAAAATATATATAAATTTGCAAACTGAAAAAAAAAAACAACTGAGCTGTTTTGAAATTTCTCACCAGGTATGTTTGCCTTTTTTTGAAAAGTCAGTTTTATTCATATGTAAGTGAGAAAAGTGCTCCGGCGCCGCTGGGCTACAGCTGAACAAAAAGATTTGTATTGAAAGGACTGAGTGATTTTAAACTTCTTCTTGTATTATAGTATTTTCTATCAATATTTCATCATAAGAAGTCTGCGCAGCGCCTTACTTTGAGTCTCGCTTTGCCGGCGCCGGTGAGCTGTCTCTCTGTGCAGGTGTCATTCTTCAGTGGTTTTCTCTGCTGATAAAAGTGAGCAAGAGAAAGTGAGAAATGCTCATCGCTCTCCAAAAAAAAACCAAGGAGAGAATGAAAGAAGTGTGGTTCTTTTTTGAAACGACGTCTCTTCCCTTCTGGCTGCGGGAGTCCCCGCAAGCCCTGAGTGTGTGTCCCACCATTCAGGCACCTACAGACTCCACAGTGCTGAGATGCACCATCATGGACCAGTATCACCCAGGACCACCTTCTCCTGCAACTGTCAGCTCTGACCGTGGCAGAATGAGATGTAGTTCCATTAGCAGGTGATGCTCTGGGCTTATGAGGAATGCTTGCAAATCATAGAACCATAGACTGGTTTGGATTGGAAGGGACCTTTCAAGGTCATCTAGTCCAACCCCCCTGCAGGGGCCAGGGCCACCTTCAACAAAAGCAGTTCATCAGTTATATCTAGATCAGTTATATCAGTTATTAAAATCTGATGGGAATTAATGATGGGGAATTTCTAATCTTTCCTCTGCTGCAGGCAGGTGTTATTCAGGAAGATTATCCAGCAGAGTCAGCTTAAATGCAGTTCTTCTCAACCACCCTAGATATTTTTGAATAAAAACTCTCCAGTGCCCTCATCCCACCAAAGCAGCCAGTGTCATCTCCAGAGCTGCAGCGCAGTGCCGTGCGCTTGGCTGACAGCAGCTGCAGCAGCGAGGACTGAGCCATGAGAAAACGGGACCGTCCGAAGGTAAGAGGATACTTGGCACATTTATCCACTGCCTGCTCCTTGCAAAGCTCTGTAGCTCTGACTGTCACACCGTGTTTGAAGACCAGATCCAAGAAATGACTCAGGGCCCATCTGGGTTGCCAAATAACTTCAGTCGTCGTTTGCTCCCGGTCTTCGCCGTCTGACTGGCCGTGTAGACGCCGGTTTGAACGAGCCACCTCCTTCCCTCCAAGAGGAACCTCTCCAGGGCTGCTGTCACAGATGCAACGTGTATTCTCATCCATCAAGCTGTCTCACGGCTCTGATGAGCTGTGAAACATCCCTCCTATCACCTCAGCTTCCTTGGGCTGCTGTCGCCATTCTGCCGTAGCGTTGCCTCACGGGTCCCGGTGGGCACACAGCGCGGATGAGGCCACCTCATCCAAGAGGGAACTGGTCCTCAGCCATGCCCTCAAACCCTGTAGGCCAAAGAGGGAAGGAATTCTCAAGGTTTAAGTGATGAGTGTACAGCAGAGGCAGTTTGCTCTGCCCCTGGGACATTACTGTGCCCGTTGCAGGTTAGTTCTAATACCAGTTTAAAATTTCCAGCATACTGTGAGGGTAACTTTGTAGAGGAATCCACAGCTATATAACTTTTTTTTCTAGTTTTATCAACAAATGAAGCCTTTCTGAACAGCCTCTCGCCTTGCAGTTTATTTTTGGATGTGTTATAAATAGCCAGTGCTCTAGATCGGGTCGGCTCCCGTGGGAAATAAGTGCATGCCACTTATATATAAGAGGTTAAATTCTTCCCTGCCTTATACTCCCTGAGTACAGCATTCGGGGAGATGCAAGGCAGGAAACAGCTTTGATAGAGGAAAGTCATTTAAAGAATTACAGCAATGGCATTTTTAGAAACCTTATTATAAGGTCAATTTATTTTGTCAAATGGCCAGTAATTAGTTTGACAGAAGATGTTAAAGAGAGTAAACTCTAAACTCTCTGCCCTGACTTGGACCTTGATGTTAAAAGTGCAAGACTTGAGGGTACTGGGCTTTCAAACTGATGCTGGGTGTTGGCCGAGGGATGTGTCGTGGTGCAGGAGATGGCAGGGAAGGGAGGTCTGAGCTTCCCTGGAACCGGGAGCAGTCCAGGCTGATTTCTCAGCACAAGCACCTCCCTGGTGCAGCAACTGGAGTGACAGCGAGGCA
>WUAM01000159.1:7362751-7377501 GCA_024336885.1 Actenoides hombroni | reverse complement strand
GGGCAGCTTCCGCAGTGGCGACCGTGGGTCCGGCTCCCTCCCGGGCTCCCCCGGACCGCCGCCACGCTTCATCCCCATCACAGCACCTTCGCTCTCCTCACTGCAAAGCAGGAGCAACCCGCCTGCCTCCTCGGGAGCATCTCTGCTGCTTCTCTGGGCAAAGGGAGGGAAGGAAAACAGCCCCCAGCCAGGAAATCAGCAGGGAAAATGCCATTTCAGAGCATCGCCTGCCATCATTACCAACACCGAGCTACCAAGGAGAGAGAAAAGAGACTTCAGCTGCTTTTCAGTTGCCTTCAAGCCAGATTTAGCTCTGAGCTGGCCACAGATGGGGCTGCATGGCCAGACCGCCTGCGAGACACAATCTGAGAGCTCACAGTGAAGCCGGAGACTTTAGTTGCTCATAGAGATACAGCAAATTAACCGAACTTAATTCGGAGGGTCACCACACAATGGTTCCACCTGTTTCGCCACAGTCCTGCCATCTGCCACCCCTCCACCTGATGCACAAGAGGCTTTTTCACCCCCTCCTTTCTCCCGACGCCACAGGCTTCGTTAAGTCGTGTCGTATCTCATCAGGGCTGCAGCCGCAGGACAATGGGCGGCGAAAGCCGAGCCGACGGAACGCATGCAGACTTTGGGGGGAGCTTTCCTCTTGCCGTGGCCAACACGACCGAGGGGCTGCGGAAATCACCCTCTATTTCCTGCTGCTGAAAACGGTCTCGTGTCCAGATCTTGTTTCGCAAACGGCCACTGAAGAGATTGGGCCGGGCTCAGCTGCCCTCGGCGAGACGCAGCTGCACCGCGCGCCGGCAAACACCGCCTTGGGAAGCGGCTGCTGCTGTTTATGAGCTGAAGGAAAACGCCAACGCAAGCAGACCTTTAAAGCTCACGCTGCCAAAAGCTGGGACCACCAAAGGGGCCCGTCTCACAGCCCCGGAGACAGGGGGACCGTGCCAACTTGCAGCCCGGGTTGGGCAAGGGTTTTGGCACTCGCCACGGCAGGACGGAGATTTTTAGGTGCGACAGCTGAGCAAGCGTGATCTTTGACACAGCTCCCATCAGAAGAAATCCTCCCCGGAGGTCTCTCCCAGGCTGAGATGGGCCATATGGCAGTAAAAAGTTAAGTTTCTGGAGAAACCCCAAGTTCACTTGGAAACCCTGCGGAGGGGTCGGCAAGGGTGAGATGCTGCCCACCCCCTGGCAGGCCAGGGAGGGCTGGGGGAGCAGGGTTCCTCCACTGGGCTGGGACACCCACAGTTCAGCCAAGTCAGCAGCCAGCAGAGCAAGCTTGAGCTGCAGACCCAGCTGTGGAGCAGTCTCGTGGCGCTGGCCAACATCAAATCATAGACTCGTTTGGGCTGGAAGAAACCTTTCAGATCATGGAGCCCAACCAGTAACCCAGCACTGCCAGGGCACCACTGATCCCTGTCCCTCAGCACCACAGCTCCACGGCTTGGAAACCCCTCCAGGGACCATGGGGACTCCACCACTGCCCTGGGCAGCCTAGGCCAGCCCTTCACAAACCTTTGGGGGAAGAAATTATTCCTCAGGTCGAATCTAAACCTCCCCTGGGGCAACTTGAGGCCGGTTCCTCTTGTTCTGTCACTTGTTCCATGGGAGCAGAGCCTGACCCACCCTGTCTCCACCCTCCTGTCAGGAGCTGTCAGAGCCAGAAGCTCTCCCCTCAGCCTCCTTCTCTCCAGGCTGAACTACCTGAGGTCCCTGGTCAGTCTAATACTAGTTTGCAGTATTAAACTCCGAGTCACAACAGGAGCAGCCAAGTTAGAGAGGAAGGTTTCAAAATCCAGTGACTCTTACAGGTTCTTAGGACACGTACGAAATACTTCATTTCCATCATCATTTCCACATGTGAGAGACAAGCGGTTGCAGTAATGGCAAAGCAAATGGAGCAGTCAGAAACAATTAACGACAGGGTAAGTGCCAAAGTTGGCCGATGGGGCTGTTTCAGTAGATGCAGCTTCTTTACAGGAGTTTCTAATGCAATGGGTGGTGCCACTTGATGTGGGGGGGGGAAAAAAACCCTCGGTTCCTGGAGTCATAAGACAGTGCGGCTTTAGGAGTTTTGCCATCACCCTCAGTTGGAGCTGAGGTACAATCGTGAATTGGGTACCTCCATTGATGAAAACAGACAATAGACCTTTTGGGCTTATTAAAAAACAAAGGGGAAAAAAGCAAAAAAAGGGAAAAAAAAAAAACCCAAGCAAGCAAAGCGTTGCCTGTAGCCCCACATGCCTCTGCAAGCATAAGGCTGCCAGCCCACACACCCCACAAAAAAGCCAACGCTTTGTTTTAAATTAGCACCCAACTTCGTGCCAAAGGAAGCAGAAGCAGCAAGTCAGTCATCTGAGTTCCTCTGTCTCTGGTCTCCCAGCAGGTCCCTTCGGCTGAGCAGCAAAAGCCTGGAAGGAAGGACGTTTACTGGGTGCAGAAGGAACGCGCTTCTTAGGCGCGTCTGCTGAGCAGTGAGTCTTGACTAACCATCCAAGAAATGAGAGATCCCTGTGCTTTTTGCGTGCCTTCTGTTAAAGAGAGGCTGCACGTCTTTGCTAGGTGTAGAAAATAGAAACAATGCTCAAACACTGTTTCGTGGCACTCTCCAGTTTTCCTTTTCTTCCGTAAAGATCATCGTTGGCGTTCGTGAAAAGCCATTAGCAATGAGTCCGTTGCGTCCCGAGACATTAAGGGAGGGTTTTAATTATTCTTTTAAATTCTTTTAATTATTCAAAATTGTTTTCCCTGTACTAACCCGATTTCTTAAGGCTATTAAGGAAACCTTTATGTTTTGATTTCAATCCTAAAGTAATTGAGGACAAATTAAAGATCAATGCAAACGATGTTTTTCTTTACTCGTTGTGCTCAGTCTCTAGAAGAATGGTGCTTAGAGGAGCCACTCCCATGAACAAGTACACTGAGCAACATCTTAATCTCCTGAAACAGCAGAAACTTGCTGTTGGGCTCTGTATCCACTTTGGACCAGGTCAGTGGGTATTAATAAAGTAAAAACCAACTTTATGCCTGAAGTGTAGAAGAAGCTATAACAGGCATTTCAGATTTTGACTGCTGTCCTGACATCACGCTCATCAGTCTTCTCCAAGCCTAACCAAGTGATTCCTCTAGTGGAAAGCTTGTAGATTCCATTTTCCCGAGCAGCAGAAGAGGTAGCTTGCCATCTGTACAGGTTTCTTTTCCTTTATTGCAGTAAAAGGAACACGCACTCGAGCGGAATTTGAAGTCACCGGCAGAAAATAAGGCAGCGAGATCACACGAAGGCAACTGAAGGAACTGTAAAGGCGTAAGCAGTGGCTGGAATAGTAATGAGGGAGTTAGAGGAAAGATGGGGAATATGTAGCATTTTGAAGAGTAAAAGATAAGCAAAGCAAACGGTCCAGCAAATGTCCCGGCGACAGTATCCCAGCAACAATAAATGCTGCTTGTGATAGGGCAGGCTGAGAAAAAGCTGGGAACTGACAGTTTCCTAATTACCTGCCAAAGAAAAACTGGCCACTGGTACCACTGTGTAATGTGGAGTGTAATGTGTAAAGCTGGTGTAGGTACACGGCCGACTTCTAGGCAGCAGCCACTGCCAAGAAAATTATTTGGAGCCGGAGAAGCTGACAGCCAGTGCTGATGATCTGCACTAGAGCTCTTTGAAGAGGTATCAGTTGGCTGTGAGAATTAATCTGGCTTCAGTTCAGGTGGAAGATGCTGACAAAGGAGTCGTGTCGCTGGGAGGGCAATTTAGGGGTTATGCTTTCTGCATGGAAGTGGTGCTAGCCTCTCAGCTTATCTACTCCCAAGAAAAAGGAGTGGGGTGGCTGGTTGCCACGTGGATCAGTTTATCAAGGTAACAGGGTCTTAATGATGGAAATTAATGGGAATTTCCTGGCGATGAGCATCCCTGTGGCAGTAAAGGGTGTCAAAGAGAAGGTGATCTGCAGAGGAAGAGGAGAAATGAGGCTCATGCAGGTGTATGTGGGTATCCTGCCAGTGTAAGGAAAGAAAGTGATAAATAGTCAGAAGTCTTAGAAAAGCCTGAGTGGAGGAATAAGAGCCATCAGCAGTGAAAGACATTGAATTAGATGGATTCCCACTGCTAGAAACTTGCTATGTTTATTATTGATGGCACTGAAAGTTTTATTTCTCTCCTTTTTGCACTTCTCCAGTGAGCTGGTTAGTACTTCATCATGCAAAAGCAGGTGATGGAAGGACTCAGGAAGGAAAGTGGAAAATGACACAAATGAGCTAGAACAACAGCTATGCACTGGCAGGGAGTACAAGGAAAAGTAAGCAGAACTGCAGGTCATCCTAAATGACAAAGATGTTTTCTTAGTTATCACTAAAACATGGAAGTAGCAAGTCCCTATTTCCCTGGGCTTTCTGAGTCGCTGAGCCTTTTTTCCCCTTATCTAATATCCTAGACCTGATTTTCAAGGTACCTGAGCATCAAGTGGTTCTGATGAGAGTATGGGAAATTCACTGGTCCCCTCTTCAAACTCTGGCACATCTGTCCAACTGGAAGGTTCTGGCCAGCGAGGGATGCTGCCCTGGGAGCAGGGGGTCCTCACGGGGAGAGGGAGGCTGCGTGCAGGTGAGTCACTATTTCAGAGCTTGCTCCGTGGTGAAATTGCCTCAGGCAGCGATAGCATTTTTTTGGCCTTTCTAAAAGGTTAAGTTCCCCTGAACTTTTAAAGTTGGCTGTTTAATAAAATAGAGAGAAATATTAGCAGAGATAACTGTCAGTCAGGTGAGATACCCTGGGCAGCGCTCTGGCGGGTTCACGCTGCTTCGGCGACGGCTTCTGGGGAAGAGAGAGCAGCCAGCACTGCTGCCTTCCCCGATGATCATCTGAAATTGGAACACCACCTCTCCCTCTTGCAGTATATTTAAGTGGAAGTTCATTGCCCTGCTGGACACCTGGATTTTATAACTGACCTCTGACTCTGAGAAGTAACTAAGTCACTCTTCTGTCTCCACTTCTTATGAAGTAAAGCCCAAAGACTGGCAGTCTGGACTGGCTGAAGGCAGCTGCTTTTGGAGTGGAGGAGACCAGGCTGAGTTATTTTTAGAACTTAGCCTTTTTTTATTTACTTGGGTCCTTTTTATTCTAGGACCTTCTTAGGGGCAGCTCAGGATGCCTTTAAAAGTGATTCATGGGGCTGATGAGGTGCTGTTGTGCTGATGGTTGCTGTTCTTGGATATTGAACATGGTGAGACACTGGAGCAGGTTGCTCGGAGAGGTGGTAGATGCCCCATCCCTGGAAGTGTTCAAGGTCAGGTTGGATGGGGCTCTGAGCAACCTGGTCAAGTGGGAGGTGTCCCTGCCCATGGCAGGGGGGTTGAACTAAATGACCTTTAATGTCCCTCCCAACCTAAACCATTCAGTGATTCCATGTTTGGTCTTGGATATTTGGTACTCTGCAGGTACCAGGTCTCAAGCCCCCAGTGGCACCAGAGGAGGAGCAGATGGAGACTGTGCTTGGTGGGTCAGGAAACGGAGACTCCTGTGAGGAGATGGCTGCAGGCTTGGGGCTTTGGGCACCAACTGGAAAGCTCCTGCTCCACCAGTAGGTTTGCAGCTCAGGAATGGAGTCAGTGCCCTGACAGCAATAAGCTGGCAGAGCCCAAGCCCTGTGGCAGTACCAGGAGGGTTCAGGTCAGCGAGCAGACCAACACTCGCCCCACTGCAGGGAGCAAAGCAAAAAAGCAGGATGAAAAGCTACATAGAAGTACCATTCTACAGGTATCAAACCCCTGTAATTTAAAGCAGCAGAATGATGTTTCCCTGTGTTAGAATCATTTCCATTCCAGGTATGTAGGGGGTTGGTTTTGGTTTGTTTTGGGATTTTTTTATCTCCTTCTTCTTCTTCAAATCTGCAATCAGTGTTTGCCAGGAACGAGAAATGGATTGGTTTTTCAAGGGGTCAGCTTGATAACGTGGGAAATGGCAGGCTAACGACAGTTTAACACCAATTAGCAGGCCACTTTATAATAGATTAGAATTCTGAGTCTGTGCAATTGATAATTACAATAATTAACTCTCTGAGCTCGCGTGCACTTTGGAACAGAAATTTGGTACCTGTGTTTACGCTGAAGGAAAAGCGTGGAGCAGACACGGATCATTTGAAGTGCTACGAGTCAGTCAGGTTGGTAAGATGGTACTAAATTTGGGCTTGTTCCTGAAATGTGCTCGCAGGTGACAGCCTCCCAGGTGGAGGTGGCTGTATCAATGCCTATTTCAGTCTTAGCTGAGCAGAGCTGCAAGAGGAGGTGGAGATTTAACACTTGCTGTGGCTGAGATGAGCTATGAAAGGCATTTGTTCTGAGAACAGCTCTCTTCATCCTTGCTTCAGGATCCCTGGTCTCACACTGATGGATTTCCCACCTACTGAGGCCAGTTATTTTCAACATTTAGCACTTGTAGCTGAAGTCAGGCTCCCAAATATGTCCTTTCCTATTGGGAAAAGTAACAGTGAGAAGTGTTTGATAAGAGGGAGCTCCGTGCTGATGCTCATAGTGAGATGCTCAAAAGAGCTCAACATCCAGCGTGATTGTGTCCTGAATTCTTTAGGAAAGCTCCATTTGGTCTTGAATCCTTCAGGAAATGCAAGTGCTGCTGCCATGGTGATTCCTGTAAGTGGTTTATGGAAAGCTGCTGGCACCCACGTGTGATGGTGGTTGTCTGTGGGACCAGAGGCAGAGCACTGAGAAATCAGTAGGACAGACCTGCTGTCTCTGGAGACACGTAGCCAGGTCTCTGGTCACGTTGTCTTGGTGGATTAATGGTTGCAAGATCTCCTTTGTAATTCTTGGGTTCCTGTTGGCTTTATGTGTCTCATTTCATTTCATGGGTCTCCTCCTAAATGCTGTGAAATCTCCTTGTGAAAAATGCACAAGGTGAGCTCTATTTATGGTTACATTTGAAATATCCAGGCAGACCTAACACAGCAGGGGACCTTTGCCAGTCTAGCCTGTTTGGGTACCTCTTCAATCCTGCACAGATTAATAAAATAAATACTTTGATGAACGTGGCACCAACCCCGGAATGCTGTGATCCAAATCCCACTCCTTCAGTAGGATGGATTTCAGGATCAGTATCATTAAGGAGCCAGGATCTGTCCTGGCAACAGGGAAAAAGAGGTTTAAAGAAAGGGGGGGGAGGAGGGAGGATTTTTAAACTAGTGTATTATTTGGATTTCATGGCTGGGTTGTCTTTGTCATGCAGTACCAGAGTAATTGGACGTGTGCACGGTGCTGCAACAAGCCTGGGTGACAGTGGGTTTGTCAAGTTGCTGAACAAAGTGCCTGACAGCAGATCACCTTGGCTGAAAGTTGTCATCAACTGTTAGGAGGGACAACACTGTGACCTGCACTGTCCCAGTGGGCTGTCCCTTCCTGCAGAAATCCTGCCAGTGGAGAAAATCAGGTGGATCACACAGAGGAACATCCCTGGGGGTTAAAGTTCTGGGGTGTGTCTGGTGAGTCCTTCCAGAGGAGGCTGGGGCAAGGCAGAGATGCTAAACCACCTTTAGCTGCTGCCTCTTGCTCCAGACTGGAGGGCTTGGGGGTGTACCTGGGGTCCCATAATAATGTTACAGCTCCCTGGAGAGCAGCAGGGCTGGCTGCAGAGGGGGAAAAGCTGCCGTATCACAGGGCATTTTGAATAGATGGCTTTTGTTTCTAGTACTAAAAGGTGCTCTGGCTTTCTAAAGTCCATAGATGAGATTTAAATTCATGAGTCCTCCTGGAAAGGTTGCACGTTTGACAGAAAAAGATGGAGTTGACATCCAACACAGCTTGGCCACTAAGGGCTTAAAGTAAAACATCCATGATGTGTGTATAGGGCGCCTTAAAAGAGCCCGTTTCGTAAGGCTGAAAGCAATTCTGGGCTAAATCAGCTGGGGGAAAAGGTTTTGGCAGAAAAATGGGAGTAATTGAGGAAAGTTGACTAGGAGTTCCAAATTCCTCAGTCAAGGAGGATGGCTGCTGCTTGGAGAAACCTCTGCCTCCTTCAGAAAGCTAGAAAGTTAGAAATTCCCTTCGATGTTACCAAAGACAAGCCATTTTTTTTCCTCTCCTGCCTGTCACAGGGCATCCAGTTTCATCGCTTGCTGCTCACCAGAAGGTAAAGCCTCTGCTGATCCACTTAAAATAGAAATAAGTCGTGTGCTGCGCTCTGTGGGGTGGGGAGCAGCTGTTTGAGAGCACAGCTGCCGGGCGTGCTTGTTGTTACTCACAGCTTTTGTAGAGGCTTAACATCTCTCTGTGGTTTTAGTAAAGAACATTTTCTCTCCCCAACGTGCCTTGGGTGAGCTCTTCAGCTCGAGGTGTCTCCCCGTTCCCTGGCAGGGGACCTCCTGCCCTCGGCATCGCTGCCCGTGCTGGGGAGGAACCTGCTGCCCTTGACTTCGGCGCGTCTCGCCGAGCGAGGAGTCGGGTTGATGGGCTGTAGAAGGCACCGCGTTTCGGTGTGGTCAGCACGAAGACTGATCTCTGGCACAGAGGTGATAAAACGCTTAATGAAGCAGCGAGCTCTTTCAGAGATGCTTCAGCTCTCCCCTCCCTGCAGGAGGTGGTGGGCCAGGTCGTCCCCTCGGGGGGGGGGGAGCAAAGGCAGCAGAGCTGCCACGGACTGGGCTTGCGAGACATTTAACACTTAACAAATAATACCTTATTTTTGCAGAAAATACCTTGTTTTGCTGCTTTCTGAGCCACGTATCAAATGCTGCCATTGTTGTGGGTGTGTGTCCCTGTGAATGGAGGAGGAGGACAGATTTCAGACCTCTTGGAGTCCTGGTCTGTGATTGACAGCCTGTAGTCAAGACTGTGTTTCTAACAAACGTCTTCATAATACTTAACATTCAATAGAGTAAAAGGAGAGTAATGAGCACCGCAGCTATCCCAGGTTAGTAATTACCACCATCATTATTAATTTTCCACAGCAATCTCGTCAAATGAGTCATTATTATCTCAATTCCTTCGGCAGGACTGATTGATTCTTTCTCCCTGTTGTGACTAATTTCATATAATGTCTGAGTGCAATATAGAACTATAGAGCCAGTGCAGTTCTAATGCAGAGTAATTCTCAATAACCAGATCCCTTCCCTGTAGCTCTGCTGGGATCTGATGCTCTGTGCTACTTAATAGAAATAACCACCCCATTCCTGTCACTTCCCACTCTCCATCACAGGAATTCCACTGGAGACAGGGATTGACATCAGCCTGGGACCTGGGCTGTGTGTTTCAATGTTATATCTGTGTTGGCACCCACCACGAGCTTCTCAGCACCTTGCAGAAGCAGCGTGGCATAGTCTGAAGGAAGTGTTGCTATCATCTTCAGCATTTCACAATGTCAATTCCAACCGTTTTCAAGGAAGGAACATGTCGGTTAGCCCGGTTGTGGGGGGTTTTTTTAGAGGAGCCAGCTACACATGATGGTTTTCCAGCTCTGTTTCATCAGCTCTCTGTTTGCAGTCTTCTGTCAGCAGACCTAAGGATGAAGGAGTTCACTGCAGGACAAGGAGAAGGCTTCTCCGTGGGGATGGTGATGTGGTTCTTGTGTCTTCGCAAGTGATGAGGTGGATGAGGTAGAACGATTATCTTCCCTTTCAAAAAATTGGAAACACACTTCTTGCATTTTTCTCCAGCTGGAGGGGAGGAAAGGAGGAGGGGACAGCAGTTCTCTTACAACTTTGACCTTTTTGTCTCCTGGACTTCAAACACAGTCAGAGTGGAGAGGGAAAGGAGTAGACAGTAAGCCCAGGAACAGCACGTGGCGGGACTGTGGGTGGTACCCTGAGCACTGGACCTTTGGCTTTTTCAGACTAGGAAGATATGTTGGTTTAATCCTGACCCACCAGCCTAGAAACCTTGGTGTGCATCGGTAGGAAGACTCAGTGCTGCTCTATCCATGCAAGCAGCATGAGTCACATGCATCGGTTCCAACCGTACAGATGTTAAAGCCCCGTAGTGCCACCCGACCCCCCGGGGTGGTGGTATTATTTAGTAGCTCAGATACTTAGCTTACAGTCATTCTCTTTCTGTCTCTGCCCATTTAGTCTAGATTGTTCTGGAGGTGAAAACATTCTATGGTATATTATGCTATAATATGGTATATTATGGTATATTGCTGGATATTCCTAAAACCATGACTGAATTTCCTCTTGCTTTTTCCTGCCATCTCTGACTTTGTAAGATGACTCCAAGTTAATGTTGCTTACTTGTGATACCTTTACCTAGTGCTTTGAGCGACTGTTTCCATTAACTCTGGGTAAACAACTTAGCACTACTATGAGATCTATTCTGTAACTATTCTCCATAGAAATTACACTTAAGCTCTTCTGAAACCAAGCTAATCCGTGCTAAAAAGTTGTGACCTTATTTCTGCCCCAGTTGTTTATGGATCCAGCAAAACATTCAGTAAATATCGGTGAGAGGTGACTGCTCCATATTAAGACAGAAATGTCTTTCCTCCCACCACCTTTTAATAGTTACAAATCATTTCTCCATCCGGTGATCTATTGGTGAGACACTGGAACAGGTAGCCCAGGGAGGTGGAGGAAGCCCCATCCTTGGAAGCTTTTAAAGCCAGGCTGGATGGGGCTCTGAGCAACCTGCTGTAGTGGGAGGTGTCCCTGCCATTGGCAGGGGGGTTGGAACTGGATGATCTTTAAGGTCCCTTCCAACCCTGACAATTCTATGATCAGTGTTTCTGTCAACTGGACAGGAGCAGCGAAAGCTCCAGAGTGTGCAGCAATGAAAAAGGTCTGAAGATACCAATACTGATACTCTGCCACATCCCCCCCTGCCCCAGCAGCCGGGCTCCGTGGGCACAGGCTCAGCGAGTGACCTTTATTCGCGGAGAGGAGGGCTGGGAAGCTCCCTGCCGCCGCTCTCGGCCTGGCTTGGCTTGGCATTCCCAACGCCAGCCCCTTCCCCGTGCCAGCCTGGCTTGTGTCTGCGCTGACATTTAAGGGTAGGTTGCTCTGGACTGGATTGGGGGAATGAAAAATATTGAAGTGGACAGTAGAGAAACGAAGAGAGGGCTTGTGGCATTTCGGTGCCATCCAGCACTCATTTCTTTCTACCGGTTATTTACTTGAGGCAGTCCCGCTGTACTCTGTTAGAGCTGAATTAAAGAAGATACTTTCGTAGCCCGTGGAAGCAGAGCCTGGTTGTGCACCCTGAACTCAGCTTTGCTGATGGGTTCCAGCACTTCAATCCATCGGGAGCTTGCATCACACCAGGGATGGATTCGGTCTGTGGGATTCAACCAGGGACGCTGCCATAGCTCGGCGTTCACAAACAGCCTGGGGAAACTGGGCAGTGAAATCTGTACCCAGCACCTTCCCCTCGAGATGGGCTGGGTCAGGCTGTGCCATCCCCAGGCCTCTCAGGGTCTCTAGAGACCTTGTGGTTTACTCCTGACCCCGGACCCATCCTTGTTCTTGCCCCAGGTACAGCGAGCCCTGTCTTCTGCTCCCCTGATGGGCTACATCCTGTCCTGTTCCTCAAGGTGCATTGCATAAAAGCTGTAAAATGCGTATTAAAATGTTATTATTTCCAGATTTTCTAGGAATACTCCAGAACATCAGTGCCACCTTCTTGGAAACGTGTCTCTTACTGTAAATTTCTGCTTTTTGAGATGTTCCTCCCAGCCATATGGATTCAATCAGCAAGAAGAAAGGAAGGTGACAGCTTTACAGACTATTTTTTTCTTATTTACAATAAATAATAATGCTCTGTTTATGGCAATTATCGCCCAAGATGTTTACTCTGTTTGAGATACTGAAATTAGAGCAGTTCAGCTGAAATCAGTGAGAAGAAAGCCTGCTTAAAGGATCTGTTTATAGGGAGAAGAGGCTGAGGATTGTAGTAACCCGGCTCAGTTAAAAAAAACCAGAACAAAAAACCCATTGTGGCATTAAAACAATCTGAGTATCCACTAAAGGAGAAGCGACTTCTTGCACAGAACCAAGCTTGGAGGTAAATCTCCACGCTTTTATAATAAATGTTACTTTATGGCCATCACCATATGCTACCTCTGGTCCTGTTTTGAGTATCAATCATAACAAGTGTGTATCCTAAAGTGCTTTATTGTCTTTTTATGGCCACATACGGCCGCTCTTCCTTCCATTTGTGATTATTTTTTTTTAACGGTTCCCCCTAGAACCTAAAAAAATAATTAAAACTAATGAATACTCTGCAGTGACAGTAAAGGAACGAGCACATGGCATCTATTCTCACACACACACACACACACACACACACACACCCCCCCAGATCTGATCAAAAGCGAGTGTCGAGCTGTGAAGTTGTGACACTGACATTTTGTACTGAGCTTCCGACCACCTCCTGAGACCAAACGATGACTTTGGGGAAGATCATGAATTAGAGTTTCCATTGTTTCACGGGAATAGTGCTGAGAGGGTAGAATTAAAATGAGTTGAAGTCACAATGTTTATTCCTTAGCGGGGCCTTTTTAAGAAATTAACTGAACGTGTAAAAGGCTTGAAGACAAACAGCTTTTTTTTTTTTCCTCGTGTCCTGGTGACACCTCACTCTGTCCTTGCTCCCGGCTTCAGGATGTGATGTCTTCTACATCCTAGGACTGGCCAGACTGTTTGTTTCAGCCAAATCTTAAAGAGTGCAGCCCTTTTTTGTTTACAAACCTGCAATCCATCCATGTGTCTGTACATCCAGGTTGGTGTAACCTGCTCAGGGAATCATGGCTCCTGAAAGTCAGTGGGAAGCAGCTGCTGCCCCGACACCTCTGACCATCCTGCCCTGGCAGAGCATCCCCAGTGCCACAACTCACGTGAGCCCGGACTCAAAATCCAGAGCTGTGACTTAAAGCCAGAACGCTGCCTCGCTAAAGGGGGGGTTTACCTGTCCTCCAGAAACGGGTGAGTTCTATTTTATTTTATTTTTTTTTTCTTTTTTTCCTCCACTGCCCTTGGGTTTTTGAGCTTGCACGTGCGTTGTGCAGGGGAGCGCAGCCGGCTTCCAGCGTTTCTTAAAACCCTCTGAAATACACTTCTCAAAAACTAATATTTATCTGCAAAGGATGTAATTAAAGCCTGTGTGCGCGGAGGGTGTTGCTGTGCATATATTTGCCACTCTCTGGACTTCCCGCAGCTCACAGTGGCTTTGAAATGAAACTTAAGGGGAATAATTGACAACAACGTGCTAGACAGGGGCGAAAGTGTCATTACCTCAGGAGGAAGCCTTCAAAGATCCCGTTCGGTGGGGGACTGGCCAAGGCTGCTGCCCGCGGGGACCGATGCAGAAAAGCAGACTCCCAGGCAGCTCTTTGTGTGCTGTCACTTACCTCCTTTCATTCGTATATATGCACACGTGTGAGCACAGGGTGCTTTGAATTTACTCTGAATTTTGTGGGAGACATTGGCTTCCCCAAACTATCTCCTCCTTCGTGCCAG
Organism: Actenoides hombroni; assembly: GCA_024336885.1. Taxonomy (NCBI): domain Eukaryota; kingdom Metazoa; phylum Chordata; class Aves; order Coraciiformes; family Alcedinidae; genus Actenoides; species Actenoides hombroni. The sequence goes on along the minus strand of WUAM01000159.1, from coordinate 7,364,041 downwards.
AGCAGGATCAGGGCTTTCCACCAGCCTTTCTGCCCGTTAGACTTCTTGGCCAGTTACCAGTTACCTCAATAAATACGATTTTCTACCAGAACAGGTCTAGTTAGGAAAATAAGCAAATAAGGGATAATAATGATAAAGTATCATCATCTGCATAACTGATGGGGGAATAATTTACCCTGCTTTTAAGAAGTCAGTGGTAGAGGCATGAGACAGGAAGAGGGGCAATGGTTTTACGCTAGAGAAAGGTAGATTTAGACTGGACATTAGGAAGAAGTTCTTTGCTCTGAGGGTGGTGGGCCAAGTTGCCCAGGGTGGTGGTGGAGGACCCATTCGTGGAGACATTCAAGCTCAGGCTTGTTGAGGCTCTGAGCAACCTGCTCTAGTTGCAGATGTCCCTGCTCCCTGCAGGGGGGTTGGACTGGATGACCTTTGGAGAGGTCCCTTCCAACCCAGGGCTTTGTATGGTTCTGGGATACTATGAAATTGAATTCCAGCCTTTTGAATTCCAGTTTGACATCTTAAGCTTGAGATCATTCCTTACTCCTTTATGCCTTATCTGGATTCATTTCTGGTCATAAGAATTTTTTAACTATTTAAGTCAATTTGCTTTACAAGCAAGATAAGAACAGAGCTTTAGGAAAGCATGTTTGAATTTCCACAGGTATTTGTTAATTGATTCCAAAGGGGGAACAAGTTACAGTTAAAAAGCAGAAATGTATAAGGAAAAAAGGATCATTGAAGCCAGTATCAGGATACTGCAAGAGGTAAAATTTTTCTGTCCAGATTCCTTTAAAAAAACCCAAAACAAAAGACAAAGCCAACCTTCGTGACCATAAAGTTGTCATTTTCTGTACTAGGTTGTCTGTGAGCTTCCCCCTGTACAGTTACACAGTATCATGAGTTAAAGTGAACCAAATCTAAGCTGTTGTGGCATATAAAAACAGCAAACAAAGGAAGGCAGCTTTTTTCCCTAACCCCCTGAGATTTATTCTGACAGTTTGCAACTAGATGAAATGGATAATGGAAGTCCCTTGTCACAATAACTCAGTTTAAACGTATTGTCAGATTAATAGACTCAGTTATCCACTCTTCTAAGGAGAAAAATGACTTGTGGTTTCAAATCATGCCCTCGCTCGTGGCATCCCATCAAATTAACCAAACAGGCCAAATTTAGACGCCGGGCATTTTATGAATTGTGTCATAAAAATGAGTTTATTACTTTATTTTTGATGCTGGCCAAATGATTCCCAATTGCCACGGCAACGTCTGTCGGTGCCTGCGCAGCCGATG
>WUAM01000159.1:7339521-7353828 GCA_024336885.1 Actenoides hombroni | reverse complement strand
TTCCTCATGTTGAGGTGGAACTTCCTGTGTTTCCCCTTGCTACCATCACCTCTTGTCCTATCCCAGGGCACCACTGACAAGAGCCTGTCCCCTTCTACTGGACACCCACCCTGCAGGTATTTGTAACCATTCCTAAGATCCCCTCTCAGGCTTCTCTTCTCCAGGCTAAACAACCCCAGGGCTCTCAGCCTTTCCTCATCAGAGATGTTCCAGTCCCTTCAGCATCTTTGTAGCTCTCTGTTGGGCTATCTCTAGTGTTTCCCTGTCCCTCTTGAACTGGGAGGACCAGAACTGAACACAGTACTCCAATCTTTCTCCATTACCTATGGAGACCCTGATTTCAAGGCTCTCAGAGCCATATCCATAAACAAAACAGCTTTGAACAGTTGGTTTGAAAGCTTTGGTGGGGATTCTGCAGCAGAAAACACACTTTGGTGTTAAAGAGGCACCACTTCAGTGCCATGTGTGAGAAGGGAAAACTGTGGGTTCGCAGTTACTGCACATGAATGACATTTTCACTGAGAATCTGAGTAATGTGTGCAGTACAAATATATCTAATGTTTCTTCCAGGCCAGATTCTTCACCTTTGCTTCCAGCAAGGTATGTGTCCCATGGACCTCACGGAGCTGCTCGTGGAGGAAATACTGTTCCACGAAACAGAGCTCGGCTGGGCATGGTGCGGCCTCCACCATCCAGTGACTTTGGTTATGGAGAGGTAGGTGGGTTTCTACTTTATCCCCTTAGAAGCACAACCCCGTGAGCTAAAAGCACTTGGTACTTTTCAGGGCAAGATACTGAAATCAAGAGGAATTTTAAGCGGGATAGGCTTGGAGACTGACATTAATCATGACATTTTAAGGCTCAATAGTTTCTGAGTGAATGTACGCATAATATTTATCAAAGGAGAACTCAAAGGAAATAATAGAGAGGGAGAAAACCAAACACTTTTGAGCACCTCTTTTCAAAGAGGAATTCATTGCGATAGCTCAGCCTGATTATGTTTTTGAAACGCTGACTGGTATGATGGGGATCCTAGATCAGAAGTAGTCACTTGATTAGGGTAGATTTCAGTGGACGTTATTTCTCAGTGGACCTTATCCATGGAAGCTGAAGCTTTGAATAAGCTGAAAACCAAACAGACTTGCTCAGACTCATCATACTTCTAGACAAGCTTTCAATAAAAGCACGGCTGGATATACATCTCCTCTTTTAGCATGACGGATCCATCCCCTCATAGCAGAACCTTCCGCCAGCTCTGAATGGAAACGTTCTGGCTGGTGGCAGCCCAGAGGAGGAGGAGGCTGGAGCACCATCAAACTGATCACCGCCTTGGCGTGTGTTCGGTGGCCAGGTCTCGCCGGCTGACGGCACCTCGCTCCACAAACACAGGCCACGCTGGATGGTGTTCACGTAGCACTTCGCATGCGACAGGCTCCCTCTAGGATCTGTGAATTTGTCAAGCTGAAATATAGCCCGTTGAGTACCGGAGTCAGCTTCTCCCGGCGTGGAAAAGCACATCACTCTACCAGGCAGCTGGTCAGAGCAGGGAGTGATGAACAGCGCGCTGCGAAGGGGGGGATCGGGGCAGGTGAGGGGCACTGAGCAAACCTGACAGTTGTGTAGGAATGTGGGAGGTTTTACAAGCCAATTTCTGAGAAATACCATGTGGCATCTCTCGTGTATTGAGGGTTTCAGGTGTGGGTTTCTTCTGAGAACATAGCCCCCCGCTGTAGACACCTGTCAGATCCACGGGCTGCGAGGCAGTGGAGGAACAAATCTCTTTCAACCCCCAAAAAAGATGTATGAGAAGTGAATATATTTCAAATATTAGAAGAGATTAAGGCCTTTAGTCTTGATCATACCACTGCCACAGAGCATGGCTCCATCAGAAAATGGTGATGGTGGTGAGAACGTGGGGTGCTGCCCACCTGTCTTACCTGTTATCCTTGCGTTGCCACAGACGCGCAACGAGGTGATTCTCCGATCCATGGAAATCACCCTTCTCAGAGATATTTCCTATTAAATTACTGTAACTTACTGCAGAAAAGCATCAGGAAAGACATCTCTTTTTGTTTTTTTTTTCCTGGTCTTTCCTGGTTATTATTGCAGCAATGATGGCTTTGAGGGAACTGGAGATGGCTCGGTTAGCGGTGGCAGCGGCCCTTGTGAGCGGTCGATTACCTCCACGCTGTGCCGTTTCACCCCGTTTGATAAAGACATCTCCTTTCCCTGAAACCCATCGGTGATGATACAGACCTCGGATTGCATTCCAGGTGCTTCCCCTGGCTTCCCGGGTTGAAAACGTGCAGAGATGCTTGGTTTACAACGGTGCAACACAAAACCCGCTTCGAAATACCTGGTTTTCACAAGAGCCTGTTTATATCTGTGAACTTTAAACCCAAGTGAGACATAAATTTTCGGACCTCATTTGGATACGGCTGAAATCTCGGCGGCTTGACTCAATTTGCCCAAGCAATTGCTTGCAGTTTGGACCCAGTCTCAAGGCAGTTTCCCGTTGACTCCAGGTGTATCAAACCTCAGCGTGCTCTACGGCAGGAAAATGAGAGAACCAAGCATTTCTGTGGCTTTCTCCAGATCTGTGACTGCTGGGGTCATTTGGAGACGCTCACAAGGTCTCCCTGAACGGACCCGCGTGGATGTGACGCGCAGAGAAGTGATGACAGACAAGAAACCACAAACATAAGGCAGTGAAAAATATTAGTTAGCTCCCAGTAAGTTTTGTCAAAGCGTTAGCAAGGTCTACGCAGCTTGTCTGTCTCTTACCTCGGAGAGCCAGCTGAAGCGTATCCGCCTTCCCATCTTCCTCTAAAGCTCTAAATGAGAAACAAATAACAATTGTCGTAACCTTATATAGCCACTGCCATAACCCTGCGTATCAGCCAGCATCCTTTATCTCTCACCGGCTGGAAATCTCACATTTTCATTGCTCTGAATCACCAGATGCATTCATCAAACGTGACAAATGCCTCCAAAGCACTAAATCACACCACTCGATCTCAATGGGCTACATAATCATTGTCAGACCGACGGTAAATTTGAAAATATCTGTGTTCCAGGCTCAAATACCTACGGTTCCTGCCAGGGCCGAGAAACTGCAGGGGGAAAACTGAATCCTAAATTAAGTTTAAGAATTTTTTCAGGCCCTCAGAAGTTGATAAACTCGTGAAGTTTTGTGAGGCTCTCTGATGTGTTTGTAGAAAAAGCGTGGTTTTTCTTCCTACCCGCAGGAATGATTCATGGAGTAAGAGATGTTTTCCACGAATAAGAGAACTTAGTAAGTACAAAAATGTAGAAGGAAGAAAAACTACTGCTCTCCTAGGGAGTTGCCAGTTCTGTGGCCCTGCCCATGCGTTGCTCCTGTGTCCCAGAGGACCCGCTCCTGCCCGAGGGTGACATCATGAGGGGTTAGCAACATCTTCACAGCTTCCCGGGGGAGAGAAATGCTGCAGAGCATCCTCCTCCTTGCTCTGTTTGATGGGACCCTGCACTCAAAAGGCAGTGGCAGGAAAACGCCGAAGTCATCGCAGGTCAAACTTTCGGTATCGCTTCAAAAAGGGAGAAGTTGGGCTACGGATGCACGAGCAAATTGCCCTAAGGATCCCATATATCAACTGACCTGTGAGAACCACGTCTTCTCTGCGGCGAAAGCCCAGGCAACGTAACTTGATAACCTTAATTAAAGAGATTCTCATCCTTTGGAGTTGGCTGAGCCCAGCAAAGCGGTTCTACCTCAGATAACCTCATTTTATCCAGGAGCACACATGGGCAGCTTATAGCCAGCTAGACAGGAAACTGCTATTACTTCCACGGAGCCTGTACTTTGGGGTCAGAGTTTCAAAAGTAGGTGTTTTATATCAGATATCTTTAAATTAGATCAGTAGGTGTGGGAATGTAAACGTTTCCTCTTCGAGGGTTATAACCCCGATTCAAAAGCCGTGTGTTTTCACGGTGGATTGCAACACGGACATGTAGGATGTCTCGGTTTTCAGTCCATCAGTGAACCTTGATTTATGATTTCTCTAAAAGTATATTTCTCTCCCCATTATGTGCATGTGCCAAGGGGATGTCTCAAAAGCCAGCCTGCCATTCGCCGCGGTGCGGGCGTACCGCCTTCCCTTCCATCTCCGCAGAGTGCTTTTCGTTGCATTTTTAATTATAAGTCAGGTGAAAAAGGAGACTTGTCTGGGATTTTGCACTGTGTTTTTGCCACCCAGTTCCCACTAAAGCTGAGTGCGGGATTTTGTTGTAAAAGAAAAACAAGAAAAGTAATTAAAAAAAAAAAAAAGAAAAAAAGCTGATTTCGTAAGAATGCACAACCTGTGCTGACATCGGTGGGAGTTGCGTATCTGGAATGATTAAAGAGCAAAGCCAGTGCTCTGACTGCGTGGTATTAGCCTGGGAAATGAGGACTCTCTGCTCTGTGACTCTGTCTTCTTAATAAGAGGTAATTAAGGTAACGGAAAACCCAATCTTGCTGGTCATCAGCACTGTGACCTTCTAAATTCATCTCCCTGCAGCTGCCCGCTTTGACCTTGAAAGCTGTGATGAACATCTAGGTAAGAGGGAAGGTCTCCAGCCTGTCCTCACCCCCAAGTTTATGTGCTTGGTATGATGAGCCAGTCTGTCCAGCAGCAGCAACAACCTTGTCCTCTCCTCCAGGCTCCCAGGTCCTCGCCGTGTTGCTTCTCCTTCCATGGTTCCTCGGGCGAGCTAAGCTCCCAGGGAGACCTCCTGCAAGATGGGCTTCCTCAGCTACCATGGTAAGAAGGATCTATTCAATTGCTATGGCTGTAGGTAGCTTCCACTGCTCTATTTTCATAAACATCATTTGATTTACTCCAGTGATAAACCCAGTGCTCTGGATAAACATTTATTTCATTGACAACCAAATTTCCTGTCAGAAAAAAATGCCCAAACCTGGGACTTATTATGGCACTTGAAGGGTTAAAATTCAGCTTGTGAATCAGCTTCCATCCTGGTCTGTGTGCTCCTGAACCCAGCACCAGAATCCAGCCCCTGAACACAGCTCCCATCTGCTGCTGGGCCCAGTCTGGGACTCTCCCAGTGCTGCTCCACAGCATCAGTGGTGACGGTGATGGAATTGCCATCGGGGGGGTTGGGTTTGATACTGGTTTTCTATAGATTTCTATATATTCCATTTTTATGATTATTATTTTCATGTTCACTAAAGCTGCTCTAGTTCCCTTTTCTAATGGCTGAGTCTCTCTCCCTCATTCCCTTTCTCTGCCCCTCTGGGGAGGGGGGGGTGGTTAACAGAGACCATCTGTTACAGGTCTAAGGGGCTGCCCTGACCCTAAACAGTGATGGGATCTGGATTAAAACACCCGAGATGTTTTGGGGCAGTAAGGAGTCTCAGAGTCATGATTCTTGCAGGCTGATTTCCCCCAAAACAACTTTTTAACCTGGTGCTGCATGCAGTCAAGCTAAAGGAAAGTGTCAGAAAGTTAAGCCTGTTTGCACGAGGTTTATTTCATGTGAAGAGCAGCCAGGAGCATGGTGGGAGAGGACTGACCTCATGAATGTCTATAAATATGTAAAGGGCGAGTGTCAGGAGGATGGAGCCAGGCTCTGCTCTGTAATGGCCAATAAGACAAGGGGCAATGGGTGCTGCAAGCTGGAGCTAAAGAAATTCTACAGAAACATAAGGAAAAACCTTTTCACTGTGGTGGTGACAGAGCCTGGCCCAGGCTGCCCAGAGGGGTTGTGGAGTCTCCTTCTCTGAAGACATTCCAAACCCACCTGGACGTGTTCCTATGTGACCTGCTCTAAGTGATCCTGCTCTGGCAGGGTGGGTTGGACTAGATGATCTTTCAAGGTCCCTTCCAACCCTTAACATTCTGTGATTCCGTGAACAGCAAAAGAACATCTTCATTCTAGAGACATGTTCAGAGGTAAGCACATGAAACAGCCCGGCACGGTTCCACCGTCGGCACAAAGCCTCAGCTCAGGGAGGATGTCTGCTGGCCTCCTGAACATCACAGAGAAGGTTGCTTCAGGTTTCTCTTTGTAGTGCTGAGCTTTGCCTCAAATGTTGGGTGCTGAGGGTCTGTGGTCTCCAGATATACCCAGAGAGCCAAAGAACCTTCCCATAAGCCACAAGCTGCAGCACTGGTAGCTTATAACTCACAAACATCCTCAGAGGCTCCTGTGGCATCAGAAGAAACAGCCCAGCAGGCTCTCCCCTCTTGCTTGTTTGCTGCCTCAGGAGTAGAAGACGTGGAGCGTGCACGTGCAGGGGCTGCTCCAGACCTGCTGGAATGCAGTCACCTCCACAGTGCTTCATCAGCACTTTCCATATAAAGAGCATTTTGGAAAGAGCAGAAAACTTGTTTTGTGCAATTAAAAATGTCAAAAAAAAAAAAAGGGGCTTTGGGATGGGAGCATGTGAATAACTAAATGACCAAGTCAGCTTTCTCTTCTCGGAGGAGATCCATGACACGGGTGCTGTTGGGTGTATTATTCTGTCGAACGGCTCTGTCCTGTTCCTTCCCCAGCTGCCTGTCCCTCCTGCTCTGCCGTGGCCCTGCTAGGCTCCCTGCATTGCCACACTCAATTTGTCCAAATCGTGGTCTTTCGAAGAATAATGGCTATTTACTGAAGGCTGCAAAATGGCTGAATCAGTGAAAGCAGCACTTGGAAGTGTTCCTGGGAGGTTACTGTCTCGGGCACCGGTCAGGACCTCATCCAGCTCAGCCCGTTCCAAATGCTGACACTGCAAACCCTGCTGGGCAGATTTCAGGCTCTGGTCTTCTCTGTTAAAACCCCCACAAATAACCTCCCCGGCTACAGAATGAAATACAAACCTCTTTTTTTTTTCCTGATTTCCACAAGTAAAGCCATTACCCTCTGGATGCGAAGCTGCTTTTCACATCTGCAGCCACCCAGCCCAGATGCAATCTTCAAACCAAGTTCTGATAGGGGATGGGAATGACAGGTTTGGGTATCCGTGCTTAACAAACCTGCTTCCGCATGGGCCCAGAGCATTAAATTTGCATTCTGGGTATGTTTGGTCCGGAGCAAAACTGCTGTGGTCCATGTCAGGTGCTGCAAATGCAAACCTGTGCTAGTATTTTCATTAAAAGCAGAGCTAGATCTTAACGAAGCAGGTGTATTTTTGGCACCTAACTTCTATTTTTTTTAAATAATAATAAATAATTAAATGACTGCTAACGTTATTACTTTTAATTATGTGAAACACTCATATTGCTTTGGCTTTTCCCAATGGGAACGTGTCGCTAAAGGGCGAGGATGTTACTTTAATACAGTTCAAACCCTGGCACTATTGATGCGATACAGGTTTTCACCGGAGCAAACAGTCCTCCTTGCAGGAGCTCCAAGAGCAGTTTTTCTCCTTTAAATGAAACGATTTTTGAATCACAAAAAAAGCATTGATCAGCTGCTCTCATTTGGCTGTTGGTGCCAAAAGGAGCCTGCTCTTTCTGCCTTTATGAAGACGCACGATCAGAGCGTTCACTGAACATCCAGTGAGTTTTGTTCGTAGCAACGTATGAGAGGTTGAGAAAGGCCACAAAGGAAGGTGTTAAATGTAGGACACTGCATCCAGCGAGCGAGGGACCCAGGAGAAGGGATGTCCACGTGGTCCTTCACCTGGTTGAACCCTCCAAGCTGGGATAGACCATGCAGCAGGGTCTCTCGACCTTGATTCGGTACCTGGCGTGCGGTACCAACGAACAAACCCTGCTTTTGGAGACACCAGTACAGGCACCTGACATTTGCAGATCTCTCTAGAATTGCCTTCACGGGGTATTTGGGGGATTTGGATCTCTGGGTATCGTGGGGCGTGGAACCGCGTGCAAACGAAACATCACCCAGACCAGCAAGGATGTGAGAGCTTTCAAGGCGTGGTGGGGGTTAAGATTTAGTGTGGGAGAAAAAAAATCCTCCATTTTTCCAATCCACTTTACGAGTCCCCTGTGCGCAGACTAATTTTAGAGATAATTGTTACATGGTTTCCTGAATATAATCTCTTGTTAATCTGTGCCCTGCAAAATAAAGCCGTGTCTCATTCTGGATAACCACAGGGGTCGTTTCATAGTTAGGCTGCAAGGAGAACGAGGACTTGTTAATGGTCGTGAAAGGATCGCATCGCTCAAGTCCATGCTGTTGGTAGTTAAGCCAAAGCAGTCACAGAGGGGTCCGTGCTCTGGCCAGTGCAGCAACGCTGGTGGCAGGGAGAAGGGAAGATGCCACTGGTCCCAGGGCTCACCTTGCTGTGACAGCATCAGCCAAGCGTTTGAGGCAAAGCAAGGGATGATTTGCTCTTTGTCTCGTGTAACTCCTCCGCAACCTGGAGCCAAAGGGTTTAAAGGCCAGGTCCTGCTGCTGCTGAGAGTCCTTCTGAAGTGCTAAGAGCCTCTGCTTCCCCAAACAGCCAGTGTGTGACATGTTCTGAAGCCGAAGGAAATTACCGGCCAGGAAACGCTCACTCCAACAATTAGGAGCAGTGGGACCTGCTGGGCTGGAGGTACAAAAAAACCCCAAACCTGCTGTGGAAAAGTACCAACAACTCAGGAGATAATGCTGCTGTTTTTTCCTTTTTTCCAGTGTTTTCCTGGCTGCTGGTGTGAGTTCCCACTTCGATGAAACCTTTGGCTTTGCTCATGGAGGGAGAGACAACTCACCTTAAGGAGCGAGTGACAGTATCACGTCTATCTGTGGTTTCCAGTCGAAGAGAAGAAGGAAGCCATTGGTTCTTCTCTGCAAAAAACAGGTCCCGGGAGTGTGTCAGATTAAAATGACATGATGAAGAGCTAAAGTTCACCCAACAAAATAAGGTAAATTATTTTCAGCTTACCAGAAATGATTAATGGATTTAGAGAAAACTAGTCAAATAGTTGTGAATGAAAAGGAAAGAAAATAATCAGAAAAAAAACGCCTAACAATAACTTTGAGACCTGGTTCTGACTTTCGTTTTCAAAAGGGTGCTTTCATTTCATGGTTAGCTTAAAAAATGCCACGTTGGAGGCTTTATAATGACTGTAAAACCTACTCAGGCTGGACAAAAGGTACTAAGTCACCTTGAAATAAGTCTTTCAAATGTTTAGTAAATTAAACTGGGGTTTTTTTTGGGGGGGGGGGGCAATGGGACAGTCCACCCAAAAATATATTTTAATGTTTTTTTTTCCTTTCCTTGCTTTGGCTACAAAATGAAAAAAAAACCCAACATTTTCATGATTTTGTAGAGACCCTGGCATGACCTGCACCAGCAGCTCACAATTTACTACCAACTTAACTTGCTGAAAGGTAAAACTCTCTTATGAGCACTTTTTTTTTTCCTAAAGCTTGCTTCTTTTTTTTTATATATATTTTTTGAAGCCTAAGAGGCACATAAAATGCAATTCTCAGCAGAAGGTCGGTAATTGGGAGAAAATGTAATAGATGGTCTCCACATTTCACTTTGAAGTTCCCACTGATCAGTGTTGCTGAGACTATTTTTCTCATCCATAACTCAGCGACACGAAGGAATTGTCACTTTATTCCTTGGGTGTATGTGGTTCACCTCCTAAGAAAATAGACTCTGGACTCCTGAGCAGCCTTTAGTCAGGTTTTTCTTGCAAGATGGTGTAAAATGGGAAAGAATCAGGATGCCAGTTGTAGCATTTTCTTGAATATTTTCTTGGCCACAGCTCTTAGAAAAGATCAGGGAGTTACAGCCAGATTTTTAACCAGTACTGGGACTGTGGACACAGAAACCTCTCTGGAATTGTGTACGTGCAGAAAAGCTATTCTGGTGTTTGTACATGTCCTGAGAAAACAGTTTCTCTGCATGGTCAGGCACTGCCAGGTCCTTGATCTCTTTGCATTTCAGTATCTCAACTGAAAAATCTTCCTTGGCAGGAGTTTCCAAAGAGAAAACACTTAAGACTTTGAGGATCTCTCGTGTGCAGCTGCTGGGGCCATGTAAGTACCTGATATGGGGGAAACCTGGTCATGGAGAGGGCTTGGAAAAACCTTCTGGTAGCCAGAAACAGAAGGGGATCTGTGACATGGAAGTTCTCATATTCTACTGCCCTGCTCTTCTCTCAAACATAAAGCAAAACGGGTTCCCCATGCCCAAAATTGAAAACACTCAGAACCAGGAGACATGTACTCGGGTTCCTGACTACGTTTTAATGAGGGAGAGGGAAAAATTAGACTTGTGAGTGAGGGGGTCATGGTGAATAAGAGTAATTAATAAACAATGAGTAGAGTTGTGAAGAAAATGAATTTTTCAAGGGCTGTGAAAAATGCGTTTAGAGCTGCAGCCTGGAACTTGCTCGCAGAGTAGCTGCAAACACCACGTATCTGCTCACGGGAGAGTCACCAGAAGTTTGTTAATTAGTGACTTGTAAAATACCTTTTGCAGCTGATCCGATACGAACAAAGTGGTTCCTATCTCCCACCCCTGGGTGTTCTCCTGGGTCGTGTACAACCACCCTCCCCAAGCAGGGACGAGGTGCAGAGCTGGAGGGACATTGCTCTCCAGATGGAGTGATGCTGTCCACGGTTTTGTCCTAGTTTGAAGAAAAAGAAGGAAAACGGTGATTTCTTCTGGGAGGAGTTCTGCAAAACTCTTGAAGGAGCAGGGTTTTTTAAAGACTCACACGCCCATAATGTGTTGCCCTGCTCCACACCCCCTGCTTTTACATTCTCTTTTTGTGCCAAGCACACCAGTTCTCACTTGGGAACTGACTAATAATTCTTCATAACAGCCTTTTGGGTGGTTTTGGCATCTGTTTTTGCCCAGGAGTCTCCTCCTCTTCTCCATTTAGAAATACTATATAAATCCTTCTCCGTGGACGGACGCTTTCAGGACAAGCTGTGGTCACTCTCTAAGTGCAGAGCACAACCCAAATGGAAATGGCAACGCAAAAAAAAAAAATTAAATATACATGGTAAAGAGGTATTTAGATGAGCCCGGGTTTGCTAATGGCTCATTTCAACCTAAACTAAATTAAGTGTTGCTTTCATCTATTTTTAAAGAAATGTCTATTTTCAGGTTGTAGATGCCCTGCTCCATCTGTTCTTTAGATGTTTTTTTTCACTTCATCTTAAACACAGCACCCGCTGTCCGTGTTTGTACAAGATGTGTTTGCTTTTTGTGCCGCTGTACGTGCAGATTCCCCCAAACAGATCAGCAGATGACTGGCCCAGAAGGTTGATTGACAACCTGTCGCCTCCAGGTCTCTTTTGAAAGTCGAGTCCCTCCGTCTTTAGTGATGATTGATGTTAATTACGTGGTGCTGGCTCGTTTTGCACCGTCTCACTTCCAGGATGGATGGTTTTTTGGACCTGCTTCTTCCAACTCCCCTCTGCAGCATCACACCCAATGGCTGGAAGGTTCAGAAGCTCTAAGTACTGCTTGTACCAAACCCAGTGGAGCTCCTTGGAGCAACCAAAGGAGCCAGCCCGTGCCACACTGAAAACATGAGCTCTGCTTGTGTTGGCATATATATGGCTGAGCAGAGAGTTGGGTTCAGCCTGGAGAACAGAAGGCTCCAGAAAGATTTTATTGCTGCCTTTCAGTATCTGAAAGGGGCCTACAGGAAAGCTGGGGAGGGGCTTTTTACAAGGGTTTGTAGTGATAGGATGAGGGGTAATGGCTTCAAACTGGAAGAGGGGAGATTTAGGAAGAAATTAGGAAGAAATTCTTCACTGTGAGGCTGGTGAGACACTGGAACAGGTTGCCCAGAGAGGTGGTCAGTGCTCCATTCCTGGAAGTTTTCAGGGCCAGGTTGGATGGGGCTTTAAGCAACCTGGTCTAGTGGGAGATGTCCCCAGGGGGGTTGGAATGAGATATTCTTTAAGGTCCCTTCCAACCCTAAACCATTCTATGAAACAAATGGGGCAGCTGGCCAGAGGAACATTGGATCTCCTGGCCACCTTGCTTTACTTGTATTGCCATGGAGCTGTGTAAGAGCAATGGAAGTTGCAACACTGCTGCTGTTTCTGTTGCAGGGGAATCGTGGAGGCAGGTTTCCCCAACAGTTGCCACTGGCAGAAACACCATGGGCTTGTTGCATGCTGTCAAAGACGTGGGGTGTGTGAGGAGGGCTGAGTTTGGTCCTTCTTGGCATTCCAGACCATCTCTGTGAGCCTCAGGCTGGGGAAGGGCAGAGGAGGGAAGTGGGACATGGGAAGACAGTGAGAGCCTGGGGATGGTGAGATAGCGAGGGAGATGGAACAGGGAGTGTGGAAAAGTAGGAAGGGAAATTAAAAAACGCAACCGAAAGCCAATCTACCAAATAAACAAAAAACCAACAGAAAATTAGAATAAAAAAAATGAGAGAAACAAGGACAGTAAAACGTAGCACGTGACGAAGAGAAAGCTATTTGCACATTCTTCTCTCTTTAGGGTAGCTTGATGTATATCATGGTTTTGTCTCCCCTGGATATAACAGGCGTTGGCATTGGAATTCTGACAAAGGTTTAATGGCTTTCAACCCCTTGAGGATGGGACGAGGGTACCCAGGAGCAGCCGGTGGGGTGGCCAGGTAATGAGATGTTCTTTAAGGTCCCTTCCAACCCTAACCCATTCTATGAAACAAACGGGGCAGTTGGCCAGAGGAACATTGGATCTCACTCTGCAGCCACCTCCTGCTCAGTAAGTGCCGTGGCACAGGAGAAAACCCCCTGGGGAAAACCCAGCCTGGCAAGCTGTACGTACTCCTGCAGCACGTATCGATCAGGGCGACGACGTCGTTCTGTTCCGTGCTGCACAACTGAGACCTGTCAGGAGCCCGGTGACACGGCAGAGCGAATCGAAAAGAACAGGGCTATAAATTGCAGGGGGAATTTGCTCAGCAGCTCAGGCTTCCTCGTGCTGTGGGCTGGGCACAAACTGCCCTGCCATGCAAATCCCAGTCAATGTGCTGACAAAGAATCCTGCGGAACCCCGGTGTCTCGCTCGATATTTCCGAAAATAGGCGTGATTGAGGAGGCAGGGGAGGTGTACGATTTCACCTGAAGTGATGCGTGGATGGGAGGCATTGTGGAATTGGTAGGGAGGGTGCAGATGAGCTTTGTAGCAGCCTTACTGCGTTTCTTTCATATATATATACCGCTAAACCATATTAAAATGGCTGTGACTGAATCTTGATACATATAAAGAGCGTTCCCCTTCTCCAGGGTGTATTCTGAAAAGTCAGTACAATGCTTTTTCCTAAGTACAAACCCAGGAACTGGCAGAAAACTAGGTCAATATGTTCATGCTGTGAACGAGTGACTGCCACACGCCAGCAAGTTCACCTCCCGGCGCTGGTCACAAACCCTCTGCCACCATCAGCGCAGTGTCTCCATCCTGCCCCAGGCTGCTGAGGCTTCTCAGGAGCCCCAAATCTCTTTGTGCATTTCAGTGCTGACCACTGAACTCTGCCTGAAGGTCTTACTCAGCTTCTCGGGTGTGATTATCATCCCCTCCCACCCTCTGTACAGTGTTCTCTGGGGTGGTCACCCAGCTTAGCTTCCAACCACCACCTGCTCCTCCGTGCTTAAGTGAAACATGGTGGTTGGAGAGATACTAAGGTTTTAAAAAGCAACAGCCAAAGTGTTTTAATGCCTTATATCTTTGCTGTTTAGTCTTCAGCAACTAGAAAAATGAGGAAAACCGAGCCACCGCTCACAGAGACATTTGATGTGCAATAAGAACTATAAAGTATCCGGAGCGGTGCCGATGCTGGGTGGGTGGGTGGTTGTCTGAAGCAGTTCTGAGCAAGGAGGAGGGTCCATTGTGAGGATAAAGCAAAGTGGCTTTGGGTGGGTACCCTCTGTTAGATCAGCTGCCTGGCATGGCCACCAGCTTTGGCAGACCTCCTCCTTGCCAGCAAGCCGAGCATCGGTGAAGCGGCTTCGCAGCATTGGCAAATTTACAGT
The DNA here is from genome assembly GCA_024336885.1 of Actenoides hombroni. NCBI lineage: Eukaryota > Metazoa > Chordata > Aves > Coraciiformes > Alcedinidae > Actenoides > Actenoides hombroni. The sequence continues at coordinate 7,339,914 of WUAM01000159.1, read as the reverse complement.
ACTGATGGGAGCAAGAGCAGTGGAAATTACACAGCTTAATGGAGGGGCCTTTCACATGCAGTAGATATCATTTCAAGAGTTATTTAGATCCCTATAAAACCTTATCACTTTGCATTAGGGGACTTGAGCATCTCCCCTGTGAAGAAAGACTGAGGGAACTGGGGCTGTTTAGTCTTAGAGGAGAAGGCTGAGAGGGGATCTTATGAATGTCTATAAATATCTGAGGGGGGGGTGTCAAATGGAAGGGGCCAATCTCTTTTCTGTAGTGCCCAGTAATAGAATAAGGAACAATGGGTATAAACTTGAGCATTGAAGATTCCACCTCAACATGAGGAGGAACTTCTTTCCTGTGAGGGTGATGGAGCCTGGCCCAGGCTGCCCAGAGAGGTTGTG
>WUAM01000159.1:7292743-7316573 GCA_024336885.1 Actenoides hombroni | reverse complement strand
CCCCGGGCCTGGAGAGGTGGTGAGGGAAGGCGGAGCGGGGCCGAGGGGAGAAGGGGAGCGCTGGGGAGCCCGGGCCGTGTTCTTTCGGTGGGTGGTGCGGGGCAAACGTTGGCTCATGATGCTGCAGCCTTCCCAGGGCCGCCGGCTCTGGTCTTGGCGCGTTGGCCGCTTCCAGCCCGGATCGGCCGAGTCCGTAGTTGTGCGGTGGGAGGAGAGCTGCTCAGTCCGGGGCTGTTCAGGCATCGGGCAGCTCTCGGGTGAGACCTGCTGTGAGGTTTCCACCGAACGCAGACGCTCTTTGTAAATTCAGCCCTCTGTACAACTCCAGTCTAAGCAAAACGTGTTGTTTCAGAAAGCCTCCCCTCCATGTAAACGCTCTCTAACAAGCAGGGCAGCAAGAGATGCAGTGCAGGGTTGGATTCCACACGCTGCCCGGACTTCTGCAGCGTTTCTGTTGGAGTTTTGCAGAGCAGCCTGGCTCATCTGTCCACAGACACCAGCGTGATTCCTCCCCTGGATACCTACTGCATACTAACGTGCGTTTTTCCAGCTTAGCATCTAGTGCCTCCAAACTGACAGGAGATTGTCTGGCTTTGGAAGCAGCTTGTGCTAAACTGGGGAAAAAAAAAAAACCCACACACCATTATATCAGAATAAGCAGGCAGAAGAGAGCAAAGTAGTAAGTCCTGCTGGTAACCAATGTAACATCCTATAGCAGGAAATGCTATGAGTACTTTATGCCTGTATATTTAAAATAATATGAAAGTATTTCCTGAATATTTTAGGAGATGAGGTCTTAATTTTTCCCGCCCTGCTCCTGTGGTTTTTAAGTGAGGGTCTCATTTCCTCATTTCAGCACAGAAGTGTTGAGGGTAGAGTTAGTGGGCCAGCAGGAGCATCTGGGAATGCATAACCTGCCATGGAACAACCCTGAGCCTTCTCATGCAGGGTGCCTTCAGCACTTGCTTCTCCCTTTTATCTGCGTGCTGGAGGTCTTAAATGTTAAAATAATCTTAAAAGAAAAAAAAAATTAAGGGAAGCTACGTGTGGTGAAGGGTGTCGAAGGCACGGTTTGTGTTGCCTGCCGTCTCCTGTGCCTGCCGTGTGGTCGAGGAGAGTGAAGACGGCGGTGGCTTTTCCGACATTCGCCTGGTGCTGCTGCAGTGAAATGAGTCATCGCTCCTCTCTGCCACCACACAGCAGCTACTGTGCGTTTTTGGCAAGAACGAGCAAAAGTTTGCAGGGCACAGTTCTTTCTGATCGACTGCCCTTAATTCCTTTTGTGTTGGGAGAAACAAGTGACACGGCCGCTCTCTCAGAGGCTGTTAAACCCGCTAACGATTGGTGCGGCTTGGTGAGGGGACGTGCAAACCAGAATATTAATTTTTTTTTCCCCACCCCACCCTACCCTGCAGTGCTGCCCCAGAAGCGAGCAAAAAAAACCTTCCTACTCTGTCCCTCCATCGGGCCAAGCAAAATGCTGCTCCTTTTGTACAACTTAAACATTTCTGGGTTTTGTGGTTAAGGTTCCTAAATGAATATAATGGAAGAGGAGTTTCATATAGACGTGGAAGATTATTTTTTTTTTCAGTAATTAGGAGGATGATCTCTTATTGCTTTAAGTTCTCTAATTAGGTAAGACACCAAAGAGAGTCTGTAACCTCCTTTCTTCTCATCCTGGATCATTTCTTGTTGAGATAAATAGAAGGTAGGCTGGATCCGTAACAGCGTGTTGTGCCGTGCCTCCTACAGGGGAGCTTCTCTAAAGAGTACAATACTAAAACTGAAGAACTGGGGGGAAGTAGAAAGACCATTGACTGAACATTTTGTAAAGAATACATGTAACAAATTACAGAATCACAGCATGGCAGGGGTTGGAAGGGACCTCCAGAGATCGAGTCCAACCCCTCTGCCAGAGCAGGACAGAACTAGAGCAGATCACTCAGAAATGCATCCAGACAGGTCTGGAAAGTCTCTGGAGAAGGAGACTCCACAGCCTCTCTGGGGTGTCTGTCTGGGTCTAAATGGGTCTGAAGGCTAAAGGGGGGAAGAAAAGGTTCTCTAAAACCAGCTTATAATGTCTTCTTCATTGTTCTCCTCCTCTCAGCAACAATAAGCTCTCGGTGTAAGAGGGCAGTGGTGCTCCCATTTCTGAAAGGAAGATTCCTTCCTTCTGCAGCATCTTGTAGGATTTACCTACAGCACCTTCCAGATAAGATAATCACTCCAGCTTTTACATTTTCATCTCTGGATTATTTCTTAAGTAGCTACCAATTGCAAAGGCAGGCAACTAAGAGAGGTTACTGTGGAGATATTTTTCCACCTATCTTGTAATAGCTTTCAAGATCTAAAGGATGGTTCTTGGCACCAGTGGGATTATCCGTTACCCAGCAGCTGTTGCTGTAAGAATCCTGCAGTTTAGTTGGCCAAGTTTATGCTAACATCCATTTTAGATATAAATACAGCTTCTGTTAAAAGAGTTGGGATCAAGTAATACAGTTACAAACGTGTGATAGTCACATTTGGTTTGGGTGAGCATTTTTCAGGCATACGTTGTGTGGTAATGCACAGAACAGTCAGTGAAACCAGCAGTTTAGAGAGGGAGAGAGAGATTTTTTTTATTCCCTATGTTTTTTAATGTATTTTAAAATACCTGTACAGATAAATGCACTATTCATGTTTCCAAATTAAAACATACTGATAATTTAACTGTCCTCTTGCCTGAAAGCAGTTTTAGGATTGACACCTGGAACTGAGAAATGGGAAGAAAGTAGTCATTTAGAAATACTATTTTGTACCAGAAATCTTTTGCACAGTCACATTATCTGCTTCCTTAGTAGCTGCCTTTGAGGCTGTCCATGTGCTGGGGTTTGCGTGTGTGTTTGGTACACAGGAGAGGCTGACAGCAGTGACATTATCTAAAATACCAGCATGAATACAGGGCTTCAGACTACCTGTAACTCGCTTGCTTTCTGTGTGCAGTTATATTAGTCAGGTCTGTACTGCTTCAAATGCTGTATTCAGCATCCTACAAGAAATTAAGGTATCTGGCATCCCAGTGTACAGACAGAAGACGCTTAGAGTAGAGATAATGTAATGAAAATCTGAACTGGCAGACTGTGTATGATTTTCTTCCAAGAAAAGTTGTTCTTTAGCCTTTCAAAAAATAAACTACCTGCTTTTGACCCTTTCTGTGGAACGGTGATTTTGCTGTAACAGCAAGGAAGTCATTTTTTTGCAAGTCTGTTAATACAAAAGTTGATTCCCCGTGAAAGGCTGGAGCCTGGGAATACTGAGTGCAGTTCTGTGACTCTCTGATTTTGCTCAGTATCTTAGTCTTTGCTGATTGATTTCTACACAATATTCTGTATCTGCTTATTAGCAGAGAGCGAGGAAGAGGACGACAACGAAATGGAAGTTGAAGACCAAGACAGTAAAGAAGCTGAAAAGCCAAACATCATTAATTTTGATACCAGTTTGCCAACATCTCATGTGGTATGTTCTTTATATGTCGTCCATGAACTATGCCCCGAAGAGGGTGTGATTTTGTGTAATTCTAGTGTAATATCCTTAAGCTGAAGGCCGGGGGGTTATTGTATCGTTGTAAATCACCACAACTCCCTACGCCGCTGTCATTTCCTCGCTGTCTTCAGTATTTAGGTTCTGATATGGAGGAGTTTCATGGAAGGACGGTCCATGACGATGACAGCTGCCAGGTGATCCCAGTGTTGCCCCATGTGATGGTGATGTTGATCCCTGGACAGACGTTACCTCTTCAGCTTTTTCGCCCTCAAGAGGTTAGCATGGTGCGGAATTTAATTCAGAAAGACAGAACGTTTGCTGTTCTTGCATACAGGTAAAATACACGAGTGGGTTTGCTCATGGTATGCAGCATGTATTTTTAGATCAAGTTCTTGGGATACTAAATCCAAAGCAGATGGCCGCTTCAGTTCCGCGGCGAATAGCATAAGTTGTGGTTTGAAATTGTTCAGCAAAAATGCTCTTCAGCTACGTAATGCGAAGGGTTTTCATGTCAGGCTGGGGAGCTGCTTGACAGCACCACATGTTTTGTATAGAGGAGCAGTAAGCGTTGATCTGCTTTCCTTGTTTGAGCATCCTCTTCGTTTCGGTAACGGTTCAAATGCGCTGCTCCCAGCTTGCTGAAAGAATGAGCCTTGCTCGGAAATGTGAAGATCAGATTCTTGTTTTGAGAACTGTATTGTTGTAAAGGGGGTATTTGCTTGGTTTGTGTGTAAATGAACAAGCACAGACAAATGCTTCACAGTAGAGGTGAATGACCAGAGGGGGTAGAAAAGCGGAAAAGATAAAGGCTGATCTGTGCCAAAAGAAGTTGGGAGTGTTCCTCCTTCTTGTTTAGTTCTGTAGGAGGTGGGAATAGTTATTTTTATAAAGTCGATCTAAAGAATTTTGGTACTTTCTGACAGTACCACATTTCCTTGTAATTTCAAATGCAATGCATTGGTGATCTCTGGGCTCCCAGAATGTCACCTCCAGACCCTAAACCAAAACCAAGTCACCTGACAAAACCCCCCAACCAAACGAGACATTAGAAGTTGCTTTTAAAATGGGAAAAGTAGTGACTGTGATTAGTTGAAGATCTTTTACCAAAGTTACTTCTTTTGACAAGACTAATGGTGTACTGTCAGTGCAGGTAGAGTAGCTCGTGAAATCTGAATGAGTGGTGCTGTTTGGAGGGTCAGTAACCTTCTCAACTCTGTTACTTTTAGTAACATACGTGAAAGGGAAGCCCATTTTGGAACCACAGCAGAAATTTATGCCTACAGAGAAGAGCAGGAGTACGGAATTGAAACGGTCAAAGTGAAAGCCATAGGAAGACAGAGGTTCAAGGTGCTTGAAATACGAACCCAGTCAGACGGGTAAGGAAATTACCTATTTAATTCTGCCTACTGCAAATCTTGTTTCACCCAAACGTTTGCATTTTACTGCAGGTGCATCTGCCCCTCCACTCACACAATTGACTAATTACTGTAGATATTAATTGAATGCTTGATCAGCAGCTTCTCTGGTTGTTAAGAACTTCTGACACTTCGTGTTCTAAGACTCACATTGTAGTCGTTAATAACTTGGCTATAACATCCTCTAAAGAACTTCTATCTGGAGCTTGATTTGGCACGTGTGAGAAAACATCTGTCAGAGTGACTTTGTTTCTGAAAATCAAGTCAGGAAAAAGATGTTGATTTGCCTGCCTTCCGAAGTTCTAAAGTCTGATTTCAGAATCTCTCATATCCCTGTTTCCAACCAGATGTGAAATGGGAGGGTGCAGTAGCGAGCGTGTGCCTTCTGTTGGCTTGTGGAAAGCCTCCCTGAGAGCAACCAGATTCCGTTCCTTTGAAAAACTCTTAACTTCCATTTTCTGAAGGGAGACCTTTCTAGAGATAGTGGGTGTTGAACATGTTCCACTTCACCCCGTTGTGTGCAGCTTCAGCTCTGAAAGGCTGCGGGCAAGGGGCTGACGCTACAGCTAATAACAGTGTGCTTGTCTGGGTTTGGGCTTCGAGTGATCTTTAGCTGCTGAGCCTCAGCAGCGTGCAGGAGGAGCCAGCTGCATGATTCAGATATGGAGAGCACAGTAACTCTGGTTTTGTGCAGAACTTCCCACGAAAGGGGTGGGCTGAAGCCTGGTAATAATAATGGAGAAAAAAGTCGCTTCTCTTGTTCATTTTTTTCCCTTTTTTTAAACAGGAAAACACATTGATTCATGGATAAATACTTCAATATGAGAATAGATTCTTGATTTTTGCCAAGTAGAAGGAGTGATACTGAGAGGCCCCTGCAGGCCGGTTTTATCCTATTATGTAATTAACACCTTTGTCCATTTGTAAAGTGAACACAAGGTGGCAGCACTTGGACGACACAGGAACAGCAGCGTCCTTCCTCAGAGTTCGGTATCCAGGGGCAGTTAAGGTGTACAGTGGTTTCGTTGTGCTGTTCAAGCATTTTGTGAAGATAATTTCCTGTCTGCTGACTAGCAGACATCACTTTGACACTGCACGTTCACAAGGTCCTTTCACAAATAGGAATTTTTAAATGTGTGAAATAAAGGAGGTGAGATTGACTTGTCTCATCGTGGCAAGCCTTAGATATGTTAGAATGACTTAACTATATAGAATCAGAGAATCGTTTTGGTTGGAAAAGACCTTTGAGATCATCAGCTCCAACTGTTAACCCAGCACTGCTAGGGCACCACTAACCCATGGCCCTCAGCACCACAGCTCAACGGCTTTGAAACCCCTCCAGGGATAACAGGAACTCCACCACTGCCCTGGACAGTCTGGGACAGCCCTGAACAGCCCTTTCTGTGAAGAATTTTTTCCTAATTATCCCACCTAAACCTCCCCTGGGGCAACTTAATGTTACTCCAGCAAGAAAATCTCCATAGTTCTTGGTGCTTCGTGTTACTTTTGGCAAAACTTAATTTTGCATCGCATGATAAAATCATTTATAGTAAGTCAGCAGGGTTCAGTGTTGTCCCTGTCAGTAAAATTGGACATCTGTAATGATGTGCATTTCAATATGTAAGGATTTCTGATGCATAATACTGTTAAAATGTCAAGCCCTTCCTGCTGGACAGTATTCTTAGTAGCCACATAACTGCTGCTGAACCCTCTGCGGAATAGGTGACCTGGTTGATGCTAGGGTATTAAAAGATGATCAGTGACTATATCCTATTTCTGCTGATTTTGACCTCTAGCTAAGCACATAAGCTTTTGTGGTTTGAAGATAGCAAACTGCATTTCAGCTAAACTCCCATTCTGATGGTTTGATATGCAAGAGCTGACTGTTAGTTCATACCAAAAGTAACTTGAGGAGACAAAAATCTAAAAATACAATGCTGAGATGGTAGAATATTCTGCTGTGTTTTGCCCCTGCCAGTCTGTCTTTCATTCTGTCCACCACAACCCTAACAGATATCTAGTGCTCTAAAATACAAAGGCAGCCTGTTGTATGCCATGGAGAAGGTAACTGTGAGGGGGGGGGAGGAATAAAACAGCAAAGAAACTTCTGCTGAAAAACTTAAATCAGTCATCTTCATTGAGTTCTGTATGCCAGTATGAAAAATAATAAATTTGGAAGAGAGATGTAATTTCTAAAGGAAAAGGAAAAACACAGATTGCTTCTGTCTTCAATTCAGGTAGACCAAGGTGTAGTCAGCACAGTGGATTTAATAATTTAGCCAAGGCCATGAGATAATCTCTGTTCTAGAACATTGTTCTCTATTTGGTTTGCTACAGATGAGCTGCGTGTTCCCTGAGGTCATTTGATTTACAAACCTGATGCAATGGATTGCTGCTGAAATTCTATAGTGCTGTGCAGAGATCAGATCTATTACACAAGCCTATATTTTTATGAGCAGAAAAATCCATTTTTGTAAACTCTTCTTTATATATTTAGTGTATCTTTTGTTATATTTTGTGTATCTGTTATTTTTTTTTTTTCTTGCGGATATCTTGCGTACATCTTGTGTATGTTTTTCTTTTGTTTTGTTTTTTTCTCTCCTCAGAATCCAGCAGGCTAAAGTACAAATCCTCCCTGAGAGAGTGCTGCCTTCCACGATGTCAGCAGTGCAGCTGCAGTCCCTCAGCCGGTGCCACGTATTTCCTTCCTCCAAACCCACGTCGTGGCAGGACCGAGCTATACAGCAGTGGTGGCAGAAATATCAAAAGGTCAGAAGCTGGCTGTTGGTGTTTGTCGTTGCTGTAGCCGTTTCAAATGTGATGGCCTTTTGAAAATCACTGTAAAATTCCATTTGTTCATCTTTTGAGGCCAACCTAGAGGCCAGCCTCCTGCTTCTGGCGCGTGTGGCGCGGTTGTTTGTCAGCCGTCAGCGGCGGGGAAGCGCACGCTGCGTATTCTGAGTTCTCTCTGGGCTGAATCACAGGATTATTAGGTTAACACTCTCCATATAACATTACAGTTAATTTTTTGTTCCATAGTCAAGCACCTCAGAGTGCTGCTTGGTAAAGCTTGTAGAGGATGAAGCGCTGGTGGGAAAACCAGTCAGTTTGTAGGATTTAATTTGTAGGCAGGTCGGAGAAGCATCTTAACTTCTGCTGGTGTTGCTTTGACAGTAAAAATACTGGCAATCAGTGTGGACAGTGCCAGGGCTCTTGCTTTGTACTTGTGTTAACGGTTTGGGTGTGAAATTGAGGAGGCTTTTGTAACTCTTCTGTGACTGCTGGGGATGGGTAGAATTGATTTTTACAGAGCAGAGGTGGTTTAGAGGAGACTCCCAAATTTCAGTGACGAAACAGGAGACCTGGTGACGTCTTAGCTGTTTGGAATCTCAATTCCATTTGCTGATTTTGCTTTAAAACCTGCATCAGTTTGAAGGGATTCCCTTCAGTACCTGCAGTTCCTTCTTTGCAGAAAAATGAGGGTCTGCATTAGAATGACAGACCCAAGGAGGTTTTTAACTTGGATATTCCCACCTAGATGGTTGTTGGCCAACAGCCAGGCTGTACTTTAGAGTTCTGAGCCTGCTTTATGTAGCACTTTCATCTCGTACATTTTTATAGGACACATACCTAAAGTTCTTGTGACTTCTGTGTTTAGTCATCATCTTTGTCACATCACAGCATTTCTATACAATCCATTTATTCTGGCCAATTGCTTCCAAGTCTGTTTTTTTGATTTATTGATATTCAACAGATTTGCCTTCTGGGATAGTTAATATACAATCCCCCTTTTTTCCCCTTTTGTTTTTAAATTCATTTAGAAATTTTTTTCTGAAATCTTCTTATGATACTAAAAGTGACAAGCTAGGAAAGAGCCATAGAAAACGGATTTCTTTCCATATGCAGTACATATGTTAACATAGTTTCAATTAGTGGAAGATGGGAGCTTTTACACACAAAGTGGGTGAGTTAGCAGTTCCGTGGTCTTACTAATTTTATTTCCTGGAGCTACTTTTTGTAAATATGCAGACTTTAAATTGCTTTAGAGAGCTTCCAGGACTTCAATTACTTCGTCTGCTTTGAAAACAAAACAAAACAAACCCCAAAAATAAAGGTAGAGGAGAAATAATCATTATCAATCTGTTGGTATTGCCATTAGGGAATTATGTTCTGCTTTCCCTTTTTTCTTTCACTGGCACAAATTCTGCCTTTGCTGGTTTATGCTGGTTTTGCATCACTGTATCTGTGCAGGACTTGGAATCGGGAGGGGATTCGCGCGGAGCTCGTAGGGCAGAATGGTCAAGATTCCTAAGTGGCTGCTGCCAGGCTTAAGCTACAAACTTCTGCATAGCTCAGGGGAATAGTAAGGTGTGAGTTGTGCTGGAGAGGGCCGTGCTGTTTAAAAGGTGCTAAAAGGTGCCATCATACAAGCAAACATGCACTTTTTCCAGTATACAGTGTTTTCCTTTAGGAGTCTGAAATAACACCTACTATCCAAAGGATAATTTTGCTGGAATAAATTACGTTTCCCATAATAAGCACCGTGCTGGCAGAGTTATACCAGCAAAAGCCTTTCAGGTGTGAAGTGAGCTGATTCTGAGGCAGGGGGCAGGCTTTTCAAAGCCCAGCTGTCGTTAAACGGGTGATGAGTTCGCACGGTAAGGTTACCGGGACAAGAATTAGCACTGTGGTCAGTAGCAGAGGAGATGGTGAAACAGGGGAACTTGTCACTTTGGGGAAAAAAAAAAAAGAAATTGGGGCTTATTTACTGATTTGTGTATTTATTATTTAACCCACTGTAGCGGTCAGCGGCATATAAAAGGAAAGTCTTGAAGTCTTCTCCAGCAGTAGAGATCTCTGGAACTACCCCAGAACTTAATATAGAATCTTAGGAACTTCTCTTCATTGTCAGATGAGGGTTGGAGTAGGTTTAGTTTTGACCTCCCAAAGAATCAAACCCTCATTAATAACAAAAGGCAATTCATTTATTCATTCTCAGAGTTCTTGAACAAGCTCACCTATGAGTTAACAAGCCCAGAAGCACTGTGCTTTGAGGGAGGGGTGTGGGTGGGGGTGGAAATCCCTTTCCAAGACTGATCCTGTCTTATACTAATCCTTAGAAATACTTTTAATGCTGAAACATGTTTTTCTGAGAAAAATCCATGTGTTGTCTGTCTTGTGCAGAAGTCTTAGCTGTCAGTGCATTTCAGAAGTAGCTTGGAAGATTCCCATTGAATCCTGGTGGTGATAATTTGTTGTATCTTCAGGTATCTCTCCTCTGCTGTATTTGTTTGAACAAGAACTGTCCCTAAACCCGCTAGTGTTAAAGAATAAAATATTTGTGGTTTTGGTTTTAGAGGAAGTTCCACTGTGCAAGTTTGACATCTTGGCCTCCCTGGCTCTACTCTCTATATGATGCTGTGAGTTCACCCTGTGTGTTACCAAGTAATCTACAATTAATTTTGTGTGTTTTAATAGCTTATTATTGGATAGTGTAAAAGCTTTTAATTTTGTTGGCTTTTTAAGTTCCATTTGAAAGAAGCATACGGTTTTTGGTGTACTGTGAGAAGAGCAGGAAGGGCTTCCCCCTCCTTTACCTCATGCCAGAGCATGTGTCTGGGCTGGATAACAGAGGTTCAGGCTCCTGCTCTGTTGTATCAGAGCAAAAAGCCACAGTCCTCTGTCCCACATGCTCCAAGTGTGTTCCAAGCCCCATGGTCTATCTTTCTTTTTGGAGTTGGTTTACTCTTTAAAAAGTACATATTTTATTTATATACTTAGGTATAGTAGTACATAAAGTAACTGGTGTAAGAGAGGCAGAAGTAGAGAGGAGTTTAGCCCTCGATTCATTTGTACCATTCTAGAATTTTAACAGTTGTCTCCTTATCTCAAATGAGGGTTATAACCACCCTGAGCCTTCGTTTTGGCTCGTTTCCCATCCTGTTTTGCTCTTAGTTTAAAATACATAGATACAAAATGAGCCTGTCATTATTCTAAGTCTTAAAAGCTAATGTCCACTTAGGGGAAAATAGCTTAGTCTACATTTTGCTTCCCTTTTTTTTCCCCCTTCCCCCTAAGAAAACAGAAATACCTATGTATTTAAATTAGGCTTTTCTTCTAACAAAAGGAAACCTTGATGGAAAGAGTCAAGAGGCAGCTACATGAATGGGATGAAAATCTTAAAGATGAATCTCTTCCAACAAACCCAATAGGTATGATGATGTTGAGCTTATGAACTCAATTCATTTACTTTTTTTAAGTTTCCCAAGAAAACAAAATGTAGATAATTACTTTTTAGTGACAGTCCATCCCTCACTTGTGGTTTCCAGTAAATTTTGATGACTTTGACAAAAGGATGATGGAGCTTTTAAAGACTTAAACATCCTCCAACTACGTGGAAACATTTTCAGTCAAAGCAACAGAACCGTGTCGTGCTCCGCAGCAGGAGGAGTCAGGTCTAAATGTTTCATAAGAAAACAAAGAGCCAAAAGTCTACTAGAACTTCAAAATTAATTTTACCTAAGTGTTACGTGTATATAATCTGGTCTTCCTTCTTATTACCTCTTATCTGACAGGAGGGAAAACAGCCCCAGTAACCTAATCACAAAGCAAGTTGATACTGGATTTCACACCTTAGTCAGCTTTGGGGTTCTGCCCCAGGGAACAAAACTCTTCTCTCTGCAGGTCTCTAGGATCTGTTCAGATTGAGAGTTCAGCTGAAGCCTAAGGGGACAAACATTCTTTCCTGTGTAGACTTTCAGATGCCTGATAAGGGGGCTATTCAAACTGCAGCCTTTGATTAAAGTCAGTTAAGCTCCAAAGGCAGATCTGGGCTTGGTCATTTTGAGGTACCTGGAACTTTCATTTCTGATTTGCCTGCAGTAGTCAAAAGTACTTCCAGCCTGCTTTGCCCAGAGTGCTGCTTAGTGGACCGTATATGGAAAGCCTATGAAATCATCTAAAAACAAACAACCAACAAACAAATCCAGTATTTTTTTGGCACTTCTCTTTCTCATGATTCACAGCACGCTGATAGTTTGCTGACTCTAATTTTCAGCTTTTGAATTCTTTTACAGGCTGGGAGGGCTGGGATGATTTCCAGCTAGCTTTGCAAGGTTTTTGTTAGCTAAATTAAAGAATGACTGTAGTAAAGACCACTGCCTTTTGTGTTTGTGCCTTTTAATACCTGATTGAAGTTGCTGCCTGAGAATTTATTGTCATTATTAAAAAAAAAAAAAAAAGGCTCTCTTCTTGAGTGAATATTTTTGGATCTGGCTTTGGTCTGCATTGAAATGTGGGGAAAAAACCCTCCAAAATCTCCAGAAGGGAGTGTGTACAGAGTATGCCTTTTTCCTTCTCACAGTGTAACAGTAAAGAATACTTCTTAGTACTTACATGAGTCGTACAGCTTTGTTGTCATTTAATGAGGAGGTGGATGTTTGGGGTTTTCTTCTTTTAATTTCCCCTTCTCTGATAAAAGCATGTCTTTTTGCAAAAAGAAGACAAAGTCCAAGCATAAAGATAACCACGGGTGGTTGGAAAACTCAGTATTTCACTGCCCAAGTGGAAGCCTATGTTAGAGGGTGTTCTCCTGGGGCCTGTTCTGGTTTTAACATCCATGACCTAACCAGCATCGTTCAGTCTCCATCACTGGTGATCTTCAAGTGCAGATCAGACTTAATACCTCAGAAGAGGGTTTTACATGCACACGATCCAGCCTTAGGGCAGGAGGATGGACCGGGGTGACCTCTAAAAGTCTATTACACACCTGAGTTTTAGCACTCGAGCTGTAACCGAGTAGAAGCAGTAGGGTTTTGGTTTTTTTTTTTTCTTGGTAGAAGTAGTAGGTTTGATTTCCCTCTCAAAATTCTAACAGACCTGGTACTTTCTCCTCCTCAGATTTTTCCTACCGCGTTGCCGCTTGCCTGCCGATTGACGACGCGTTGCGTATCCAGTTGCTTAAAATAGGTAGTGCTGTGCAGCGACTCCGCTGTGAATTAGACATTATGAACAAAGTGAGTATTTTTTTCTTTGCTTGTCATCAAGTTGTTCTCCCAAAAATAAAATAAAATAAAATTTGGAGTGACTATTACAACCTATAACAAAAATACATGAAATTTCCAAATAATGCTTCCCGAGAGTGAATTTAGGTGTTCTTTTATTTCTTCCTTCTCCTTTAAAGCTTGCTCAAGAAAGGAAATACTCTCTTAATATTAGAATTTGTCAGTGAGGGGAAAAAAAATAATTATCTGCTATTGTTAGAAATTCCTTTTTCTACACTTTACAGCACTTTTTTAGCCAAGAGATGGTGCTAGAAGCCCAGCGTTGCTCATGATCATCTCATGAACATCAAACCCCCTTATTGAGGGGATAATGCACTGCCATTGAGTAGCATCGTGCCAGGAGAACTTGAGGGGTTTGTAACTAAAGATAAATCTTTTGTAGTATTGAGTATGAATCTTAAGTCTTGGACTGAAAGGAGTTTTGCAGAAGACATGGGTTGGCTTCCTAGCTGTGCCTCTTTAAGGTGCTCAAAAACTTGTCTTCTCTGGTAGGAGAGAACAGCCAAGTGAGCTTTAGGAAGGAAAGTGAACTGGTGTATGATAAATATTATCTCTGTAGTAGAGCAGTTTTCCTCCCTCAGCCTCCAGGATCGGTAGACAGTGCATTGAAAACGTGGGGCAGAACCAGTGTCACCTGCAAGAGAGGAGCTGGAGGACATTGAAATGCAGCAACAAGGCCAGAGCATCTGATCAGAGGAAAGGAGAGAGTAGGGAGTGATGTAAGCCCATGTGGTATCCCAGGGGTGGTGTGCAGGCGTGCTCAGGGCGCAGGGAGACTCAGAAGCACAAGCTGTGGTTTACTGCAGGTTTTAAAAGGATCTTACACCCACATGGGGACTTGTCCAAGGGAAGATCTGAGGCACAGCATTTCGTTCCAATCATTTTTTGGATCATTTTGGACAGAGAATATTTCTATAATACTGGCCCGGTCATTCTCTTCTGGTCTTAAAGTGTGATATATAAACAGGGGCTTTGGAACTCTTCCTCAAAAAGGTTCAGAAATGTATGTGCTGTTTTGTACCTGCCCTGCACCAGTATCATGACCCTTTTGTAAAACATGGACATATATGTAGAAGGTTGTTTAGGATGGCACTTGGCGTGTCCAAAATCCAAGTCCCAGGCCTCTAAAGAGCAGTGCCAGGCTCCCAGATAGGTTCATAGGTCACACCTTCCATGGATCAGCATGGAAGCAACATGGAACTCATACTGATCAGTAACCCCTGCATGCGTTTCATTCTGGTTTAAAAAAGGAAATTTAAACGCCCTCACATTTTAGATGGACTGCTGGTTCTGTTCAGTGTTCAGAACTTAATGGTTTGGGGTAATGTATATGCCCAGCAGATGAAAATGTTTATGTAACTAAAGTAAAGATGACCCTACCATACCTCTTCACATTTCCAGAATGCTCTATCCAGCTTCACAGTTTCAGCCTCAAGTTCTGACTTAACAACAAGCTCCTTTAGAGCTGTCAAGTTTTGTGTTGTCCAATGTTAGGGTACTTCTTGGCAGCAAAAAATCTTCCATCCTTAAACTACCAGAGAAATTTATGTCCTGTAGCATTACCAATAAAAAAAGTTAGAAATGAGACACCTCCTGAAATGAATGGTAGTGTTCTACTAAGCTGTTTCAAATGCTTATTTTCTGGGGGATGGTAGTGATGAATTAGTTTCGTTCTACTTCCTAGAAGGTGTAGAAGATAGATTAATCTGTTATACTCTTTAAGAGAAAGATCAATATATCTTACATATTTTTTCACGAGGAGATTAAACCCGTTGCTCTACAGTACTCTCACATTTTAGAAGGACTTAATGATTGCATTTGTACTCATCAACCTTTTCCCTGTTGTACTTTAGAAGAGCAAAGGTTTGGGGTTTTCTTTTGTCCTAAATTAGCTTTTAGAGACCTTAGAAGGTTGTCTCATTTATTATCTTTGTGTAGGCAGATCCTTCTCTGTGTGTGGATTTTGTTTTGGGGCGCGTTTACTGTAAATAAGTAAAAGGCATAGACAAAAAAATAGCCTTTGATAGAAAAACATAAGTGACTGCTTCCCAGATAAACAAAAGAATTGGTACAAAGTCTGTTCTGAGCGAAAGGGAAAGACATTTTTATTATTTGCCTTTGTGCTGACAAGCATCTGGAAAAGAATTCAATTACCCTCCTTGTTTTTTCTTTTCAAGTGTACATCGCTTTGTTGTAAGCAATGCCAAGATACAGAAATAACTACCAAGAATGAAATATTCAGGTGAGTTTATTGCTCTTAACCTTTGGGAGGGTCTCGATCAGAAATATTGGCACAGCAGAACAGCTTTGTGAGGAAATATTTATAAGGAATTTTCTTTATACAACAAAACAGGTTACTCGAGGTTTTTCTAATAAAAAGTTAGTAAATCTGAACATCTCCATGTCTGTTACAGCAGAAGTTGCTGTGAAAGGCCATGTGATCCCACCTAGTCCAGCACCTTGCCCCTGAAGGATTCTGCACGCTGTGCTGAGTTCTGAAATACAAAGTTGTTACCTAGGATTTTATTTTTTTTTGTCCTATTATTTGTGAATAAAGTTCACGAGACACCAAAATTTTAGTTCTGGGCACTTCATCCCAACTTGTGTTTGTCACCAAGCTTCAGCAGCAGATGGAAATCCACTTAATCCACTCAAAGGTATTTTTTATTTTAAGAATATAGGGTTTAATCCTGATACTTGCACTAGGTAGTGTGATCCCATTAGGTATTTGACCTCTACAATATCTTCTGTGTTCAACTATGAGAACACTCTACATTTTTCCTCTACTTGCTGCCGCAGTCTTGTCGCTATTTTAATCTTGAATGACTAATATCTGCCCATCACCTGTGGTATGGGAAGGTTCAAAGATGTCTTGGTTTAGCAAAGGAAGACTCCTCACAGTTTTCATTTGTCAGTGTGATAAGAAGGTGATGTGGTAATTAAAAGCCGTTTCTTACCTGAAGATAAATCTTGTTGTAATATCAAATCTTATTTGATATCAATCAAATAATGGATTCCAGAAACCACAGTTCCTGCTGTGTGGGTCTGGTGTAATTTAACAGAAGAATGGTGGGAAGTTCATGTAAAGAATTAACATTTCTGCTTACCTTTAAAGCTAGATTTCAGAGTAGCCATATAGATGTTACTTGGGTTTATTGGAAGTTGCTATTCAAAAACAGCAAGTAAAATAAACTATGAGTCTACCATGTACTTTTTTTTTCTATACTGAGCTGTAGGCTTTTGAGGGGAAGGTTAATAACTGCCTTAAATGACGTAGTTTCTGTAGCAGCCTTCAGCCATCCTCGAAGTAACTTTAGCAAACAGGTTCCTCTGAACACAAGAATGTTGTTTAATATCTTTTAAAATACCTTTTCCTGAAGTAGAGACTTAAAAGGTAGGTAACAGGAATCATTTATGTCAGTGAGGAATGTGTTGGATTTATAACACCGGACACTTAAATTTCTGCAGTCCTAAGAAAATCTGACCAATGATATTTTACTTTAGTATCTATTTTCTTTCAATATTTAATAATAAAATCAAAGGTACTCTTTTCTTTTCCTACAGCCTAAAAGTGGTTCTTTTGCTATGAAAAATGGTTGGCATTTTTTCCCTCCTGTTTCTATTTGAGAGCCTCTGGGTTTTGGTTCTTCCTTGAACTCTGACAAAATTATTACTCCTCTGTTGCAGTTTATCCTTGTGTGGACCCATGGCAGCCTATGTGAATCCTCATGGGTACATCCACGAAACCCTTACTGTATATAAAGCCTGCAACTTGAATCTCAGCGGCCGGCCGTCGACAGAGCACAGCTGGTTTCCTGGGTAATAACAGTTAAAAGAAATTTTAGTAGCAAATGACAGAAATCTGGCTGTCGTTCTGTTCCTGTGACAGTGGAATGGGAAATATGTGATTCTTGAATCACGTGCCCTCATTTTGCTCAGGTGAAAAATAGGCAAGTAAATGGAGGCTTTTTCGAAATACAGAATAAAATGGAAAATTCAGACAGAATGTTTTCAGGATTTCTCTGGGGTTTTAATACCTATGAAAATCTTAATATTTTAAGTCTGAGCTACAAACAGGATACTGATTGTGTGGGAGTTTCTTTACGTATCATTTTGTAGAAGCCCCAGCTAAAATCACAATTGTTCCACGCAGCTTCCTGTGATCATAAAGTGCAAATGGAAAGCATAATATATAAACATAGATATTCTACTGAGATATTTATTGTGGGTTTAAAAGCAGGAAACAAACGATCCATTAATTTAAAACCAGCTTACTTTGTATTAATCTAATTACCTTTGGGGGGGGGTATTTATTGAATATTAGCCTTGCTCTTTGTAACAATAGCAGAATTAACTGTTGAGATCTAAACCTCTGCCTGATAATGAAGGTTTTCTCATTAAAATGTCACCCTGTTCTGGTTGCTTCCATTTCATTTTTGGGGGGGGGAGGGGGGGCTGGACAAGCAGGTGCTCGTTCCAAACTTGGAATGCTTAACCCTGTCACAGGACAGATGAGCTTTAAAACTCCCTGAAGAAAACTTGGGGCTTATATCTGGAGTTGACTTTTCTCATCCTGCTGTGTGTTTCTTCAGCTCTCTTCTTTTATGAGGCTTTTGAAATATTTATGTTCTGCCTTTTAAAACTGTGCAAGGAAAGCTCCGTTGCTCTGAAAAGTGCTGTTCCCTCTGAACGGAGGAGCAGCACAAAAAATGACTTTTCTTTCCATTAAGTAACTCAATGTGGTAAAACTTAGTGTGTTAAGACACTGGAAGTGTCTGAGGACCATTTTCTGACTCTTCTTTAAGGCACGCTGCATTTCATCAACGTGCTGAACTGTTGCTTGATGCTTTAGTTGCTTTTTCTGCTTGAAGGCTGGTTTTTTTTGTTTAATTTTTGATTATTAAGATCTGCAGGGTTTGTAGATAGGAGCTGAACACCTTGATTCTGGAAGATTCTTTGAATAATCTAGCTTGAGACTCGTATTCCCTTCTTCCCTGATGAGTGAGCCATGTGCCAGTGTTTTTAAAATGCCTTTTCCTTGCACGTTAGCATCAACCTGTTTTGTTCTTCTGTAGGTATGCCTGGACTATAGCCCAGTGCAGAATCTGTGGGAACCACATGGGATGGAAGTTCACAGCTACCAAAAAGGATATGTCACCTCAGAAGTTCTGGGGGTTGACACGCTCTGCTCTCCTGCCTCGCATTCCAGAGACAGAGGACGACTCGGGCCACGATAGATCCCCGTTGCTCTGCCTGTGATCCCCTAGCTGCTGTGGAGGTCCACGGGCTCGGGCTGTCTCAGAAATGCTCTGGTCTGCTTCTGATGCTTACTTAAAAAAAATAAAAACAAACAACAAATGCCACCCCCTGAAAACCCACCGAACGCACCGGCTCGTACACTGGGCTCTGCTGGGCATCCACCTTACCTGGTGTTTGGGACACGCCGAGGACTGGAGGTTGAATCTCTTAACGTGACAGCTGAAGAGAGGAGGTGGCTTGAGACACCACGAAATCTATCGGATCCATCTGGACAGACTCGAGGCTGAACTTTTCTCCTTCCTTGTATCACTTCAGGAAACGTTTGCCGCTGTCACCTTGCGGTGAAAGAAGGTGGTGTGGGGGGGAACAAAGTGACAAATAAACCGAGTATAATTTATGCAATATACGTATGATGGTAGATACCAGTTACTTGCTGCGGAGTATTTTCCATAACATACTTCAAAGTGGTTTTGCTGAGAATCCTTGTTTCTAACTCAGCGGAGTACTTCACACTTTCTGCTCCTGCTGTTCCTCAGATACTGGCCGAAGGGAGCGGGAGACCCAAGTGTGACTCCGGACTGACTCGGTGGTGACAGCGGCGGTGCTGGGAGGGGCAGAAGCTGGAGTTCCTGCTGCCTGCAGCTGAGGCCACTGCACCACGGGGTGCTCTTTGACAGGAACCCCCGGGAAGTGAATCCACTCCTTCCAAGGCGTCCGATCCGTTTAGTCTGTTTTGACTTTAGAAGGCTTACATTTTAATCTATTTATATGAAATGTGAAGGCCGGGCCCAGAACGTAAACTCCATTATCGTTTACTGTCGAATGTGCTTCCCTTTTCCAAACTATTTCTGTCAAGTTTTAGTTCACCAGTACATACGTCCAGGGCTCTGTGAAGTACTCTCTACAATGGTGATTTTTCAATAGTATTTATTTTAACAAGGAGGGGGTAACATCTCTCTCATTATTTTTTCTTCTTCTACACTTTCATCAAGTGACATATCCCATTTTCACCTTTTCCTTAGAAGGAGCAAAAATTTCTAAATAAAACACAAATAAAAGGCAGTGCTTTTTAATTTATTTTTTTTTTTCCCTGTCTGAAGTGCTGTCTGTGCTACAGAAAGCGGGTGCCAAAGTGGGGCAGCTTTTGCCACTCACTGTCTTTCCTCCCCCCCCCCCCTCAGAATGCCCTCGGGTGACGGAGATTTCTCCGGTATGTTTGTGTACAGCCACACTTGGGTTTATTTTGAAGCTTTATCGTTCGCTCTTCATTTCTTCACGGTCGTTCACTAGGATGCCACAAATCTTATTTTAAGACCTCGTCAGCCCCTGCTTTGCTGGTTCCCAGTCTCACCCCCGCACCAAACTTAGGTCACTTCGAGCAGGGCCAGGTCAGACCTCGCTGCGAGAAGAGCAGCTGCTGAAAGGCTCTGGTGGCCGTTTATCGTGCTAGGTGTGTAGGAAGTAGCTCTTGTGTAACTCAGGTTTAGTTCTTCGAAGCCTCTTCTACCTCTGTGCTTCTGTGCTAACTTCTGCTGGCTCCACAGACCTCTCCAGGGCCTCGTTCAGCGTCGCGTGCGGTGCTCTGACGTGGCCGTGACCCGGGGAACGCAGTGCTGCTGGGGGTGTAATTGGGAACCGAGAGAGGCTGAAGGAGGATGGCTCGTTTGCTTCAAGAAGACATTCTGTGCTTTGATTGTGATCCTGTGAGGAGCTTCTCAAAAGGCTGAAATGATCATTGCCAGAGGAGGCTGAGGAACCGCTGAACTTGGATGACCACTGAAATCACACTTAGCTGTCCCCTCACGCCCTGGACGCCCCACCCCTACATCCCGTGTGTGCACACAGGCTTATTGTAGCCCCCTTGGCTCTCTTGTTCCCATGACCCTCCGTAGAGCTTCTGGGTGGCAAGAAGGTTGAGGAGAACTTAACGTGGCTGCTGCTGCTGTTCGATGTTAGTGTTGGCTGAGAGTGTGGTGAGGGAAGGTTTCAAAACGATTCCCTGGACTTTGTAATAAGGTTTTTGGCTGAGCCTTTCGGGTTGCCTCGGCTAAAACTGCCACACTGTAGGCAACGTTTGAATACAAAATAGGCATATTATTGGTGTTCTGTGTACATAGTGCCATGTAAACTCCTCAAGCGCGGTGAGCCAGGAGTAAACGTAGCGCTGATTTAATTCTGCTGCCGGTGATGCTGCTCCATCTGCCTGACCCTCCCGGTAACGTTCGCCGATTCAAAGCCCGTGATGCTTCCCAGGTTGAAAACGGGGTGATTGGGGTTGCTGGTGCCGAATCCCACCGTGGTGAAGCCGCCCGTGACAGCGCGACACGGGCAAGGCCGCTCGCAGCCTACAGCACGGCTGGTTCCGTACAGCACTTAACATTTTCTGGGCTTCTTTTCCCCTTCTTGGAGAGGAAAGCTGCTGGGCTGGGACCGTGGAAGATGGTGACTGACAAATACGGACAGTGTGTGCTTTTGGGAGCTAAATAGGAAGGAAACCACATTTTTATGATAGTTTCCTGTATTTGCTACATTCATTGGTTGGTGTGGGGCTTCGTGCGTTAATTAATCCGACTGACTTGCTGGCTGCTGCCTGAAGGGGTTGGTTTTCTCTCCTTCCTCCTCCTTCTTCCTTCTCCTTCCACCTCCTTCCTCCTCCTCCTTTCTCCTCCTTCCTCCTTCTCCTTCCTCCTTCCTCCTCCTTCCTCCTTCCTCCTCCTTCCTTCCTTCCTCCTCCTCCTTTCTCCTCCTTCCTCCTCTTTCCACCTCCTTCCACCTCCTTTCTCCTCTTCCTTTCTTCTTCCTCCTCCTCCTTCCTCCTCCTCCCTCCTTCCTCCTCCTTCCTTCTCCTTCCTCCTCCTTCCTTCTCCTTCCTCCTCCTTCCTCCTCCTCCTTTCTCCTCCTTTCTCTCCTTCCTCCTCCTTCCTCCTCCTTCCTCCTCCTTCCTCCTCCTCCTCTCCTTTTCTTCTTCCCCTCCTCTCCTCTTCCTCCACCTCCTCTCCCGCCACAGCCTCCATCCCTCTGACAAGAGATAGAGGAATTGAGCGTTGTGAGGGCGGCGTCCTGGCTGCGCAGGATCTGGCAGCAGAGGGACAAGCAGGCACCTCGTGGGGACAGAAAAGGGGCTTACGTCGTGGGGGCAGAAAAAGGGCTTGCTCCGTGCAGCAGCAGCAGCAGCAGCTCATGTCTGGCTGGGAGCGCGTGCGGCGTAGACTCGCTGGCTGTCCAGCTGCCGTTGCACTCGCATAAGGGCATCATCCCCTCGCAGCCTGTAACATCACAAGGTTTTGGTCTAGCTTGGTTTAATCTGGTGGCTCGGTAGAATCCCATAGGCCACCTGCACACCGGGGCTCAGCCGTTCGGGTTGTAATGATGCTCTTTTTTTTTTTTTAGTACGCGCCACGATTCATTTTGTCCCTCATCATTTTTTCCACCTTTGTCCACTTGCTCTGTACAAGCCGCGGGCAGGGGTAGCACGCGCTCCGCTCTAACTCTTCCTCTGTCTGCCTCCGGAGACAACTTTTCAGATGGACTCTTGTTGCTTGCAAACATTTGCAAAGAATAAAATTCAATTTGTTTCAAAGACGGATCTCTTTTTTTTTTTTTTTTTTTTTTTTTTCCCTTTCTGGCTGACTGTTGGGAGGAGAAGAGAGAGGACGCTGGGGTTTGCATTGTGCTTTAAGCTGGTTGGCTTCAGGAAGTCATCCGTAAGCTTCTGAGGATGTTCAAAGGTCAGAGAAGGTAAACGGGGGAAGAGAGAGGAGGTTGTTATTCCAAATATATAATCAAATGAATATAATTATATTGTGTATATAATATATAATCAAATATATAGTCAAAATGAATAATCAAAATGAAGTCCTTCATCTCAAGGTCTTTTCTCTCTCATCTGTGCACTTATTGGCTTTAATCCACCTGAGTCATTCTCAGCTTCGGTCCCAAATTGTTTCTTTCTGTATTAACTTCCCAAGGTCCAAGAGCACTGATGTTTTTTCTCCAGCATCCCCTTTATCTCCAGTTTCTCCTACAAAGAGAAATCAGTAGGTACAGGTATAAGGGGATGGAGCACTGAAAATACAGAGAAGATGAATCTGGAAGCACTTGGAGGAAAAGAGTTTGAGGCTTTGCAGATGGGCTTGGCAAAAGCACCCTGAGAGAGGGAAGGAGGAGATGGAGCTGAGGGATGAAGCAGTGGCTGCAGGGGTGAGGCTGGCAGCAAGGGGAACTGGGAGGCATTGGAGGAAAGCATTTTAAGCTGCATATACATCTGCTGGAAGGTCTTCTTCCCTCAAGCCTGTTACTTCAATTACAATTAATTACCACCCAAAGTTGGTGTGTAATTAAAGTAGGAGGACATCTGAGGAGGGTTTAACCAGGGAAGATGGGACATTTACATTGACAGGCTGTATCCACGGAGCTGATGGTTCTCACAGGACGGTCCCGTTGGGGTTCAACCAGCAACGTGCCCCAGTAATCTGGTTTATTCACCAGTTTGTTAGGAGGCTGTTCTCCAGGCTGGGTTATTAAGGCATCAGCAAGATATCACAGTGCCGACATCTCATTTGCTGTTAGAAGGTCCAAATTCAGAGGCTGAAAATGGGCTTAATCCTGCTTTGGGGGCTCAAAACTCAGCACACAACCTCCTTTTTCCTATGAGATTGGTTTCAAGATGTCCTTCTTGCTCCCTCACAGCTGAGGCCGTGTCATCTACTGTATCTTCTGGAGGGTGGTCACAGAGTGCTCAGAAGCAGCAGCCTTCAATCCCAGAGGGGTTATGGGGAGGAGTGGTGGTAATGCCTGTGTGGCTTGAATTCAGTAGTCACACAGATCAGCACAGGAGTCCATCTACTTGATAAACAATGTAATTTTTGAGGAACCTCCCTGTTTTTCTGGGGTTTCCCCATATTTTCAAAGCAGATGCACTCAAGGTGGCTTAGCTGGCACTTGGACTTTTCTTTGTGCCAGAGGAACCCTTGCAGGGCTTTCCTGATCCCTGCTCCTTGGCAGATGCCTTTTCCCACACGCGCTGAAGAATTTTTTTGCTCTCACTGAAGCTCTGCAGCGTGCCATGGATTTGCCCTCTTCTCTGTATTTTAACACTTCTCTGTCTTCTGAGAGCTGAGGAGCACCGTGTGATGACGTCCAACTCTACAAGTGCCTGGGCAGCACGAATGTGGGGCAGTTGCCACTCCATTAAAAAAAGTCCTGCAGGGGTTTTTTTTCTAAGCATTATACAAATAGCATGAGTACCCTGTGCCAACAGCAAAGAGTTTATGATGGGCATTGCTACGTCGCTGCTCCACAAAGCCACAGTGGCTGTGGAGAAGCTCAGCTACCCTGTTTCTGGCTTTGGCCAGAGGTATAGGCCCTCAGCAAGGCTATAGGATGGGTGGGTTTAGGAGATACGCAGCTAGTAGAGCATCTTGAATTGAATTTCAGACTCCTAAAGAGCTAGTCATATATCATAGAACTATAGAATGGAAGGGGTTGGAAGAGACCTCTGGAGATCATCGAGTCCAACCCCCCTGCCAGAGCAGGATCACCCAGGGCAGGCCACACAGGAACAGATCCAGG
>WUAM01000159.1:7262105-7292643 GCA_024336885.1 Actenoides hombroni | reverse complement strand
TGGGCAATGGAACAGGCTGCCCAGGGAGGTGGTGGAGTCACCATCCCTGGAGGGGTTTTAAAAACGAGTAGATGTAGTAGTTGATGCTGTGGTCTAGTGGTTAGGGAGATGTTGAGATGAAGGTTGGACTTGATGATCCTAGAGGTCCTTTCCAAGCATAATAATTCTACAATCGTATAATTAATTCTATGATCCCTGGCTACTGCAAGGTAAATTAAGATGTTGAATAAAATACTGCTAGAGATGCTGTTCTGACAGCTGGGGTGTTCAAAGGGACAAGGTGGACATGATGCTGCACTGCTTTGATCTGGGCTCTTCTGCTGAGCCCTTGGAGTCCTTAGTCCCTTATTTTCAGCGTGGCTCCAGGCTGAGCTGTGTCTTTCAGCACACAATGCTCCTGAGTACGTATGTTTATATAATACTCAGCCATAATGTATTTATAGTTTTTGTCACTGTAGAGTCAAGCATCTGTTCTCAACTCTGACATAATTTATCCTTCGATGGAGATTTGGGTGGGTTTGTTCTGAATCAGTGAGCACGCAGCCAAGATCTCAGCCACATTACGTGCCAGCCTATTTTCAATATTGTACCTTTCGGGAGCACAGCAGGCTGTGGAAAAGCCAGCAGAGCAGCTCCGCTCTCCCCGCGCTCAGCTCCGGTCCTTGTTGTATTCGCCTGGCACCAGCTGCACTCCTGTCCTGCTGCCTTCCCAAAGGAAATTACAGTTCAGGTCTTGAAGACACAGCGTGGGAGCCTCTGTCTAAATGGTTTCTTATCCTTTCTTTATTCCTGTTTTCTTTTCCGAAGTGCGCGTTGCTCCACGGTCAGCTGAGCCGCGTGTGCGTGAGCTGTGGGCGCTTCCCCCGGTTCCGTTTGTCATCATGGGGCAGCCCCTTGGCAGGAGATTGCTCAGCACGTCGCTTTGGTTTTGAAAACAGTTGGATCAGTTTTCTTGATGAAGTTTTCAGCCGTGCCAGAGCCACAAAGATGACAAAGGGAGCTAGAGGATCTCTACTGAGGAAAGGCTGAGGGAGCTGGGTCTCTGTAGCTTGGACAAGAGGAGGCTGAGGGGTGACCTCAGGAGTGTTTATAAATACGTAAAGGGTGAGTGTCAGGAGGATGGAGCCAGGCTCTGCTCTGTTATGGCCAATGATAGGACAAGGGGCAATGGGTGCAAGCTGGAGCATAAGAGGTTCCACAGAAACAGAAGGAAAAACTTTTTCACTGTGAGGGTGACAGAGCCTGGACCGGGCTGCCCAGAGGGGTTGTGGAGTCTCCTCTGGAGACATTCCAAACACGCCTGGATGTGTTCCTGTGTGACCTGCTCTGGCAAGGGGGGGTTGGACTAGGCAATCTTTTGAGGTCCCTTCCAACCCCTACCATGCTGTGATTCTGTGACACCAAAGATATGGGGCAGACCAACTGGAAACTTCAAGCACAGCACGTGATTTTTAAAGGAGGTGTTTGAACATACCTGCTTGAATTGAAACCAGGACCCTTTCATTAAGACAACTTCAGCATAAGCTGGTTTGTTTTGCTGGTTTTCACAAATGCTGGAGACCAGAGAAGTTTCAGAGTGGTGTCCTTAGTAGTCCTCATTCCACGTGGAGATTGACTGTGACAACTATTATGGGTAATGTGAAGCGGAGTTACTGATAATATTTTACCACCCCCACACGTGTTGCACCAAAAGATGGACTTTTGTTAAGTGCTCTTTACATTTCTACCAAGGTGTAGAATTTTGTAACTTTACTGCCTCCCCAGATTCTGGTAATTCAATAAATTGCACAAGGAGACTGCCAATTACTTACATCATTAAATCAAACACCATCCTGTTCTTATGAGATTTGCCTTATTAACAGAGAAAAACAGCACTGTTTTTAACTTCCCTTGCTGTCTTCGTGAAGGTCCCAAGTACCTTGGGCATGATTTATGGGCAGTAATGGACTTCCCTTGGGAAAAAAAACCAAACAAAACAGGTGGAATATTAACTGTATGAAAGCAGAAAAATGCTGATGTTTTGGTAGCACTGCTCTGCCCTTGCTGCCATCTAGTGTTAAAAAGGATAGCTGAAATTTGCTAATTTCTAATCTAAATCTTCCCTCTTCCAGTTTGAAATCACCACCTCTCATCCTCTCACTACAAGCCCTTGTAGCATCACTAACCCTTGTAGCATCTGTCCTCAACTTTCTGATTTTTTAAGTAGTAAAAGGCCAGGTTTCTTTAGAGTCTTCTCCAGGCTGAACCCCCCCAGCTCTCCCAGCCTGGCCTCCCAGCAGAGGGGTTCCAGCCCTCCCAGCATAGCTGGGGCTCCTCTGGCCCCGCTCCACCAGGTCCCTGCCTCTGCTGTGCTGAGGACTCCAGAGCTGGCCCCAGCACTGCAGGGGGGTCTCCCCAGAGTGGCAGAATCCCCTCCCTGGACCTGCTGCCCCCACCACTTTAGGTCCAGCCCAGGATAGGGTTGGGGCTTTCTGGGTTGCTCTCTGCCAGCCTTGGTTCCTGTTGAGCTTTGCATCAAGCAGCAGTCTCAGGCCTGCTCTCACTCCCTACTCCCTAACCCTACCGCTTTAAACCGAACCCGTGCACCTCAGAGAGGAGGGGAACACCCTGGGTCTGCACTGCTGCAGGTTCCAGAAGACACGTGGAGAACAACAGAGGGCATGGACGCTTTCGTGAGTGTTGGTACTCAGAAGGTGCCAGAGCTCAGGTTGGCTGGGTTCAAGTACACCGACCCCATCACCTGGATTCTATTTGTACCTCACTGCCCCAGGAAAAGGAAAGGAGGCAGGGACAAGCTTCTAGTATGACCAGCACCAGTTGAAAACATAGCATGGAACCCTTCACCTGTTCTCTGCGGATTCAGTTACTCAGTGATAAATAAATTACTGAAAAACTACTGAAGTTCACAATACTGACTCCACTAAGTCATCCTTTTAATTTGATTCTGGAATTAAGGGAAAAATATAAAACTTTATAGAGAACAGACTCATTTTACATGGTAAGGCTGTTGGGGAACTGCTGGAGTGCGTATTTCACCCCCCTGTTGAGCTGTAACTACAGAAAGAGGCAGAGCTCATTATTTCTAGACACTTTGTCACTTTCCCAGGCACAAAACCCCCCATAATTTTATCTAAGGGATAGAAACACCTCTTGGGGGGGTTGATTTATTTTTTTTTTTTCAGATGTAGCAAAAAAAAAAAAAAATATCTTGGTGTCACCTCTAAGGCCCCAGAGCCACAACAAAGTAGTTAAATATTTATCATGAAAATGTGACCAATAGAGGTAGAGAATGTGGCACTTGGCAAAGAACGTTTTATGCTACTAGGGAGTTAAACCTCTCTTTGCAGAAATTACAGGTTAGTAAGGAGGAGGAGGACAGGGCTGGCTGGAGATCTTAAGTGTGAGCAATGCTACCTTGGCCATGACCCTGCCCACAGAGGCTCTACTGGTGTCGCAGTTACGCTCAGAGCGGGGCACAAGCAGTTCCCTGCTGTTATTTCATGTTACAACTTCTTCAGGCAACTCAGCAGTTCCTCTTTATCCATGTGGTAGCCGCTCTTCTTCCACTCCTCCCTCAGCTGCTGTAAGGCTGTGCCAATTTCTTTTCCAGAGGACACACCCATTTTCCTTAGATCATGGCCGCTGACAGGAAAAGAAGGAACAGTCCATTGCTGCATTTCCCTTAAAAGATGTTCTTCTCCTTGGTATTTCAGAAGCTCACAGATCTTGGAGTTTGTATTAGCTTCTCTAGACTACAAGAAAAAAAGAAAAGAGAGGATTTAGTATAAACCTTTGGCAACCAGTTCCAACTGTGCTCAAAACTGTGTTACTCCCATGATGTCTTACTAGGCAGGATGTGGACAAGTTGGAACTATGAAAGCGAGGGGCAATCCTGCCTCAAGTCCTAACCTGGAAGCTGTGGGAGATCCTTGGAGCCTTCCTGAATTGCAGGTAATGGCTGTAACCATTCCCTTGAGCCAGGAAGGACCTATCACCCTCCCCCTGGGAGATGGGCCTCACTGGGGAGCCTGCTGTCACTTGCCTTCAGCCTCAGGGGCTGCAATAAAAGTGCAGAACTTCACCTTAAAAAAAAAAAAAATCACTTGAACTTCACTGTGGAAGAAGGTTGCAGGTTGAGTACTTAACATGTGATGTTCTCCTCGTGAAGAGGACATGCCCATGCACTGGCTTTCAGTACACGATTCAAACGTCACACACAAAAAAAAGCTGGAGTTTCTTGAAGCCCAGGTCCCACCTCACATTTTAAAGCAGAAGGGGAGATAAGTGGGGACAGTACTGCAAACTTCCAGGTATTTGCACGTGAAGCTTCTGTGAACGTGGCATTTTGCAGCCTGAGGGAAAGGTAGGCTCTTAAATCCAGGCGAAAACCTGCTACAGCACACAAGGTGCTCAGAACTGCTAAAATACGGTGGAGTTAGTTTGGTTCTTTGAAATAATTTCTTGAAAATAAATTTAAAGCCTCAGAAGTTTGAATGGCAAAGGAAAAAAAAGCTTTTGAACCCACGTGGACGTGT
Source organism: Actenoides hombroni (assembly GCA_024336885.1). Lineage (NCBI taxonomy): Eukaryota > Metazoa > Chordata > Aves > Coraciiformes > Alcedinidae > Actenoides > Actenoides hombroni. The sequence goes on along the minus strand of WUAM01000159.1, from coordinate 7,288,108 downwards.
CTGATGTTTATGGTCTTGCAAAACTAAAATCTGCTAAAGGAAAAGGATCTTTTTATGGCAAAGTTTCTGTGTTAGGTCGCAGAGACGCGCCAAGACATTTGCAGTAGATTTTGTTAATTTTGGTCCCCTCTCTAAAGGAAAACCAACCGACCCAACCCCCATTAGCTACCTGGAACTGGTATCAGTAATACAGAAAAATATTCTTACAGTTACTGTGGCAATATTGTACTGACAAAAAGTACTTGGGTTGCTCCCCAGTGTATCTCATTTTCTGCCAAAAAGATCATGGACTCTAAAACCCTGGCAAAAATTTGTCTAAGAACAATAAAGGCTCAAGTCCCTTTCTTTCCACCAGGCATTGTCACCTCTCCTACTTTGAACAACTGGAAAGACAATGTCTCCTGTGAAGAACCAACTGAAGCACTGTGAAAGACACTCACATCCATGATGAAGTCCTGATACGGTCGAAGTGGTTCTGGACCCAGAGCTTTGGTTAACTCTTGCCGGTGCTTCACCAGAAAAAAGCCAAGGTTTTTTTCTTCTTTTGAGATTTTCAGCCTCAGGTCAAGGTTTGTGACATCATCCTTCAGCTTGAACAAGGAGGTCAGAACAGTCATCGGTTTGGGACACAGATTTTCAATATTTTTAGTGACTCTGTCAAATTCTTCTAAATCTCCATCGAGTGGGAGTCCTAGAAGGGATACGCCCAAAAGAAAGTGCAAGAAAAAGTGTTAATAAGAAACATGGATGTCAACAGAGGGAAGAAAATAGAAACCTAATTTCTTTCTGGGTAAACCCAAGTTTTATCTCAGGTTCTGCTATGATAGAGGAAATCAACCTTCATTTCACTTTACCTACGTATTGGGCAATATCCAGCTCGTACATAAGTCGAACCAAATGATTCACGTGGTTTCCAAGAAGGATTTTTTTCAGTTCCACCCAAATCCTTTCTCCTGATATCCCAGCCAAACCTTTGGCATTTTCTTTAATCGCCTGCAGCGTGCTGGGCTCGTGATCGCCAGGATTTTCCACGATTCTTCCATAAAATCTGCCCAAATAAAAACTCTGTAGGTTACACGGAGAACGACGATCCTGCTTATTGCGCCTATTCAGAGAATCAAAGTCGTGACAGCATTAAATGTTCTGGTTTATAATACTAGAGGAGACTTAGCAATACAACGATTACAACTCTTTTTACATCACTGATCTCTTTTTGCACGTTTCTGAAGCCTCCTACAACGCTGACTTCATTTCTTTATTGAGGAAAGGCAAAACTTAGTACCTGAAATATCGTAGGATTCGTAAGTAATCTTCTTGTATTCTCTCACTAGCCTTTCCTACAAATCTGATTTTCTTGTTTTTCAAGTCTTCATAGCCATTAAAAAAATCATACAGCATCCCATCCAAACCTAGAAGAAGGGAAACAAAAAACCAGAATATAAATTTACAATCACGGCTGGCACAATTAAACGTAAACCATTTGAAAATACAGAAGACAAGTTGTGTGATTTGACCTGGTTTGCCAGATTGCCTCATGTATTTGTACAGACCCTTCCCCTGGCAGCAGCACAAAACCAAAACTGAAACAGGCTCAGGGAATTAACTGGCTTCATTTGAAAAGCAGCATCTCATCTCAACATTTGCTTTTGAGAGAATTTACCTAAAAACATGGAATTGACAGTCAGATCCCTCCTTTCAGCATCCTTTTCCCAGTCAGTGGTGAATTCCACCTCTGCGTGTCGTCCATCGGTGACAACATCTATTCTAAGAGTAGTAATTTCAAAATTCTGTTCATGGAGCTGAAAATCCCACAGACATTGTTACTTCAGCACATGAATAGAAATGTAAAAAGCTGCACATTTTTGCAGCCTCACGTTAGTACACAGTTAGCGCTCTAGCTGGATACATGCAAACCAACCGTGCTTTCATACAGAGTGGACAATCAAGACATACAAACAACCTGAAAATAATCCTTGCATTTTCTAGATAACCTGCAGAAATATTCCTACAGATGATAAGAGGCAGAGGAATGAGCAGGTTGGAGAAAGAAAGGCTCAGGAAGTCAGGAGCAGGAACACTAAAATCAACTTCCCTAGATTATCTGAGCATGTGGGCAGCCCACCTCACCTTTTCTAGTGATGACACAGCAGCACGAGTGGGTTATGCAGAGGTAATGTGCATTAAAATATGGTAATTAACTGAATTCTACAAGCAGAAACAAACAAACCAACCCTAAATCCAACACTCCACGCTTTAAAGTAAGGTCTCATTTAAACTCAGTTACTGTGATACTTCAACAGTGAAGGAGCACGCTACCAGTCTTCACTGCACGTTCACAGACAGTTAGAAAAGATCCAAGTCAAATCATAAACCAACCCTGGCAGTAATAGTTCCATGTTTTTCTCCTTTGTTATTGATCAGACGGACACCAGCAGATGTGAACATTTCCTTCATCTCTGCCGGCGTAGCCGTAGTGGCAAAATCTATATCTTGTGGTGTCACTCCGCTCAGCAAATCCCTCACAGCACCTCCTGCGATTCTCAACTCATAGTTCTTCTTCTCGAACAATTCTGCAAGGGAAAGGAAAACTGTGAAACGCCCTCTCCAATAAAAACCACAGCACACTGTCAGCCACCGCCTGCCCGCTCACAGATTGAGTTCACAGATGTGCAAGCACACGCTGAAATACGCAGCGAGCGTGTACGTACCCCACAGCTTCAGGTTAAGTGCACAAATCAGGCACGTGGCTGAAGAGCCACAGGTATTTTCCCTGGCATTTTTTTGATGTATTTTTCTAGGGTATGTCTGACAGCGACCTGTTAACCTGATGTATTTTGCAAGGGCATTTCCGACAGCAACCTGTCAATATTGAGGTTAATTGACACCGGGGTACCCTGGGACGTGGACCATTTTTAGCAGCTAGAAGCCAACAAGCACTTAGTTTACCTCCGGGAGCACAGACAACCACAAACCCAAAACTCTTCAGCAACAAAACCCCAAGACAGCTGATGAAACACTGATCCCCACCACGTCCTTTGGGTCTTTTTAAACTCACAGAGCTGAGGAGCAGCACACGCCCCCCAGACCCCCACAGCCACCCAGGCAACTGGACCACAACAAGCCCCCAGCCCTTTGAGGGATCCCCCCCGAGCCTCTCGGATGCCCAAGCCCAGACCTCCCCTCCACTCACCCGCCACGCTGCGAAGCCCCGGCGTGAAGAGCGCCTGGAACTGGGGGGACTGGAGCTTCATGGCGCCCGCCGCTCGGTGCCGCAGCCGGAGCGGCGGGAACAGCCGCAGCCCGGCCCTGAGGGGCAGAACCAACAGCTCAGCCCACATCTGAGGACAGACAGCGACACGCCGCGTCAGCCCGCGTGGAGACCGGGCACCGGCGGCAGCCACCGCCGCCGCCGCCACCTCCTCCTCCTCCTCCCCCCCTTCCCCCGCAGGCACTCACCGCTCAGGCTCCAGCAGCCGGGTCCTACCCGCCCGGCGCCGCTTGATGAGCTCAGGGGCGCGACGCGGGCCCGCCCGCCTCTTCCGCCGGTAGGAGGAGCGGCCAGGGCCCGGCGGATCCTCCCCTCGCCTCCTCTGCTCCTCCCTTCTCCCTTTCATCTCCTTCCGTCTCCTCCTCTCCCCTCCGGGGGCAGCCGTGGGCTGAGCTGGTGGCGGTATCGCGTCCCGGCGTAGAGGGCGTTTGCGAGGCTGAGCGCTGAGGAGAGCCCTCGGAGATCTGCCCGCCAGCGCCTGCGGCTGCGGCTGTGGGGAGGGCAGAGGAGCGTTCGTCCTGGCGAGACACGGGCTGGTTTGGGCTGGAAGGGACCTTTTTTAAAGGTCACCTAGTCTCACCCCCCTGCAGGAAGCAGGGCCATCTGCAACTAGAGCAGGGTGCTCAGAGCCCCGGCCAGCCTCACCTGGGATGATGGTTCCAGGGATGGGGCAGCCACCACCTCTCTCGGCAACCTGGGCCAGCATCTCACCACCCTCAAGTGTTAACAAATTTCTCCCTCCTTTCCAGTCTAAATCTCCCTCTTTTAGTTTCAAACCATCCTCCCTTGTCCTGTGGCAATAGGCCCTCCTCAAAAGTCTGTCCCTGGCTTTCTGACAGGTCCCTTTCAGCTCTGAAAGACCCCAAGAAGGTGTCCCTGGAGCCTTCTCTTCTCCAGGCCGAACACCCCTACAATGCAAGAACCCCCAACATAACATGTGAGAGAAGGGACTTACAAAAGAAAACAGCACAAAACATAAATTACTGTGGCTTGATTTCAGTTTAGGGACAGCTAGGATTACAAAGGGAATAAACAAATACTGTGATAATGACACAACCATGACTAAAGAAATGGAGTGGTTACCCCATCACACCGCTTGTGAGATCACTTCAACCGTCAGCGAAACAGCTCAACGCTGGTGTTCAGCTATTTCTGCTGAACTGTGTCCACCAGCTCTTAGTTGCTAAACTACTAAGAAGCCACTCAGTAACTCAGTGTAATTTAAATATCAGGTTTATGTTTGTCAGCCACCCTGGGTTGATTTAAGTTTTCTTTACCATGTGGAGATGTATGGACAAGATGGGATAACGTGGGAGTCCTGAGGATTTTGGTACAGTTCAGGGGATCCAGTTCTTCCCCCCTCACAAGTGCCATTCCACTGCTGTGACGTTACTGAAATGTCCCTGTGTTTGGCCAGCTGCACATCCCAGGGCTCACAGCTCTTGTTGCTCCTCCCATCCTGCTCCTGAGAGGAGGCATCTCAGAAGGGTCGGAAGGAGTGGACCCTGAAGGAGCAGCTCACCCAAATGCACGTCATTTGGGATTGTGGTTTCCTTTGAAACCTCAATAAATCTTTGTCTCAGCAAAAAGCATGCTACAGGTTTCTTGGTAACTGGGAAGAAACATTCCACAGATCTACCCAGCCTTTTAAGCACCTAACAAACCAGCCCCTCACCGCAGTTATGAGCATAAAAGTGGTTTTTTTGGAATGACCTATTCTAACAAACATCTCAGATCTACAATAACATTGTCAGGCCTGTGTAAGAACGTAACCTTTCCTTAGCATTTTGGGGGTTTTTTTATGATTACTGTTTCTTACTAAATTCCTGCTTCACCTTTCGAAGTCAGCTCTGTTCTACAGCAACATTTTGATGTAGATGTCAGAGCTTGTCGTGGTTTAACCTGTCAGGCAGCTAAACACTGCACGGCCGCTCACTCGCTTCCCTCACCCTCAGTGGAATGGAGGAGAGAATTGCGGGGAAAAAAGGAGTAAAATTTGTGGGTTGAGATAAAGACAGTTTATTAGGACAGAAAAGGAAGGGATTATAATAATAGCAGTAATAATAATAGAATTAGAACATACAGAACAAGTGATGCACAATGCAATTACTCACCACCCACTGACCGATGCTCAGACAGTCCCTGAGCAGTGGCCCCCATCCAGCTTCCCCCCCCCCCCCCCCAGTTTATATACTGGAGGTGATGTCTTATAGTACGGAATATCCCTTTGGTCATTTGGGGTCAGCTGTTCTGGCTGTGTCCCCTCCCAGCTTCTTGTTTCCAGCAGGATTTGGATTTGGTTTACTAGGGGAAGAACAACTTGAGATGTCAGCAGTGGCCAGTAGGTAGCTGGCTATAGATGATTTCCTAGCAGTCAGTCATTAACATTTCTGCTCTTGCCAAGTTATTAGAGAATTATCAGCCCATGGTATAGAATTAACCCTCAATAAATAAAATAAAGCCATTTCTAGGGCAAAACTGTGTGCTTGTGTGGAGCCTTCCATCCTGTGGTTAAATCTGTAGTTCCCTTTTTCAAGGCGTGCTTGTGTAACTTATTATCTGCCATCGTTTCTGAAGTACCTATTGCATTTGTACTTGAAAGGCAGCAGTTATAAAAGAAACCCGCAGGGAGATGACCCAGAGGACGCTTCAACAACCGGAGCAGACTCTTCGGAGAACTTTTGAGACTCTGCAGGTAACCTCCTGGGATATCTGTTGTGGTTTGTGTTTTTCTCTTGTGTTTTGTTTGAAGACTGGGAAGGTCCCTCTTTTCTAAGTCAGCTTTGCCTTACACTGGGAAATGCATCTGGAACCCGCTTCTGACCGGTTGCTTGTGAGATGGTGGGACACATCAGCTGGAAGTAACAAAATTATTACCTTTTTATCAGGCTCTTTTCTATGGTCTGGATTTCTACTGTCCTTTAAGAAGGAGTATACACTTTACGAAGGGAACATATCCTTTACCTTCTGCTTATTACTTTTTACCATATATAACAAAGGTTTTTATTTGTCCTGAAAACTTGCTATATCCATTTTTGTGAGGAGTAGATTGCTAGGTAACATCTTTACTTGCATGATATCTAGTTAACATCTGCACTTGTATAAACTTACTTTGATTCTCTTTTCAGTAATTTCTCATACGAAACACACAGGGATTCACAGACCATGAGGTGTTGTTACAGGTTGTGGTCTCACAGGTTGTGCTCTCACACAGCTACAGAAATACCTCTTCCAAAAGCTGTATTTTCCATCATAGTCTGATAGAAAGAAAAAGAGCATTTTTGAAAACAAGGCAGGAAAAGAAAAACTGTAAAGAAGAAGAGGGATAATAATTGCAAATGGATCTGCACTATAGTAACATTTTGTTATAAGGTTGGACTAGATGATCCTTGAGCTCCCTTCCAACCTGGTATTCTATGATTCTATGAACATTTTATATCCACTTTCAAATCAGTAAACTGCTGCTCAGAAAATGTTAGATCTGTGTCTAATACATGCATGATTTAGACAGCAAAAGGTACCTTTGAAAAGTTGATCTTTAGGATCTTTTCAAAACTATAGGGAAAGGACCACGGCCAGGAAGAATCAGAATCCTTACTTTTTGAGAACAAAGTAAAAAGAAATCAAAAGGTAGCCAAAACCAGTTCAAGTAAACCCAAGAAAGAGCCAGGTTTTTAGTTGTGCTAAATGCCAGAGCAGCCCTGAAACCAGTGAGAGACCATGACTCAAGTTAGTAGCTGTGATTCCTCAGCACCTGTAAAATGTGAGGCTTTTTAAGCAGAGGAAAAAAAAAAGTGCATTTAATCATCTCTTCAGGTAAATGAAATAATGCTTTTTGAAGCAGGAAAGCAAGTCTGATACAAAAGTATACTGGAAATGTGTGCTATATGCTAGCAGGTTTTTTAATTGGTTTTTATCAGATAAAACAGTGTAGGTGTGGCAGAGATCGGGTGCCACTGTAAACCTGTGTTTGGTCCACATAATGCCCTCCAGAGTAACATAATTGTGTGACACAGAGGTCCACGGGGCATCCACCTGAGAAAATCCAGAAGAACAGATTTTTCCTGAGTGGTAGTGCAATAGGAAATAGTCTTGGAGGAGTTGCACGGGCAAAAATGTATGGTGTGAATCGCAATTATCTGCTTGTTTGTGATTCACATCCAGTTTGGAAGACCCGAAGTGTCTTTCAATAACCCATGGTACCAAAAAGCAAACCCTGACTCCCCAGGAATAATCCATCAGCACACTCCAGAGGTGCAGTGAGGTGCACATGTGGGCTATCAGAAGAGCATGTCCATACAAAATAATACAGATAACGAGAGGACTCAGACAACAAGAAACATTCTCTGTTGTAGATGATGTGTCATTTTAATGAACTCAGCATTCATACAGCACTTTGGAAAATAGTTACTGTATAGCAGAAGTACTCCCAACTGTGATCAATTGGAGTGCTTCCCGTCCCTGGGTTATTTATTGGACGTTCTGGGAGAACTGATGGGTTAAAGATGCTTTCTCTGCTCATTACCATCTGCAATTTTTATGTTTTCCATGCAAGCAATTGCTGTAGTGCCCCAGGGAAGCAGTTCTGTTGGGCTGGGAGAGCGTATTTCTCTTCGGTAAGAACATTTTGGAAAGCTGCTGTTCTGTATTTCCATGTTGTTTATATTAGGTTATACATGAGTGATTACACGCAGATTATTTTTTCTCCCAGTACATCATGAAACAATCTATAGGAAGCATAAGAACACGCTGGTTTTAAGCATTAAAAATACTCGCTCATGTAAATCAGAAACAAAATAGTTTCTCGTACACCCAATAATTAACACTGGAGCATTAGCCTTGAGGTGAGCACTGAGACTGCTTCTTTATTGAAATAGAAACTGGAAAGTCATTTCCAGTAAGTAGCCATTTTATATATAGTGGCAGCTAAAAATATGGTTATTTCTGTTCTTGGAGGAAATGGGACTCTACTGGAAGCCAATACACTTGAACCCAACTTGCTCCTCTCTGTGGAGACACGCTTTCATTCCATGACTGCTGCTCTGAGCAGCCATGAATGACAGCGTTTGAAACCAGGAGCTTTTACAAAGAGGGCTGGCAAAAGCAAAGGCAGCAAAACGAAATGTAGTTGGAGGTACTGATTTTAAATTTAGCTACGACAAGCTGTGTTGTGTTTTCCTGCAAGGAAAGGAGAAGAGCGGCTCCCTCGCAAGGCAGCAGTTTTATTCTGTTGTTCCTGTGGATATACCACGTGCCATGGCCTGTGTGCTTAACACTTGGGGTTGTGTTTATTTTCAGCCACCAGCCTCTGTAAAATGGTGACAAGGCACATACGGTAATCGATGGCCCTGCTCAGTCACCATCTGAAGTGTATGGCCAGCATGGTGGGAGTTCTTCTGATCCTCCGTTGGACAACAAACGTGGTTCAGCCAAACCTCCCTCGAGCTGCGGGAGGTAAGGCGCTTTCCTTCTCCGGTGGGTAGCTTTAGCACCAGTGGATGACCAAGGCCCCTCTATGTGTTGGTCAAATGCTCTCTTCTACACACGAATAAACCAGTCCATGGCATGCTGTGAGTACAGGGCCACAGATGACTGTGCTGTGCTAACATGGAGGTGGAACCCCTCTGCTGGAAGGCCAGGCTGAGAGAGCTGGGAGGTTCAGCCTGGAGAAGAGAAGGCTCTGGGGACACCTTCTGGGAGCCTTTCAGTGCTTCAAGGGGCCTGTCAGAAAGATGGGGACAGACTTTTGAGCAGGGCTTGATGGGACAGGACAAAGGCTGATGGTTTGAAACTAAAAGAGGGAGATGTAGACTGGAGAGAAGGAAGACTTTTTTTGATGCTGAGCGTGGTGAGAGCCTGGCCCAGGCTGCCCAGAGAGGTGGTTGCTGCCCCATCTCTGGAACCCTTCCAGGTGAGGTGAGGATGGGGCTCTGAGCACCCTGCTCTAGTTGCAGATGTCCCTGCTCCCTGCAGGGGGATTGGACTAGATGACCTTGAAAGGTCCCTTCCCACCCAAACCAGTCTGTGATTCCATGATTCCTGGGGCAGTTGTACCCTGTTTCTGTAAGATTACTCCTAGCCAGTGCCTGAGGAGTGTTTTGCTTTGAGAAGAAAGAACAATGGGGCATACAGACACAACTTGAGCCATGCCATCTGCCCTCTGAGCCAGACAGGAGTTCCCTGTTCTGGTTTATTCAACAATTCAATCCAGCCAGAGCAGATGGCAATTTTATTTCCAGGGACAAAACTGCAATTAGCTGCAGAACCGAGGCGACACAAAGCTTCACTGGTATGATACTAGTGCTTCACCAGTCTTCATGGTGATATTTTTCATGTGGCCACCTCAACGAGGAACATTTTAAGGGAGCAGCTCGGGGTGGTTTGAGTTGGGGTTTTCTGAGCCTTCATGAGGCCGTTTTCCTAACTCGAGGTGCACGCTTGAAAATTGAACCAGTGGGCATCAAAGGTTGAAATCATGGGGGAAGAGAAATGGGGACTAACGTCCCTCTGCTGCCTTGGAGATGGTAATTAAGGGAGGACAAGCTCCAAAGAACTCTAGAAATGGAGGGGAGTAGATTGATTATTTCATTGCCTTGCTATTTACATGCTAACATTTCCCCCCAGCATGAGATCTTCCTCATTTCCATATGAGCTCCAGGAATCCCTCATGCCCTGTCGGTCTAAATTATCATTTCCATCCTTCTATGTTTCCTTCCATTTATGCTTAATTCTTCTCTTCATTATTTTGTTTCTTCTCTCACATATAACTTCTTGTGGCTGTCAGCCTGCTCTTAGAAACCCTCCATGTTTTACTCTCTGGGGGTGAGAATCAGCCCTGTTTCAGTAGAGATGCAGCTGTAAGGATCAAGCTGAAAAACCTGAACCTAAGAAGCCAAACGCAATACAACGTAGTGATTTTTGAGTTGAAACTGTTGTAAAAATTCTTTTAGTTTTAAGCTAAGTTTTAAGCAAACTCTTACTTGATGAAGTTTTGGTTGTTATTTGAAGATGTTTTTCAAATACTAGAAATATTTTCTAAGAAGCTGTTAAGAGAATACAGAATCATAGAATCATTTTGGTTGGAAGAGACCTTTAAGATCATCGAGGCCAACTGTTCCTCCAGCACTGCCAGGGCACCACTAAACCATGTCCCTCAGCACCACAGCTCCACAGCTTTGGAACCCCTCCAGGGATCATGGGGACTCCACCACTGCCCTGGGCAGCCTGGGACAGCCCTGGACAACCCTTTCTGTGAAGTATTTTTTCCTAATATTCAAACTAGACTTCTCCTGGGGCAACTTGAGGCCATCTCCTCTTGTCCTGTCACTTGTTCCTTGGGAGCAGAGCCCAACCCCCCTGGCTCCAACCTCCTGTCAGGGAGCTGTCCGAGCCAGAAGGTCTCCCCTCAGCCTCCTTTGCTCCAGGTTCAACAACCCCAGATCCGTGTAATAGTGAAATGATTTGCTTGTATTGCTCATTGCTTGTAAACAGCTATTGCTCTAAACGATTCCCCGGATTACTAAGTTATGAATATTTTTGTTTTCTCCCTTACAGTTCAGGTTTTCCCACCTGTCAACTTCACCCTTACAGTCTCTGCATTAGCACAAGTTCTTTTGCACTGGAAACCAAACCCTAATCAAGAACAAAAAAATTACACTATTAGATATGATGTGAAAATCCTAAGCCCCGTGCCTGAAGAGGTAAGATAAGAGATAAGTCCAGTGTCCTAAGAAGGTTACATTCCTGTGGAGTTAAACGTGTCTGCACCAAACCAGGGTGCAGAAGATATGATATGTCTCTTGAATGATTGGCAGATCAAGCCACTTATTCTCTCACATCATAAAGAAATACTTTGAGCACTGGAGTGATTCCTTTTCAGCTCTGCAGGGACAAGGGTTAGCCAGGGAACTGGCAGACTCTGCAGCATTCATCTTGGGGGGGGGAGCTGGATACTGATTTTAAGTGATACTGGTCCCTGACTATTTATTTATTTAAAGTACGATACAAAGAGGACTTACAGTATCCAAACAGCTGCACTTCACAACGGTTTCTCCGCACGCATCCGGACATTACTTCTCCATGATGACCTTCAGATGGAAAGTGACTGGGTAAAGGAAGAACTCCCACCTCTGCCAGGTAAGAAGAAATGCAGGGGAGGTCTGTTGTGTTCTCCCCAGACTAGATATCAAAAGGTGACAGGTTTGATACTGGAAAATTACAGCATTTTCCCCTCTACTTGCTACACCGATCTTATAAAAAGATTTAATCCAGGCCATGGTATTAAAAGATCATGAAACCTGTAATGGTGCTGTGTGGTACAATTTCATTTACACAGTTTGGGAATCTTCACCCATCCATAATTGTTAGACCTGTGTGATCAAGAAGAGAATAACAGACATAGTTAATGGACCACAGACTGTAATCAAGGTGCTAGAGTAACGTGAATTTCTTATGACTTCTGTAATAAGATTTCTCTTTCTGCTTTGTAATTCCTTGACTCTCTAGGAGCTCCAGAGACATTGGTCACTAATTTGTCCTGTGTTACTCGCATCACCATTTCTAGTACTGTTTCTCTCCATTGCACTTGGCTTCCTGGCCAAGGGGCACCAGAAGATATCAAGTATTTTCTATTTTACAGGTTGGTGGTTTCTCCCATTTTAGTCAGCAGTGGATTTCTTTACGAGCACCATGTCTCACAAGTATTTTAATTTAGGTATGAGACGTACACTGAAGAATGCCAGGATTATATCAAAGACAAGTGGAACAGGAATATCGAGTGCAGATTTCCAGTGACACATATTGATCCCGAAGAGATTGACAAGCTCGTTATAATACACATTAATGGGTCTAGCAAGTATGCTGCAATCAAGCCTTTGCAGCAGTTATTTAACCAAAATGCCATTGGTGAGTAGAGATGCCTTTTTCAAAATAAACAAAATAAAAATGGCTAGCATGATTGTCAAAAGATTAGCGAGAGAGTACTGAATGGTTAGAAAATACAGTGTAGAAAATAGAATTAGTTATTCTCTTTGTTAGCCAAAGCACTATTTCCAATATTCATTTTCAATTGATTTAGTCAATATGGCTTCAAGTACTGCCTTTTTTTTCACTGCCTTTTGTTCCAAAGCCTTTCTTTAAAAAGACATGTGATGTTCAAGATAACCATGTCCCTTTAAAGAAAGGCATTAAACTGTCAAATAAAAGGCAGTATCAGTCATGACTGTCTATCATCTTTTATCCACCCAAATAACTTCTTTTTCTTCGTTAGTTCCTGCCTTTCACTTTTTTCTTGGTAAACAGTTAACATTTCCTTTATTCACTGCTTCACTAAGATAAAGCAGCTGACAGAATTTCTCCTTAGAAATCACCCCCATAGTAACTGCTGATCCACGCCTTTGAAAATTCGTTCCAGTTGTCAGTAACTTTCTTGGTTACAGCTTGTATTTATTTTTTTTTCCTGAAAACAAGTTTTTTTCTAAGTGTTCTGTTATTGAATTCATACTTTTGTGAAAATTAATTTAGTAATTCCACCCTCTGCCCCATAATCTAGTTTCCCAAAACTTTAAAGTGGATTTTTAAGCTGTTTTCCCGAAGCTGTTTTCTGCAACATAGTTATTCCCTCTAAATCCTTACCTTTTCTGTCCAAAACGTGACATAAACTCAAGGATTACAGGTCCTACTTGGAAACACTAGCAGGTTACAAAATGTTAACTGTTAATATTTAAACTTTGCTCTATAAATAACTTACCAGTACATTTTTCTTTTTGTAGAGAAAGTGAATGTTCCCAGAAATGTCTCTGTATTCTTAGAGCAAAATGATCTCCTGGCTACCTGGGAGAAGCCGATTTCACCTCTCCCTAAGGAGTGTTTTGAATACCAATTTTCCCTCTTCAACTTGAAGTCAGGTAACAAGCAGGTAATTGCTTCTCTGATGCCTGGGTATTATAGTTCCTGTCTCTGAGCAGACTCATCTACATAGTTGGAATTTGCCTTTATGCAACCTGGTGGAAAAGTCTTCCACGTTGATGGAGATGTTACAAAATAAAACCTGCTGTTAGTACATTTTGGAATCTATGGACTTTTGCTGAAACTTATGTTCCATTTGTGACTAAGGTTCAGCAAAGTCTCATCAATTTTCATGTCTTTTTTCTCTTCTTCTGGGCATCATTTGTCTTCAACAAACTATCACCAAGAGACCTAGGAAAGCAGAAGGGCAAAAAATTGGAGTTACTTGGTTCTGTGCATCTGAATTCAGAACAGTGAACAATTCTGAAAATCTAGCATTAAGTGTCTTAAGGAAGAATGCAAAAATAAGGCACCTTTCAAGAATATGCCCTGAAATACTGGTCTGTTATGAGAGAAATGACACCTATAAATATAGAGACCGTACTTCAAACGCAAGGCCAGATGCTCGTTGTGAATCTAGTAAAGGAGTCTAAAAAAAAGGGAAAAATAAACACGAGCGAAGTGTGTTTTCTGAATCGTTTAGTCTTAGGTAACCTGTAACAGCACAATATTGTTTTCCTAACAGATACTGAATATATCCTCAAATGACTTCAGATTGTGGATTGATGCTACCAGCAGGTATTCCATACAAGTCAGAGCTAATCATGACATATGTTGTACGAGAGGAATTTGGAGTGACTGGAGTGAAATTATTTACGTTGGTAAGAACGACACGCTGCTGTCTCCTAGTGAATATTATTACATTCCTGCTTAATCATGAGCAACACTAAGTGATTTCAATAGAAGCCAGGAAAATAGGTATTTGAAGAAAAAACCTGACTTGTTAATGCCAAGGGGAGTTATATCTGTGTTCCATTAAGAAAAAAAAGGTCTCCCCAAAAAACTTTTGGACATATGGAGGGCTTTTTTAGACCATGTTTTCTTTTTACATGCTTATGTTTTCAGAGACTGCTTTAAACTAGCTGAAGGCCTAAGCTCTAGGTAAGGCCTTTTATTTGCATTACTACTTCAGTTTTTACATGTGTTTCCCTGGCTTGCATCATGATGCTCATGCTGGAAGTTAATGTGAGTGATCATGTCAACTATTACTTTGCTGGAGCTATCTGAGCTCTTAAATGTTGAGGGGGGGTGGGGGGGGGGGGGGGAAAGAGCATGGTTTTAGCATCTTTGGCACATGAGGCATGTGTGTGTCTGACGTGGTGGTGTCGTGCAGTGTGCGGGGGGGTGCGTCCTGCGGGGCGGCGGGCGGGGGTGTGGGGGGGGGGTGGCGGGTGGGGGAAAGAGCATGGTTTTAGCATCTTTGGTACATGATAATTTGCCACACTTTGTTCCGTGTTTCCTGCTTGCTGAACATGTTTTTCTGGAAATAACAGTTTCCTTATCACAGCACGTTATCAACTGTTTCTACTTAGACATCCTCCCTTGCTCTTATCTTTTGAGTTTCTCAACTTCCTGGTTTTCACTTAAAAGGGAAAAAAAAAAAAAAAAGGTCCCTTACCCTCTCCTGTTTACTTTTCCCTCTATTATCTGTTTGCTAGTGAATGCAAATCTGCTGGTGGTGTTTTGCCTCCTTACTCCAACACATCCCCTTGACCTTCCCACCTGGGTCCATGGCACTGGTGAGTCCTGGGGAAGAGAGGCCCAGCAACACGACCGCTCACGCAGGGGTGACCAAACATCTCATTAATTAAGAAAACTGGGCCTGTTTATTAGCTTCCTGCACCTGTCTGGGAAGTTATTCAGATGAGACCAACTTTAAGACCAGTAGACTGCTTCTGAGCCCATATCCTGAGAAAAACCCTGGCCGAGACTGTCCATCCTGTAGCAGTAATCCCCCAGCTTTGTTAAAAGCTGAAACACAATTTTATTTTCTTTCCTTGGGCTATGGTGATCAAACCCTTTGAAATGTAGCCTCATTGCTGCTAAAGTGGACATTGTAAAACTGCACCTTGGTACCAGCTGTCTCAAAACGGTCGTTTAGAAGCAGTACAGTAAACAAAGCAAGGTAAAAAACACTGGTGTAGCCCCGTGGGCTGAACACCTTTCATTGACTACACACAGCAGCCCAACAGGAATCACATCTGTGAAGCTGTAGGTACCTGTGAACGGCCTCTGCCAGCGTTCACAGTTTAAAAGGTCAAGTGTGGGGCTGAGAAATACCTCACAGCACATTTGTGCTGTCCCGATTCTGCTTTCCCAGCAAGCTTGAGGGATTTGAGGGGCCCCTCTGTGTCACTTCTGGAGCTGTCTCTGCTGCACAGGGTGAGGCTGGCTGAGGAACCTGGAAACATCACCGTTATGGACCCCCCTGCTCACGCTCTGCACGTATCAAATACGGAAAACTCAGTCTGATGGTTAAGAAAAAGAGTTAAGTCTTCCATAAAACTTTACTGAAATCTCAAACAATATCCAAGGACAGGTCCGGTTACTTCAGTTTTTCTTATGAAAAGGGGTTTTTAGAGACTTGCTGCTGTTCACTGACATCACACAGAGTACCACATGAGTTGCTGGGTTCCAGGTATGTACATCGGCCAGTCCCATCAGCATTGCTGTTAACTTGGCTCTGGGGATCTGAGCGAGTTTCATCTGTTCCCTCCATGTATTATGTGGACACCTCTCACTAGGCAGGTGCACATGCTGGTTCACAGTGGTGTGTGCTGGGCTGGTACCTCCAGGCATGTCCTGGAGAGAAGCTGGAGGAGGAGCACACCAGGAAGGTCTCTGGAGCCACAGCATGGCATCTGCAATTGCTCCTTCTCCCACACCTTACTCCGAGTCGCAGTGAGACTTTGTGTTGCCTGATCGTGCCCACTGCCAACTGAAATTAGGTGGAAGAGACTTAGGACCCTTCCACATTTGGTTTGGAAAACAGAAACACTTCCCAGCCACCTCACTGGCAGGCTTGAAATTGGTTTGTGGGATTTAACTGTTTTCCACAGTTTGCTGCCCCAGCCATCCTCAAGACTTACACGAAGCGTAACTTGTTGGCCTAAATCTTATGTTCACGAAAGAAAAGTGGTAACCCTGAAGACAAACCATCCTCACCTGTTTATAACCCCAAGGTTGAGTGTGAACCCCGGATGGGGTGGTATGGGGGCACGGGATGGATCACATGGCTCTGCTCATGGTGTCATCCAAGCGGTGCTCTCGGGGACCTCTGTGCAACCGCAGCCATCGAGGAGGCAGCAGACTCAGCCCCTCCTTCCTCAGAAACAAATCTGGCCACAGCTGAATATTGTTTTGTCCGCAGCACCAATAAACCCAACGCTCCTGCTGCTGGATGATTTCTGTCCTTGCGATGAGGTGGTGATGGCAGTGCTGACACCCTGGTGCACAGGGACAGGTAGTTATCATAAGCACACATGGCTTCAGCAGCCTTCTGAAAATGCATTTCCCTGTACATGTTCTTGTTCTGTGGCATACAAGGGCACAAAATAATGGTCACAGTCACTAGGCAATGACTCTTCAGAACAGAGGCGTTGACCTTGATACAAACATCTGCTCACAGGCAGAGAAATTCTTCCTGAGGAAATGTATCAGCAAGCAGCTCACAAGAAAAATGAGGGGTTCCACTGTCTTTTTTACAGGCAAGTTTAAGAAGCCAGAGAAATCCTAGGTGGAAAGGATGAGTTTCAATGGAAAACAAACAGTTTGCCCCTAAGATTATCAGCAAACAATGTCTTTGCAGAGTACTGGCTGCCTGCTGGCTGCATGGTGTTGCATGTCTGGGGATGCCAGCTAACGGGCCAGATTGTGCTTAGGGTGGGCCTGGCTCCTCATGCTTCTCACCTTGTTCTCCCCTCCACGCCAAAACAAAAGGAATTTATTGCTGAAATTAGAAAGTTGGTTTCATCAGAATTGTTCTTGCAGCTCTGCATCTCTTTTCTAATCCTCCGTACCAAGTCTTCTTCATTCCTTTGTGATCTGCATATAATCACATAAACCAACTGATGAAACCTTTTGTAAGAGCATGTTTAAAATAATCTGCACTAAAATAATATTTATTTTATTTTCTTTTTCCCCTTGAAATTTAGGGCAAAACAAACAGGAGAATTCTGTAGCCTGGATTCTCGCTGTGCTCTGTGGGTCCACGTGCTGCACGTTCCTGCTTGTTGCTATAATATGCAAAATGTAAGTATCATAGCCTTCTTTTTAATTACAGTATAAATAAAGACTAGGTGTTCAACAGATGGGGGGTGTGTGTGTGTATGTGTGTGTGTTATGAGCTTTCCTTAATTTTAAGAAAGGGCACTGAGTTTGGTATACAAATATATGTATAAAAACATAAATAAAAGTAAAAAAATATAACTGTATATATAGCATAATTATACAAAGCAAAAAGACTGAAAAGTAATAATCAGCCTCATTAATTATCAACAGGAACATTCAGCAAAATTCATGGGGTAAGAGGGTTATTCAATTTAATCTTAAACAACAAAACCACATACAGAGTGAGGCGGATTTGTTAAAAATCTATTTGTCCTTATCTCGTTTCTTCACTTAAATGGATCTGGTCAATGATTTCCCCAGGAGGACTCTGTCTTTAACCCTGGTGAAAGCTGCTGAGAGCATCTTTCAGGGCTAAAATGTAGAGACCAGTATTTTCTCACCCTTATCTAGTTCAGCCCAGAGAGATACATTTTGTGTTGGACCCTGGGCATGCACTCTTGAGTTTCAGTTGGCATCAACAGACTATGGAAGATTTTCTGAAGAGGTAAAAATTCAGTGCTTTTGTGCTTGCTCTTCCTTTTAACCTCTTAAACAGGAGCAAGTGCATTGAACTATTGTTTGAGTGTCAGTACTATTTGTTTAGTTTAATTTTAATTACCACAGAGGGTATGGACGCCATGTAGTAAAACCAGATACAGCCAAACTTCCCCAAAATGTGCTGTGAAGAAACACAGATGCACTTTGGATTTCTGTAGCTGTGACTAGTCACATCACAAGTGATGACTTCATCAGTCAATGTCATTAGAAGCTTCTCCCCTGAAACATGCACCAAGCAGCCTACAATAAGCACAGCTCCCAGTAATCTAAGTGCTGTCCTCGACTCTGCTAATTTCTTATTCATTTCTTTAATGCCTTTTAATTTATTGGTCATCCTGATGGGTCCTTGACTATTTTCCTTTCCAGATCACACCTTTTTTATCAAATAAAGGTCTTGTCAACAGGGATGTTACATTAGAATAACTGTTATTAACTCTCCCTGAAGTGCCTGGTATCTATGATAACCTGTTCTTAAGTCAATTTAATTAGCATTGCAGGTCTCAATAAGCAATCCTTTTTGGAACAAGATAGATTGGCTCCCCAGAGAGTTATTCGTGTTGTGCTCCATTCGCACTTGTTCCCAACTCTGCAGCCTTGATCTACTGGTGGAAACCCCCAGACTGCTCTTACTCACATCACTGGTTCTTTTCCAGATTGACTTGTCCTTATAGCTGTAGGTCCTCCACTGCTCTGGCATCATCTTCATCAGCTCTCTCCTCTCTCTCTGGGACAGGAAAGCACCAACACCAGTCAGTTCCAACACCAGTTAGTAGCAGTCACACTGCTTTATGTTTTCCTGTGGAGTTCTGCAAGTATCTGCAGGTGTTAAAAAAAAAACCCCAGAAAAACAGAGCAGGTTCCCTCGATCACAGTTTCATTAGTACTCTCAGTTTTTACTGCTCTTGAAAATTCATGAAGTATACTGTGCAATTCAAGCCACAAAATCATTCCAAACTTCACACGCTTTGAAGCCATTATAAGGAATTTCATAATAGCAAAGAGTTCTATAATTTTTTTTCCATGTGCTTCCTGGTGCTTGCAAGCGTCAGCCCACAATTTGGGAGAAATGCTACGAGGCAAAGTAGCCCTTTGGGACTGTCTGGATGGCCTCTTCCCTTCTTTTCTCGCTGATGGGGTTACTGTCTTGATCAAAAGGACAGCTGAAGGTTTTCCTTGTTTGCCCTCTGTCTTTATGAATGAGCATCTTCTGTTCTTCCTTAGGCTGTGCCTTGGGAACAGCATTTTCTCCTGGAGGTGAGCCCACGGGAGGATGTAGTTAATAACTTCCTCCCAGCTGCTCTCCACTCAGGTGACATGAGGACAGCCCGTAGCCCTCCATACCCTGATATCAATGTGGTCATCTCGACCTCCACCATGTCCCCCTCCTTCTTCTGCACCTCTCTCCAGTCCACGGCCAGCAGTCACCAGCCATCTGCTACAGGGACATGGTTTGGAGAATGTCACAGGGCATCTCAGTGGAGGCAAGATGCTAGAAAAGGCACTCTTAACATGCTGGGAAAATAAGTATTTTATCAATCCCATCGTAATGGATAAGAGGGGCAAGAAGAACTTGCTCTCCTACTTATTTCTCTTTATCTTTGGCCTTTTCATGTCCCAGCCCGTGGGGAAAGTGGCACATTTCCGAAAGACAGACGCAGCACAATAGCTGGGGGCTCCGAAACACTGAATTAAGGCACGAGGGTCCCCTGGGCTGTTTCCAAAGCCTGAAGGTCCAAGTAGTGCTAGTGGAAAGGGCCGTGCTCTAACCCACGTAGAGACAAGCGAGAGAGAACTGCAACACCTTCTGTGATAAGATATGTAATCACATAACTCCAACGTTGCAGTGTCCTGCAAAAAAGACCAAGACCATTCTGAGGCCACCACTGTCACCACCCCCACCAGCGCCTCACTGCAAAGACTCTTGCACCTGAGGGGCAAGGAGCCCCCCCTGAACACAAGTGTGCTCCTCCCTCATTCTGTTGGGTGTTTGTGCATCCCTCCTTAAGTGTTTCTATTCTGGAAGCAACGTGTAACTTGCACCTTTTGCTGACTCAATAAATAATCTCGATACGGCTCCATCAAAATCTTTTGTTGACAGCCAGCGCAAGTAGAAACGCGCCAATTCCAAACCAAACCAAAGCTTGTTGGTTACATTGCACAGCAACAGCGTCAACCAAAACCACACTCAGAGCTGAATTAAGATGCAGGTGAAATCCTGCGGGCCCCCAGGGTCTTCCCCCTTCAGGCCTGGGAGACCCAACGGAGTGCAGGAGCCATGAAGACAACAGCACTTGCAAAGCTAACCTGGGTATGGTCACAAAGACCTGACCCTTAGCAGGAAAGCTGGGAAGAGGAGAGATGATGCTGGGCACTGGAGTGTTAATATTGGCACTCATCCCAGTCCCACTCCTGAGTTACACCAGCAGCCACCTTGGTGTCCCACTCTGCTGGTGGTGACCGCCCAGTCCTCTACAGCCAGCGATGGCTGGGCTACTTTCAGCCTTTCAACAAAGGGGATGCAAATGTCTCCTCAAAACAATTCACTCACACCCTGCTTTGCCTCCCCACAGTTCCACTGCTGGCTCTACACCTCCATCACAAACCCTCGTCCATGTGCAGCAATGGGGAGACATCCCATAGCTTCCTTGGTCGGGTCTATCACATGAGCAGTGATATGGCCCTTCCATTCCCCTAGTAATTAGTTAAGTATCGATGTCTCCTCCAAGGCAGCAGCAGCTCAGCCAGAAAGGTTTAGCTCCAAAGTGATAGTCAGAAAATATTATTCCTCTTCACCTCCCCGATGAGGAGGAATAATAGGATGAAAGAAAACTTGAGAGAACTTGGAAAGCTTCTGGAAGAGGAATAGTTGGAAGAACTTAAGCATTGAACTGAACCAGACATCAGCCAGGAGAACTGTCACACAATCAATGGGGCAGAGGAGCAGATCTGCCCACGGTCCCAGCAGCCAGGGGACACCTTGGCCATGTCTCTGCTCCGTGGCTGGCAGGTTTGCTCCACAGGACAGGTGCCGGATACTAATTCTGGGCTAAATCCTGTAATCTTCACTCAGACCAAGTTCCCACTAGAATGTGGCCCTACTTGGACATCTTGCTACCCAGGGGCGGAGACAGTGAATGTGTTTTGGCGATCGAAACGTGAAGTCTCTAGTCTGGGATACATCAAAGACAAGAAAAATTCACTCTGCAGCACTTTCTGTCATGAAAATACATATGGCTGGGTGCTCGAGCCAGAGCACGGAGCATCAGGCAGGGAAGGACTATCTCAAAGGCTGTTAGCAGGGCGAGTTATTACACTGCTAAGCAGAACTGCTGACTGTCAGCCACCTCTGGTCCCGCTCCTTGCCTCCTCCTCCTTCCCTCGACACACAATTATTTGCAATTTCTCTCCCACCACGAGATGTGGGCAGATTATGTCCAGAAACCAAAGCCTGAGCGAGAGACAGCCTGTCTTGAACGTCCAAACAAGGTACATGACAACGCAGCCCTCGGGAAGGACATGAGTGCAAACAGACAGATCAGAGCAATTAATTTCTCCCCAAGACAGGGCTGCTGCTGGCTGTTAAAAGCTGCGGCAACGGCCCCTTGGACCAGACCTTCTAGCCCAGCTCTCTGCTGTGGCTGCGATGGGAGATGCTGATGAGGGAAGGCATCAGCCCACTGCCTCCTCGTCATCTGCACGTCCCCGGGATCCAGAAGTGTCCTGCAAGGAACAGAAGTTCCAGTCCTCAGGGTGTCTGCTGATGGACCATTACCCATTAATTTGACTCCCTTTGAACTCACTGCCACCATCAGATGCTGACGACTGAGTGGGAAGGGGGGAAGGAGGGCTGGTGGTGCAAGGACATGTGCCTTCTCACGGGGCTAAGTGTCCTGCTTGTTGGCAACGTCATCCACCATCAAAAGCAATCCTTTCACATCCCTCCACTACTGTTTTTTTTTTTTTCAGAAACCACGTATGGACTAAACTGTTTCCACCGATTCCAACACCCAGCAACAAATTCAGAGATCCCTTCCCAAACGACTACGAGGTAAAATAACATTTGAGTGATTTGTGTTTGCTCACTTAAAGCCTTTTGACCTCTTAGGATTTCTACTGTCCATATTAAACGTGGACTATGCATTGTGCACAATGTGCCAAGTGGGAAATGTTTTGGTCCTACTGTTAAGCTGGTCTTAAGCCTTACTCTGTTTGCTGTTATTTCCTGATAAATATATTTGCCTGACAGATAAGATAAAACTCCCCATTGTCTGCTCAGGAACTTGATTTTAATTGGTCACCTTAGAAGAGGGGTTTGATTTTTTGGGTATTGTTCTTATTCCATGGGCTAGTCAAGGAAGCAGGCTTAAAAGATTATCATTTAATGTTTGTTTTTAATTAAAGCCACTGGTGTAAAATAACACGACTTAGGGTATCACAAATAAGAACATGAGAAATGGCAAATATTAGCACTGCAGATAGGAAATGGGAGCTTGCAAAGGCCGTTCCACATAATGACAAGCAGCACGGTCTTGTATTTAATCATCTCTACTTAAAGTGAGCTTGGTGCAGGCTGGAGGTGGTGGCACCGGCAGGGAGAGGTGAGGACACGGCCCTGAGATCACCTGGGAGAGTGACACCCCCAAACTCACGGCGTAGACACCGGGGTGAGGTGATGAAAGCCCCGTGGGAACTGTGCTCACCCCTGAGGAGCAGCTCTGCCCCCCACCACCCCCGTGGGCTTCCTAGCAGCTGAACTACTGCTTTCTGCTTCCTTCTGCGGCCACCCCGTCCCTGCGCGCTTGATTGCGCAACGCCGCGCGCTACCGAGGGGTCGGGATCCGGCCCCGCAAGCAACCTTGGCTGCCGTGAACGCAGAATAATCTGCCTGCCTTGTAACATACCCACCAGCTCTTCATCCTTGGCTACAGGGGGGTGTCCAGTGGGCCACCCTGGTTAAATGGCTTGTGCCAAACGGGACAACTGTGGCCACTGGGGGCTGGTGGCCTGAGGGACAGAGAGATGAGCAGCCCTGCGAGGACTTGAGCGGGAATGTGAAGTTTCTGGGGAAATTCTTCTGTTGAACCCTATGCTCTTTCCCCACAAACTCTTTTGGGTGAATCCCTCTTCCAATGCCTCCACTTGAAACTTGCCTGAAGAGGAGAAGGCTCCAGGGAGAAATTACAGCAGCCTTCCAGTACTTAAAGGGGTCTACAAGAAAGCTGGGGAGGAGCTTTTTACAAGGGTTTGTAGTGACAGGATGAGGGGTAATGGCTTCAAACTGGAAGGGGGAGATTTATGTTAGAAATTAGGAAATTCTTCATTATGAGGGTGGTGAGACACTGGAACAGGCTGCCCAGAGAGGTGGTTGATGCCCCATCCCTGGAAGTGTTCAAGATCAAGTTGGATGGGGCTCTGAGCAACCTGGTCTAGTGGGAGGTGTCCCTGCCCATGGCAGGAGGGTGGGAACTAGATGATCCTCTCCCAACTCAAACCACTCTGCTGGTTCTAGGAAACACAGCGTTTACCAAAACACGTTAAGTGAAGATGCTCCAGCATTTGTTTCCCTACGAATATTCAACACAGGCTTAAAACGATAGGTCGCGACTCCTCGCTCTCGATTAGCCCAGTTTAGCTGATAACCCCAGTTCCCCTCCCAGCTAAAAGCAGTGGGTTTGCTTTCCAGAGAGCACGTACCTGCACCAGCGAGACCGAGACCGAGTTCGGCAGCTTCGCTGAAGATCTCTACTGCAGTGCCCTCGACGACTCTGTCTTCTTAGAGGCTGCAGGGCCCTGGCACGTCACCCAGCATCTCCAGAGCAGGTTTTGTGCCACCTCCGCTGCGGTGTCTCCAGCAGGGAAGGAGGACTTGCTCCCACCCCGAGGTGCCTTGCGGAAGGATAAGCTACTGAACAAGACGTCCCACTTTAAGCAGGATGTAACTCAACGGTCCAAGGGCTGTGTCAAAAAATGTTGGAAAAGATAATGGCTTTTTTTTTTTATTTTTTATTTTTTTTCCTGGTTGACAGATGAATCTTTTGGATTTTTGTTTTAAATGACTCTGACAACTCAAGATGCAAAATGTGAAGTGGGACTTGGCACTGCCTTGTGTATGGGACTGGACCGTGGTCCCTGGCAGTCACCATTCGGGGTCAAATACTAGGAAAAGAGTAAAAAAAAAAGCTGTTGTCATCCCCGGCAGTCACTATTCAGGGTCAAATACTAGGAAAAGAGTAAAAAAAGCTGTAGAGCACCCCAGTGCTGTCCCCCTCAGTGCTGCACAGCTACAGCAAAGCCATCATGAGAGTGGGGCCCCACACTTGGCCTTCACTGGGACACTTTGTCGTGAAATGGTGTGAACTCAGCAAATAACCTGAATAACCGCCGTGGAAATGGCAATTCCTGGGTAAAGGGAGAGTCTGCCTGTGCCGTGCATGAGCTGTGAGCTGTGCAGCAGAACTGCTGTGGCCCAGGGGCTGCTTGGACAGGGCAATGGCCAGGCCATGCCCAACCTGGTGGGCCTCCTGTAGTGCAGAAAGATATTTGCATCTTGCTTCTAAAGTAAATACAGCACCGACTTTGGGTGTGGGGAAAAGGCCATCTCAGTTGCAGGATTTTATGAACCCCCAAAGCCTCTGGATTTTATAGGTTATTACACAGAATCTCAGCACAGTGAGGGTTGGCAGGGCCCTCTGAAGATGATCTGGTGCCATTCCCCTGCTCCATCCAGCAGGGTCACCCAGAGCAGGGGGCCCAGGATCCCATTGTCCAGCCGGGTTTGGAATGTCTCCAGAGGAGACGCCGCAACCTCTCTGGGCAGCCTGGCACAGGCTCTGCCACCCTCGCAGCAAACAAGTTTTTTCTTATTTAAGACAAAGTTAGTTTGCTTATGCAGCTGATGTACTAAGAGTCTTGTTATTTACGTGCAGGCAGCTGGCACCTTCCTGCCACAGGCACAACGCTCCAAATCTCCGGGGTCGTGTGTCTGGCAGTTTTTGCAGGTGGCCTGGGAAGCTGGCTGGGTTGTGTGAGCTGCAGCCCTGCCAGGAGCCACGTTTCAACCTACGGTCAATTCACAGCCTGGGAATTGGAAACTATTTTGGGAAATATCTATGAAACACTGCAGAAAACTGACAAGAGTTTCTCGCTGATGACGGAAAGCCACGGTCACCTCCACCATGCTGCATGCCAGGGGCTGCCAACCTGCACCCCCCAGCCCAGATCTTGCTGTGCCAGGCACACAGGGAGATCTGGGGAGAGGGAACAGTCCTACCCTCAGATTTTTCCTGCGAAACTCCAGAATATTGGTAAAAATGTCTACCCTGATGTAGTTTTGCTGCCGTGCGGACAAAGACGCTCGACTAACGATACCCTGACGCCTGCCGCACGCCTCTCCCCGGGTGTCCAGCACATAAAAGAGGCCTTGCTGGTTATTCCTCTCCTGGTTTGTGGAAGTTTATTTTTCATTCAGGGTCTTTTCTTCCTTCTTGTAAGATGTGTCCAGTTTGCAGAAGAAAGTGGCTATCTTTAATATCTTGGTTTCCTTGGGGCTTGAACATGAAGCGGTGGGGCTGTGCTGACCGACGCCTGCCTGGGGATGATGGCAGCCGGCTGAGAGGCAATCCCAGTGCTGCAAGACCTTGATTTCAACATGAAACAAGAGCTTCACTTGTGTTTCCTGTACTCCCTTCTGAACAAGGGGCTGCCACTGGGATGGGTGGGCTCTGAGAGTGCCTGAGTGCCCACCCGGCTGTTCGCTGTGGGCCGTGGGATGGGGAGAGATGTGCAGTTGGCACATTTTCAATCCAAGGCTCCTTTGCAGGTTCTTGCTTTTGACATCACCTGGCAGTGTCTGCAAAAGGACAAAAAGGGATCGTTTGTGCTTCCTGCCACAAGACAGTAAAGCTTAAGGGGGGGGAATAAACAACGAAAGAAAGAAAAGAAAGAAAAGAAAGAAAAGAAAGAAAAGAAAGAAAAGAAAGAAAAGAAAGAAAAGAAAGAAAAG
>WUAM01000159.1:7224515-7235884 GCA_024336885.1 Actenoides hombroni | reverse complement strand
AGATCCCTGGGAGCAGAGGGGCAGGATCCCCCCTTCCCCTGCTGCCCACGCTGCTGGGGGTGCAGCCCAGGGTGCCAGTGGTTGCTGGGTGCCAGCACACAGGGCTAGCTCAGCTCCAGCTTCTCCCCTCCAGCTCCCCCAAGTTCTTCTCCACAGGGCTCTCCCCATCCCATCACCCCCAGCCTGGGCTGGTACTGGGGGTGCCCCCGACCCAGCTGCAGGACCTCGCGCTTGGCCTTGCTGAACCTCACGAGGTTCACACAAACCCACTTCTCAAGCTTGTCCACAATCTTATCTAATATATTACCTACTCTGTTATCTAAGAATATAAATATTTAACATATGCAATAATTTTATACCACTTACCAGCTGAAGACAGCGGGTTAGGGGCAGGGCTTACGCAACTCTGCCCCCAGCCACACGCATCACAAACCACCCCATCTGAATCCTTACCCAGTTCTTCTCCAGGACTGGAAGAGCTGAAAAACCAAACACATCCCCCCAGCTTCCAGAACTCTGGTAGTGTAGGAAATGGGCATGGTTATTCAGAAGCCCATTGAGGGCAGCCGGGCGTGGGCACACCTCTGCCACACGCAGCCGAGGGGGACTCGGAATTATTGCATTTGCAAAAGCTGTGGGACCCAAATTATGTTGGGTTAGCAACCAACTCAAAAAGTAGGAAAAAAAAACCCCAAAACCAAACAACACCCCAAAAATGATGGTTGGTTGGTTTTGGTTTTTTTTTTTTAATAAGCTTGCTTCTCATTTATTTATTGCCTCTTGCAAGGCCAGAGAGGCAACCGAGGGAGACAGATGCTGTGGGTGAGCTGAGCTCTGTTACTGCCCCATCCTCCGTAAGCCCAGCTGATTTTCCTCACATGTAATGACAGTTAAATTAAAACTGTGAGGTTTTTTTGGGTGGTATTTTGAGCTGATATTCTCCTTTGGAGCATTCCAGTGTATTTGGAGATACTTTTTAAAAGGAAGGCTTAAAGATTCCATTGCGTACCAAAGGTAAGAACCCATCACCCCTGAAGCTTTCTGAGCCCTCCACAGAAGGAGGCAGTGCCTGGCAATTCCCAACTCTCCTTCAGAAAGAACAGCCCCAAAAAAACAAGCAAAATTGTTCCAGGTTGGCTCTGAAAGAGTTCATTTGGCATCACTGAGAAGTTTTTTTTGAGGAGTAAATACCACATGCCAAGAGGAACGGTCTCAGGGGTTGGAAAGCCATCAGGAGGTAAAATAAGCTAGTTTTTAGTCTCAAATAGCAGAGAGGGGAAAAGATAAGTACACTGTACATGCAAACACATTCAGTAGGTGTCCTGTAGGTATAGTAAACGCAGAGATATCGACATGGGTGAGTTTACACCGACCTGGGCTTGGCTTTGCTGCAGGGAAAGAAAGAGACCTTTAGTTCACAGCCCCAAGGAGCAGGAGCAAGGCTGGACTTACTCACAGCCTGTGCTGGGATGTTCCATCTGCAGACTGGTTGGTGACTGTCTGTAGGTGTCACTGGAGGCTCAGGGAAGCAGGAAAGCTCCCTCTCAGCCTTCCCTTCACGCCGGCATTTTCAGGAGCACGCTCTGTGTGACAGAAATGGCACTCCGTGCAGTTTTCCTTGCGTGCCAGCCAGGCTGGCAGCTCCTGGAGCAGCTCAGCTTGCCGCTTGTCATCAGCCCCGAGATGGTTTGAGCAGCGTGAAAGCTCACGGGGACAGTCCTCAGCTAGAGCAGACCCGTGCTGCCACGTGGAACAGCTCTGGATGCCACTGCCAGCAGCCCCAGCCTCCTTAGTGGGGTGCACTGGGACTGGCTGAGCTTCTGCAAAATCCCAGCATGGTGGGGGTTGGAAGGGAGCTCTGGAGGTCAGGGTGACCTACAGCAGCGTGTCAGGATCGCAGTGTCCAGGCAGGTTTAGAATCTCTCCAGAGAATGAGACTCCACAGCCTCTCTGGGCAGCCTGTTCCTATTCTTACCTATTTTTATGCTGCGTTACCTCCCTGAGTTTTTTTGCCGCATCACATCACGGAGAGCTCGGTGGATTTCTGACCCATTCAACGCGCTTGGTTTCCATTACAAGAGACTTTAACAAAGTTCTCTTGCCTTGCTGGCTTTCAGTTTGGAAGAAATGGAGCCGAGCAGCACTTCCCATCTGTAGGAAGGCTGTAATTGCTTCACTTTGTCCCTTGTCCCCTGCTAAAGCGAACCCGTCAGCAGCCGTTAGTGCCGCCAGCATTTCACGTCTCCTTTCGGGAAGCTGCGAAGCATTTCTGAGCTGCAAAACCAGCAGGCTGCAAGCATCCCGGGCACGGTCTGAGGGTAACAATTATCCAATCTGAAAAAGAAAGCATCCCACCCTGATTTCCTATCGATCGGCGTGTCCATTAGGAGGGATTACTTGTTTAGGGTAAACAGCTTTGCAGCGCTGCGTCTGCTGCTTGTAGCTCGTGTGGTGTCGTATTGATCTGGAGGGCACGACACAGCGGGACACGAGCTACAGTGGCACGACAGAAGTGACAGAAAATGAATCAGAGACTGACACTCAGGGAGAACGCATTATTTTTCTTAAAAAAAAATAAAAATAAAAGGTCAGTCCAGAGCACACGGATATCTTTGGAATGATACCAGACGACCGGGGCAAAGCAAGAAGCGATGTCAAGTATATTGTGCCCATCAGCAAGATTTCTACTGACCAGAGGGGTTTTATTTTTCCACCTAGAGACAGGCAGAGCTGTCTGCATTAGACGGCTACTTGGCATCCTGCTTCCAGACGTGCTCATTTCCAGTTTGGCTGAGCTGGGGAGGCTGCGTGCTCCGCTGGGAAGGGACGCGGTGGTGCCAAGAACCGCGGCTCCTTGCAGTTAAGGCTTTCAGAGTGCTTAGTAAACAACGAGCTGTGCTTTGCCAGCCCTGGCTGCTGAAGGAAGATGGTGTATTTTCCTACGAGAAGAGATGGAACTGTTAACAGGCTCGGGAGATGCGGCTCCTGTTGTTGGCCTCGAATCAGTGGAATTGAGCATCTCAGAGAGAGGTTAAAAAAGACCCAAGGATATGATGTTCGCATTTCCGCCGCTGCTTTCTGAAACCCGTGCACCTAATACCTAAATGCTTATTTAGACATCTATCCTGGCACAGAGGAGAAGCTCAAAGGAGCATGAAGAGAAGGGAACACTCAGGTTTTGACATATCTACCCAGGATAAATACTGAAGAAATCAAAATCCTCCCCTCCAAATTTAACAGCGCTTTCAGCCTGCTCTCCTTAGAGGGGAAATTTGCCAAGATCTTGCAAAGGCTTATTCCTTCCTTTCTTCCAGCCTTGCCCATTTCACTCTATTCAGGATCTGTTTGCACTTTCTTGCTGCTAGGTCTGGTTAATGGAAGCTCATGGAGATTCCTCCACTGAAGGTCTGCAGTATATGCCCCTCTCCCCTTGACTCTTTTGCCTAACCAGGAAAAGTTTGTGGTAAAATATTCATGACTTTGGAGGGGCAAGTATCACAAATGGGTACAAATCAGCTAGTAAAAACTGAGACAGACAGAAGAAACACAGTCTGGGTCTTCGAATTGGAATTTAAAAAAAAAAAAGAAAAAAAAGCCATGTTTGTTTTTGCTGAGGCGTCACAGAACTGCTCTGGATGGAAAAGACCTTGAAGATCAAGTCCCACCATTACCTAACTCTACCAGGGCCACTACTACATCATATCCTTAAGCACCGTATCTAGACAGCTCTAGATACATCCAGGGATGGTGATTCAACCACTTCCCTGGGCAGCCTGTTCCAGCCTTTGATAACCATTTTGGTAGAGAAGTTTTTCCTGACGTCCAACCTAAACCTCCCTTGGCACAACGTGATGCCATTTCCTCTTGTCCTATCATTTGTGACTTGTAAGAAGAGCCCAACACCCACCTCCTATACCCTCCTTTCTGGATATATACATTTTCTTCAAGTACATAAGAAATACGAGTATCCCACCTATGATACCCAGAGGGCACGTCAGAGTTGAACAGCAGCGAGCAGCTCGGATGCACAGTGGCCAGAGCAGCTCCTGTGGAACACAGAGAGGAGGACATCCATTCCAGGCTGGACAAGAGGAGGCCATACAGACCAAAGCCACTGCAGCAAACAAGGCTCTGACTCTCTGCATCATGTACCCTGGCAGCAGCATGCAAGGGCATCTGTTAGCTGTTTAACGAAAGCCAGTGTGGATGACAAGGTAATTTCAGGTTCAAGAATGAACGCTCAAGTGCAAGAGCTGATGGTCAATTACCAGATGCTTCAAACAAACAGCTAAGACAAAGGTGAGAGATGTCTCTCCTCCAGAGAAGGAGACTCCACAACCTCTCTGGGCAGCCTGTTCCAGGCTCCGTCACCTTCACAGTGAAAGCTCCTCCTCATGTTGAGGTGAAACCTTCTGTGCTCACATTTATACCCGTTACTCCTTGTCCTATTACCAGGCACTACAGAAAAGTGATTGGCTCCTACCATTTGACACGCACCCTTCAGATATTTATAGACATTAACAAGGTCCCCTCCCAGTCTTCTCCTCTCAAGACTGAATTTCCATTCACTCTGCTGATATTCCTTACGTGGACTTCGGCAGGTAAGCAGTAGCTTTGAGTTTTAATTAACCATCTAATCACCTCATTGTCTGAAACAGCCCTTATAGAGTTACACTGTTGAAGAACCAGCTGCCTTTTTTCCTTTTGTGCAGCAATCATTTCACGTACAAGATTTTTAAATAGTTTTTTTCCCTTGCAGGTGAACTAGAACTCGAGCATTCCAGACTCACTTTTTCCCTGTTTGGAATACCAGGATGGTTACCGCTTTCATTTTGCTTCTTATCAGAGGAGTTAATAAATGCACTGCAGATCAATGTCCTCTATTTGTGATGACATTTTACATTATTGTATTGATTTCAAGGCAAATCCTGTCTGGAGATAATAAAAGTCAATCTCAGAGGTAGAATCATCTGGTTTTTATGAGCAACCAAAGAATCAAAGTCCAATACACGAATACTCAAATGTGCTCTAGTGTTTCTTTCTCTTCTGTTTGTGAATGAAACATTTATCCAAGACCAGAAAGTCAAAAGCAGACGAGACTTGACTGGAAAAAACTTCTGGGAGCTTGTTGTGCTCTGAGCACCACCAGACGCTATGAGAAATGCTGAGGAGAGGAAAATAGGACCCTGAACTGAAGGGATTCATAACCAGTGAGTAACTAAACATAGGAAGAATTAGCACAGCAAACTACAGCTACCTTAATAGACCGAGTACTTTATGGGGCATGGCCAAAATTAAAATGAAATAATGGGTAAAGTATTTACAGGATTTGGCCATTGCACTATCGCAGACGTGAGCTGTGATGTCATGTACAAGCTTTCAGGAACAGGCGTAGGGGTCTTACACCAATATAACTCTTGCATGCCACCAGCTATGCTACATGTGCTCTCTCGAGACGAGGAACTCCCTGATAAGGCACTAATCTTAACAGAAGACACTGCAGCACTTAGAGCATCCTCTGGTGAGTACGGGGGGTAGCTCAGCCTAACAAACCAGAATCTGATTAGGAGTGAGAGGGAGGCTATCCGTTTAGAACAGGGAATTTAGGCCTGGGACTAAAGTCACTTCCCCGAGTTTAGAAATACGTGTGGTTAGCAGTCGAGGTCTTTTCGTGTCATCGGGCAGCAACAAAGGCAGAGATACATGGCCATGTATTTAGTGGGGATTAAGAAAAGGAAGGCAGAACATCTAACCTTCCTGGAAGAGCCAGGACACCGATTCGGCAATCCCCACGGCTGAGCTGGGCATTTAGGACACGCTAAAACCGCTCTCCTGAAAGAGGATCTTTACCTTGCAGTTGACTCGGCTCAAATCTTGCCGTATCACAACCACAGCCAGACGATTATTTTTAGCTAGGTGCTCGAGCACGTCCCCCGAGCCCATTCCTTTTCGGCAGCCTCTGTTTTCTGTTGGCGTGGGCAAGGGTTTTTAAAGAGGAGAGTTTAGATGTCGTTCCTCGTGACTGCGCTCCTAACTAAACCTGTCCCTCAAGCTGCTGAAGACCCCCTTGCAGGAATGGC
The DNA here is from genome assembly GCA_024336885.1 of Actenoides hombroni. Classification (NCBI taxonomy): domain Eukaryota; kingdom Metazoa; phylum Chordata; class Aves; order Coraciiformes; family Alcedinidae; genus Actenoides; species Actenoides hombroni. Next base: position 7,229,804 of record WUAM01000159.1, on the reverse strand, counting down.
AGTTTCCTTCTCAGCTTCAGTGCTGCGGTTGGGGTGCAAGTCATTAACAGATTTCCTAAAACTAACATTGAAAAAAGAGCTTCCCACAGATTGAAAACTGTCTAAACTTGATGTAAGGATCTCCCTCCCAGGAATTAATGCCTCCCACCACCCAGCCAGGGGCCCGGCAGTCAATCAAGGGACTGCATTTCTGCATACTCAAATACGTGTTCTTTGTGTGGCTGAATAATGAATGAGGGTTAATTTAAATCTGAAAACACATTAAGAATGGAATTGCATCAAAGGATACTGGGGAGGGATGTGCCATTACAGCAAATTCAAAGACAAAAAAAATATATGGAAATATACCCACTCCGCTGAGAGTACGGAGAGTGTTACTTAAATAACACGAGGGCACAATATTTCATTTCCATCTCCATTTTACCTAGTGCAATGCACCCTTATCAAATCGAGCTCTCTCCATACAATTGTGACAAAGAAAATCATACCTAATGGGGTCTGGAAATGACAATCACATCCGTCACTCACAGAAATCTGTACTTGCTCTTTAGAGCAGCATGCAACGGTGCCTCATTACACCACCAAAACCAAACACCCCTTCTCGAGCTCTTTGCATTTCAGACAACAATAAAGGCCACTTCACTTCAGAGGTGCCTGAAACGAAATCGGTGCCTTTGACAAACGATTGAACCGTTTGTGACATGCTTTATAGATAACCCAGTGAATTCCAGGTGTCACCTTTTGTAGGCTATTGATTGCAACTCGCTGATATTCGTCTTTTCAAGTGCGGAATAATCTACTGTCATTGCAAAAATGATGGCCATCTTGCAGAGAAGGTTAATCAGATACGGGAGAAATCATATCTAATCTCTGATAAATTGCAAGTCACTCAAGGATCAATCACTGCTCTCCTCACGGGTGATCGTGCCCACGTAACGCCGAGCAGCTTGCCGCGGAGCCCGCGCCCAACAGCATTCTGCCCCGCTGAACAGCATAGCCTACTGAGCTGGTTGATTTATGGTGCTTTTAAATATGTTTTTGAATAGCAATGACAATCAATAAAGACATTTCAAGAAGCAGGGCGGCAATAATCAGATAGGCAGGCATCTGAATGGCAAAATTCGGAAGCGGCTGGCACACTCTTTGCAGTTTTATGGTACGGCGTGTCTTTTAGGCCTTTCCTATCCCAGTTTGATGTCTGTTACCTACACCCTCCTCATCAGGACCAAGACGTTAGGGCTTAGCTGACATACAAGAAGAAATCCCAAATTAAGAGTCATTAGGAGAGGATGCCTCTTGAGCTGTCAAAGGTACAGAACAGGATGAAAATCACTAGCTCGACTTGCCGGCTTCCCAGAGAATGATCCACAGCTTAACCACCCTTAACGTCACCCAGAGCAGATCAAGTCTTGCACGTGTCATGGATGTCTTAGGCTGAGCTAGTCTTGGTGTACAGGTCATTTATTGAGCAGCCCAAGACACATTCATCTTCCCAAGTACCTGGTGTGGACGCAGTGCATCGACATTTGCATCGGTGAGGGGAATGGTGAAAACAAGAAGTATTTTCAATATTAATATTAAGAAATGGGGCAAATTTAAGCTTACTCTACTTCGTTTTCAATGTGTTTTATCTTGATGAGAATACAGCTTTGCATGAAACTGCTATATCAATATTTACCCAGAGTTAGTAAAACCCACATACATGCTCTGATACAGACAGCTGTATACACATCATTTTATGCAACAATGAAGCTTGCAGGAAGACAGAGTTCATCCTGGTTCTCAAAAATAATACAATTATTTCTCATTAATACGCAATACCTTATTATGCTAATCACTACAGAGTCAGACACACACACAGAGGTAAAGGATGTCACAGTAGATATAGCCACGTATAACCTAAAGTAAATTTATTTTCATTATTATATGCACGTGTGGCTGTGTATGTTCAGGGAATGTCTCTAATTCACTTCAGGTGCTATTTTCTTTGCGTTGGGAGTTTTGGCTCTCATACGCTGCAGTAAAAAAAGAGCAGACCCATCACTGCCCTTAAGCTGCACTGCAAACCCAGCCACGTTCATCTGGTCATGAGTCTACTTTTGGATTTGGTTTTTGAGTTTTTTTTTTTTTTTTCCCCACCTTGCTTGTCCCGCAGATTTCACTTTGCTGCAGAATAAGGGCAGCACTGGATCTAAGATTTTACTTCTGTGACATGAGGCTAAAAACCTTGATGCAATTGAAAAAGGAATGTAGAACACGTAGCAATTTTTCGCATGCTTTGCCACCTTCATTGCCTGGTCCACAGAGGACCCGTCTTATGGACAGTGGTTGGAGACACTTTATAAAGCCAGCACTTAGAAACTTAACTTAGGTATCAGAAATTATAGTTAGACTTGAAACTACAAGCCCTGTGCTGCACATCAGCAGAATATACTGAATATTTCCATAGCTGACTTGGTTTGGCCAATGTATGCAGAGGGATTATCCTGCGTGGGTGGAGAAAACTTTCACCCACAAAAGAAAGAGAGAGTTTTGTCCTTGCTAAATAATTTTCATCAATTTTCTCTGACTGTCACTTTCTTGGTTATGGAGGCAAAGAACTGAGACCTACTCAATTATTAAATCAAAACAGCACCGAGGACGATTCCAAAGTCAAACTTCTGCCATTCAGCAGTTTTACCACTTCTCAACACTACTTTTAAAAGACAAACCCATTCTGGTTCAGCGGGTTCTCTGCTGCTTCCAGGTGCCTTAACCCTCAGGTTTGGTGGGTCTGTGCTGTTGGAGCTTTCATGAGCAATCAGGATTCATTCCCTTACCCTCACTTTCCTCGTTACCAATGTACAATTCCTTTTTGCCCTTTCTCCCTTTGCCTCTTTGCCAAGTGGAAAAAACCAAACCCATATCTAAAGAATTTCTTGACAGAAAGCACGGCATCATGATTCACTAATTTTAGGAAGCACCAAATGTAGTCGGCTTATTGAATACCTTTGAGTCTCCACTGGAACACAAAGCTCAGTATAAAGTGGCAAGAACAACACAGAGTTCCCCTCTGGAACTCTGGGCTCTCTGTCACTAGGAAAAATGACCCCCTCCATTTTCACCACAGTGTCCACCTCCTGCTGTTATTAGAAAGGCTTATCTGATGGGGAGGCTGCTGCATCCATCTTGTGAATGCCTTCAACTCAAGTATTTCCTAAAGCAGCATCTGCTCCTACTATTTTATAATTAGGATATAATTAGTAGAAGTTCTCGCAAATAGCTCCCAAAGAGGAATGACTCTATCACACAAAAGAAAGATCTAAAATTCCCAAGCTATTTACAATCTACACTAAAGAAGAAATCTGGGCATTTCTCTAGTGCCTCAGGAAATGACATCCAGACAACAACACAATAATTAAAAAGTGGTTCTGCATTGGGCAGGATGAGGCATGACAATCTGCAGGCAGGTAGGGCAATCAATTATGCAAATAACTGTTGAAAATTCATTTTCAGTTTAGAAAAAAATGAAAATAAAAATCTTGTCAGGTCAGCTCAAAAGGTCAACCTCAAATAAAAAAGGCAAAGTTTTAATATTAGAAGTAAACACTTGGAAAAAATTATTGCTGTTACAGGTAACATCCAATTGTCTTCTATTTAAGATTACTTTAAAAGAAAATTGAAGTAACTGTTTAAATAAAATGTTATTTCAGATAGGAAATAGGTGTCTCTAGTTAATGATAACACCGAATTCTTGTTCAAGTTGTGCATATAAATAACAGAAATGTTTAAGCCTATTCCAGCCAGCTTATGGAAAAATACACATTATCAAAAAGTACCTGCAAGCTTAAAACAAACAAAGAAAGCACAAGAGCGCTTAAAGTCAGCTACAAACCACATGAATTTACAAATATCCGAAGAACTGAGTCAGGAAAGAATGAGACACAAAAAAAAAACCCTAGAAAAAAAAAATGTCAATTTTACCTATCTTTGGAGGTATTCACTAAGGGAGCATATCCAGCCCCACAAGCTTGGGCACAAGCCCAAGAGGGGAGCCAGCCCCTTAAACACCAGCTTGACTATCAGACTCTGAATCACAACCAAATGTGAGCAATTAAGCTTAACAGAACTCCACGGAACCAGAGAAGCAGGTAAGCATGGGAGGAGGAAGAGGAGAGAGGGAAGAGCAAGGCTGCTGTGTGGGGCAAAGGCCAGCACGAGCACAGACCTTGGAGTGACAGGGAATAAAACGAGCTCTCCTCCTTACTTTTCGTGTGACCTTCAGCAAGTCATTAAAAGTCACTGCTGCCTTATTTGCCCAGCCTATAAAATGGAAATAAGACCTTCATTATAAACTGTTTTGTCTTCCTATACCACTGTGGACAGCAGATATTTTTTGTTTTAAATTAACTTTTTCCTTGAAACCCCCTTTAGCCTTCCACACTACCACAGGTGAGACCGAAGCCCAAACACCTATTTCTGAACAGATCAAGTGACAGTAAGAACAGAACCAACGAAACAAACATTGTAAAAAAAAAATTAAAAAATCATCCTGGTCCACAAAGATCTAATTTGCTTCATAGTGAAGGCTAGATGGTCTCTCAAGGTCCTGTGCTCTTGCAAGGAAGGGACTCGTGGCTCCACATTCCAATTAATTAGTGACACATTGAGAAGACAAACCCTTTTTCCAAGTGACATGCTACTGTTCTGCTCTCTTGTTGGTTGAGCCCCAGTACTGATCTTATGGGAAGGGGCAGGATCACATGTGAAATGAAAATAACAACCTCCAAGACCATCCCTTCATTATAACTTGCTCAAAATCCTCAGCTTCTACACTACTGAATAAATATTCAACACAAAGCATCATTAAAAAGTGCCCCTGACATTTCTCCCCTGACATGGCATTTTACTTCAAATTAGCCACAGTTTTTTCTTATCTAAATAACTGCAAAACAAGACTCAAGATCCAGCTTGCGAAGATACATGCAGAGAAGGGAAAGACCAAATAGGGTGTCACCACTAACATCTCTCCTTTCTGCCTGGTTTCAGACACAGATGAGTTTGGCCCTGAGCACACAGCTTTCCTAAAGCTTCACTCATGGTCTACAACATCTCTCTTGGACACTGGCACTGGTGGCTCTCTGCTGCAGTGAATGATGGAATGAAGCTGGTAAAGGGTCTGGAGAAAATGTCTTATGAGGAGCAGCTGAGGTACCTAAGATTGTTTAGTCCAGAGAAGAGGAGGCTGAGAGGAGACCTTATTGCTCTCTACAACTACCTGAAGGGAGGTTGTAGTGAGGTGGGTGTTGG